>CM044432.1:133097821-133118164 GCA_024363595.1 Xenopus borealis
GAATTGGCGAAGAACTCCACCCATAAGCCTTCTGCCCCCTTATTTTCTAACATAACCTCCTCCTTTATATAAGCTTTTAAATCCTGCCTAACATGCAGACACTCCCCTCCTATTTTCTATTGCCTCTGTCCCTCCGAAACAAGGTATAGTATAGCCGCTGATACTAACTGCCCAGTCATGCAACTAATTCAGCCATGTTTCGGCCACACCAACCACATTATATTTTCCGTCCAGCACCAGCACCTCCAGCTCTACCATTTTACCAGTCAGACTCCTTGCATTTGCAAACATACATTTAATACTGGTACCATATTGAAGAAATGCCATGTGGTCCTTCTTATCCTTAACAGTACCCCCAACCAAATCTCCTCCCCCATTTTCGCTTCCTTTGCCCACTATTTTACATAGCCTATCTTCCATCCCTTCCAGGTGGATTACATCTTTTGTCAGTGCTTATTATATGGGACTGAATCGCTGTTCCTCTGTCAGTGGAAAATTACTGATGAAGGAACTGTTGATGTAACATTAGACTTACCCAAACAAAATTAAAATCACCCTCATGAAGTCTTATACACTAAGGGGCAGATTTACTAAATTTGTATGAAAGATTTGAAATGCAATCGAATTCTTTAAAAAAATTTGAATTCAAATTTTCGAATAGTTTTTTTTTGGCCACTTAGACCATCGAATTTTAAAAAAGTGATTGAACTAATGATTTGAATAAATCAAATAAAAATCTATTCAATCATCGAATAGTCGAATTACTTGCCCTTTAAATTTTTATTCAATTTATTCGATTGCCATGCCATAGAATATATGCTCTTCGGATAGGATACTCATTCCAACTGTGTATTGCTGCTGACAGCATTTATTTATTCTTACCATTTATTTCCATTGTAAATAGAGTGTCCTTGTTAGTGTTGACACCTTGTAAAGCATTGCTTACATTTGTGGTTCTATATAAATAAACAAATACAAAAATGTTTTATTATATCTAGCTCATAACAGTCAATAGACAACAACTCCTCTTCTGATATGAAACAATAGAAAACCCTCAGATATCCCAACATTGAATTCAGGGAATTCAGGTGAAATTCCTCCACTCTCCATTCATTTCTATGGGATTTTGAAAGGCGTATTTATCAAAGGGTAAAATTTCACTTTCACCCATTGATAAATACGCCTTTCAAAATCCCATAGAAATCAATGGAGAGTGGAGGAATTTCACCCTAGTGGCGGAACTTCACTCTTTGATAAATTTACCCCTAAGTAGGCAGCACAAAAATAGTTTCAGGCAAAATCGTAATCAAAGTCCAGACAGGAGTCCAAAGGAAGGCAAAATAATAGCAAAGTAGAGGTTCAGGCAGGGTCAAAAGTCCAGGAATCAAGTCAGCAAAAATTATGAAGCACCCAGGAATACACTGAAGAAATCCTATAATCGGGCATTGAACCTGTAACCTGTAATAGATTTTAAGTTTGAATTTCACGCCAGGCGCGTGATAACATCATGCCAGTGTCACGTCGCCTGCATCAACCCACATGGAAGACGGCAGCTGCCATCTTGTATTGGAATTAACCATTGGGTGCTCCTGACAATTACCATCCCAAGACTACTATGTAGTCTACATGTCAAGACTCTTATAGTTATAAGGGAAAAAAGTGCAAAAATTATAATCAAAATATAAACTAAATTACCATCCGCATGCTGTAAATGTAAATAGTGCTTAGTTATGTCATCAGTTAAAGTGATGTAATTTGTCACATGACCTTATGCAACTTGTATATTATAAAATATATTGTACCCTTTAATGTAAAATATGAGGATCCCATTGGAATGAATAGAGAATTGTGCAATTTTACTGTAGTGAGCTCTAATTCCACTGATAAATCTATCCCTTTTGCACTTTCTCTGCCTTACTATGATCCACTCATAAGTGCTTTGCATAATCAATGCAGAAGCACAATATCACCCTGTGAGAACACATACAGCTAGGATTTTGGTGCCAAAAGGCATACTTTCACATTTACGTGGCAGGAGTGGATGAAAGTGGATCAGCCTTTTCACAGCCTGTGCTTCTACACAGGCTGTTAAAAGACTTGGGAGCAGATTTATCAAAATATGAGATTTTGATAATCATGGAGGAAAATCACATGAAAATACCCACATTTTTTTTCTAAAAACTTAAGTAGTCTTGAATTATTAAAGAAAAACTAAAATTTGCATGAATTGAAGTAAAAACTGGTGAGAAAGTCACAAAACAATCCAAAAGACAAAAGTCACATGGAATTGGAAGATTTCAAACAACCATATGTGAACAATGTGAATTTTGTTTGTGTGCAACTTTTTTCAACACCAAAGGCGATCATGCCTAATCAAATTCTTTCCATGCAATGTAAATAGAATTTAAAAAAATGCAGTTGCTGTAAAAAAAATTATGGTTTTTATAGTTTTTTTCTGTGATCATGACTTTTTCCCTTAAACCCAAAACTGATAAATCTGCCCCATCTGTTTTTCTTTAAACTTCCAGCTGGAAGGGTGGGCCTACCGACCCAGCAGTTTTGCTAGCATTGGGCCTGGATTGGCAGGGCCCATTGAGTTTTCTCCAGGTTCTCCAGTCCAACCTGACCCTGTTCCCATATACTGTGGATGGGATCCTACATCCCCTTCACTTTGCTGTGAGCAGTAATGATATACATTTCCAGATGTTAGAAGGTAAGGGTAAGGACATACTGTTATATATGTCACATGTTTTTACAGGTATGGCATGCATGGGAGACCTCTTTTTCTCCACCTTGACTTATAGGATCCCATGGGGTCAACCCTTATTTCCTAAAATGTTTGCCGGGCTACTAATCTCCCCGAATCTGACCGTGTTTGCTTGATTGGCTTAATGTTTTGTATTGTTTTCCACCTAAATCTCCCATTGTTTCACAACTTTCCCTCAGCTCTTTTCTTCTCCCTTGTCAGCTCATTCCTCTTCTCTGGTAGGAAACTAAATTATATTCTCATATGAAAAATGTAAACAGGCTTGTATCTTTAACAAAATTCCTCTTTCCATCTTAGATATAAGATATAACTAATAAAAATCACTTGTTTGTTGGCAAACTCATGAATTCTAAATAGCTTATCTATTGGGCACTATAGTTCTTCCTAGTTATTTATAAATCTAAGCCTTTCCTTTGATCAGATTTTGATTGATCAGAATTGATTGTTCAGTTATAATCCATGGTAATCAATGGCAGTTCATTCATAACATTAACACTGATTTTATTTAATTGTATACAGGGTAGTGTTTTTTTGCTGTTATTAGCCCTGAGAGTAGTGCAGGATGGACAAGTAGTCACCCCATATGAAACCTACTAACAAAATAAAACAATAAAACACTAGCTTACTAAATGCTAATAACAATGCGATTGAAATTAATTATTATTAATCTTCACAGGTTAAATCACTTGAAAGTGCACTATCATCTAGTGCACAATGAAATAGTAAATGAGATGCATGTCACTTGGCAGTCACTCCTGACCAGGCTTACATAGTTACATAGTTAAATTGGGTTGAAAAAAGACAAAGTCCATCAAGTTCAACCCCTCCAAATTAAAACCCAGCATACACACACACACACCTACACTCTTTCACACAAACCATATATGCCCATAGCTATACTAAGGGGCAAATTTACTAAAATTCACCCAAAAATCCTACGAATCTATTCAAAATTCGATAAGCATTCGACTATTGAATGCTTATCAAACAGTTTCAGGCTATCTTTTTGCTCAATATTCGATTTCTTGATGAAATCGTAGAATCGAATACCGATTGTTCGATTTCACGAAAAAATTGTACTTTTCCCTTCGAGCCTCCAAAAAATTTGTACGATTCGAACAATCGAGGCGTTGAATCGTAAGAATGGTATTCGAGCAGGACTTAGCAAAAGAAGCCTATGGGGGGTTCCCATAGGCTTCTATTGGTATTCGGTAGGGTTAATCTGGCGAAGTAGGCAGTCGAAGGATTTTAAATTTTTAAATCCTTCGAACATCAAATGATCGAATGATCGAATATCCGATCGTTCGATCTATTCGATAATTCGAATATCCGAAAAAAATCTTACGATCGGTATTCGATCGAACTTCAAATCCTTCACGTGAATTTTGTAAATTTGGCCCATCAGTAGAGTTCAGTATCAAAATAGCCTTTGATATTATGTCTGTCCAAAAAATCATCCAAGCCCCTTTTGAAAGCATCAACAGAATCAGCCATCACAACATCACCACAACCTCACTGTCCTGACTGTGAAGAACCACCTACGCTGCTTCAAATGAAAGTCCTTTTCTTCTAGTCTGAAGGGGTGGCCTCTGGTGCGGTGATCATCTTTATGGGTAAAAAGGTCCCCTGATATTTGTCTATAATGTCCTCTAATGTATTTGTAAAGTGTAATCATGTCACCTCACAAGCGCCTTTTTTCCAGAGAAAACAAACCCAACCTTGACAGTCTACCCTCATAATTTAAATCTTGCAGAGACGAGCAACTAACCAGTTTAGTTGCACGTCTCTGCACTCTCTCTAGCTCATTTACATCCCTCCTAAGGACTAGTGTCCAAAAACTGCACTGCATATTCCAGATGAGGTATTACTAGGGATCTATAAAGAGGTATAGTTATGTTTTCATCCTTTGAGTTTATGCCCTTTTTTATGCAGGACAGAACCCTATTTGCTTTAGTAGCTACAGAATGACACTGCCCAGAATTAGACAACTTTTTATCTATAAAACCCCAAGATCCTTCTCAATTAAGGAAACTCCCAACACACTGCCATTTAGGGTATAGCTTGCATTTACATTATTTTTGCCAAAGTGCATACCCTTGCATTTATCAACATTGAACCTCATTTTCCAGTTTGCTGCCCAGTTTCCCAACTTAGACAAATCACTCTGCAGAGTGGCAGCATCCTGCATGGAACCTATAGTTCTGCACAATTTAGTATCATCTGCAAAAATAGAAAACATACTTTCAATGTCTCGAAAAGTTCTGCTTTTGATTTGAAATTTAATAAAAGACATTCATTGATTTCATGCACTAATAAAAAAATGTGCAGTTTTGTCCATTTTTACTCTAATTAACACACAACGGCAATATTTACATATAGAGCTGAAGCTGAAACCCAGAAATATTAGCTTTGATTGAAATTAGCCCTAAAAAGCGTGGTATAGTGTATAGTATTCAATCCAGCTAATAGATGCAGTTATTGTTTTAATTGATTATGTTCATGTAAGCAATAGGTGAAATGTTATTGCAGTATATGTATATTGTAAATCAGCCTTTAATCAAATTTTGTTGAATAGATGGGCAATGGATTTTCCTTCACCAGAGGTAGCAACATTCATAAATCGTTTTAATAAGTAAAAGGTCCTGGAGCAATTCTATCTTGCCGGGGTTAATTTGCAAATAAAGACCTTCTCAATTGTGTAAGTCTAGTTCTGCCTCAAAAGCTAGCCCAAAGCCTTAGTTGTGTGCCTAAGGCATCCATGTGGAGTGGTTCAAGATAACAGGTAAATCGCCTGAAAATTGATTTCTTCAACCACTTTCCCCCCTTAGTCCCTAGATAATGCAGATATCTTGAATTTTTGCTTCTTTGGAATAGAAAATTTCTCCCTGTGGAGTTATATACACAGTATATATTCATGTTTTTACTTTACCTTTTGCAGTTTTAACATAATGAGTTTATTTAGCCCAAAGGCAAACTTCCTCTCATTCTAGTTTTAATTGTTTTATATCATCCTATAAATGTCTTCTAACCTTATGACATAAATTTTACTAGCCACAATCATTTGAACAAATACACATATTATGTCTATGAGAACCCTATCTAACTTACAAAAGTACATGTTCTAGAAATAAAGAACTCAGACTTATGGGTCAAATGATTCTTGAATTCCTTATACTGAGCTGCTCTGGACCCTATTAGTGATTATGATTCATATCAGTTCAAGTAGCCCTAGGTAATGCCAGGAGCTGGAGGCATTTAATTTAGCCCAGTATATTACAGCTCAACCTTTGCACAATTAGCATCACTAAAACAAATTCAAAATATCTTTACGCATTTCACATTTGAGGGTATATTTTAATTAAGAGGTGGCTCTACATTCTAAAATGATTGTAATTAAAACATTCTCAGTAAGGATCTTCAGGCTGACCGTAGAAACAAATATATAATAATTATTACAGTCATTTTTATTATAAAACTACACATATATAATATATATATATATATATAATAATTATTACAGTCATTTTATTATAAAACTACACAGTAGAAAAACAATGAGGCTAATCTAATTTCATTGTAAGCAATTGTATTAGACTGCAATGATACTAACTGCTTTAAAAGACAAATGGTATCCTTTGAACTCCATCTCTGTGTGGCTTAGGGGTTAGCCTGCAGCCTGGTACAGACAACTAAAATTAGTTGCGGAGTGTCCAAGGGAAGTACAAAACTATTGACAATGTGTATTTCACTGATACTGCTATATATCTTGATGTGGCAATTTATATAATTCCCATTTATGCAACTGTATTTAAAGCACTAAACATAGCTTATGACCTCCTATATATAGGCAAAAAGTTGCCTAACTTTTCTTAAGAAGAAGACTGATTAGTACATTTAGTACAATAAAAATATATTTTAAATTTGTATAGACAATTTTTATATATTTGTTGAAAAAATAGAAATTTAAACATCAATGGAAAGTTACTGTACCTGTTCATTATCTTTCCACTAGATACAGTATGCCAAAAAAACATAGTGACTTTGCACCTTTCTCTGTACTTGCATATACAAATATACCTGTATACACAAAAAGTTACTGTATAATACTATAGCACCTTGACAACTTTTACTCTGCGAAGTTTGGCAGTAAAGGCTTTAGGGGTTTTTACACAAAATATTTTTAGAAATATAGGAAAACCACAATTATTTTGTGGAAAAAACACAGTTAGTAAATCACCCTTTATTTATGTCATCATTTATAATTGTGATAGAATATCTGTCACTTGACTAATTGAAACTTATTATAATGTTAAAAAGAAAAGAGCCAAAAGAAATATCTTATCAATCGATTGGATAGTTCATTTGTATGAAGGATTATATGAGAAATTAAATTGAACTTTCAATACAGAAAATTACTAAATAAAATGAACCCCCTTGAATTGTGAAAGAAGTATTCTTAATAGTGTATCTCCAACAGACCACTATCTTTATTTATTTTTATATAAATATAAAGTGCTAGTGCAATAATTAATGTATTTGTATAGACTAATGCAAAGTGCTAAGTACCTAATAATAAATTAATAAAAAAATGGTAAAAGGAAGTTCATTCATTTCTCAGGTACAATATGCCTACTAGTGAATCATAGGATTAAAAAGAAAAATCGATATAAAGTGACCAGTGCCAATGTCCATATAACTAATCCATACAAATATTCTAAAGAGTTTCCATTTAACAATTGATATCCATAAATTGATTAAGAGAGTCGGAGTATCTTAATTCATCCAGAGAAATCCTTGCCCAGTTAATAAAAGTGAGAAAATGAAAATAATAGAGGGTGGCGAAGTCCCATAAACTATCTTATAGGTTTTTCTATCTTTGGGACCCCACAAGAGGGAGAAGTCAAGGCTTTTGGAGCTGTGGTCTCAATTTTTACCTTGGCTATCTTGAAAAAGAATTAACTAGTCTGAAAAACCACAAACTCCAGAGCCTTTAATAGTGAAAACAGAATTTAGGAGAAAAAGATGCAGAAACTTAGTCAAGGAATACATAAATTAATCCAAAGTGAAAGTGTTGTTAAAAAGGAAAAAACCCCTAAAAATGATTTCAACCGTTGCTATAAAAATCTGATGCCAATGTGCTTTTCGCTTATAGCTTTTTCATAGGCAAAATCAATGTGTGCCGTTCAAGAGTATTTATGACTTCCTCATGTGACGTCGACGTCACTGCGTGTCTTCCATCAAGCGTGTTTTCCTCATTACGTACCAATACCAAGGACGATGTTATCAATTACCCTGCCCCCAGAGGATTCCCTTACAATAGAGTGATGCCCTCTGCCCTCCATGGCAACTCTCAGCTCAATTATCTGTGCATTTAAAATCTAAACATTTCAACCAAGAGCGTCACGAGTCTACACAATGGGGGCAGATTGAACCTTAACAGTATCAATATCTGTTAAGCTGCTATTACGAGAGTATTTGTATGGGATTTTACCACCTGTTCTTTATTGTATATCCAAACAATTGTAAATGTTTTTATCCGTACATGTGCACAATGAATTATGCAGTAATTAATCAAATGATTTTAAAAGAATTATTAATACCTTTATTGATTAATTAAAAAAAGGGCCATAAAAAGGGTTGAAACATTATAAAATCATCAAAATTGGAGAAGGAAAAATATTATGAAATACTCATTAATCCAATGATAAATCATTAATTGAAATTTAACCAGCACTAAAGTCAACTTTTTAATTCTTTTTTTGTTCAGACACCCATACCATTAATTTATCACAATGTATATAAACAGAGCTTAAAGGGCAAGGAAAGTCTTAAATAGAATAATGCTAGATATGCTGTATTTTGTATACTAAACATAAACATGAACTTACTGCACCACAAGCCTAATCAAACAAATGATTTATGATTTCAAAGTTGGACACAGGGGGCTGTCATCTTGTAACTTTGTTATACATCTTTTCAAGACTAGAGTACATGCTCACATGCTCAGTGTGTTTGGGCTTCTTATGGATCGTCATAAATTATCAAAAAACAAAGCTGCTTGAGTTCTGCATGGCTGGAAAGTAAGGTAGGGGCTCCCCCTGCTGTTCATAAGTATGATTGTTTCTCTGCCAGAAGTTAGGGACCGTCTAACAATTCCTATCTACAGCAGTAAATGAAGGGAGAATTTCACTGCATACAGTCAGGTTTCTTATAAAAACGGTACACATTTTTTAATTAAAGTATATTGGAGATAGATTTCTTTTTCATTAAAGAAAGTAAAAATGGGATTTTATTTATTTGCCTTTCCTTGCCCTTTAAGACCCATAGAAAAATATTTTCATTATATCACTACTTTGATATAAATTAATAAGAACTTGTAAACATATTATAGAAATGTTGTAAATAGGTTATTTTTATTAATTACCTTTGGATAGACAGTATTAATTTTGTAACACCCATACCTTAAGTTTCGACAGATCCATGGAGTGGAATTTTTTATAGTGATAAGCTACAGATGCAGTCACTTGGATTTGTAAGTTAAATGTGACTTAACTCATCTAATCCATTTATCCCACTTAGCACAGAATATTGTGTCACAGCATCCCATCCAATTAAAGAGTTCACCATTGAAAACAATGGTGCTTTGGTATGCTAATGAAAAGGTTAAATGCATTAAATGAGTTAAGATAACTTGGGATAACACAGTTTCTTCAATTAGCCCTGAGTCACGACGCATTTAGCTTACAAATCCCAGTGACTGCATCTGTACTGTGGTTAGCGTCTGTTCTACTTTTGAGTGTTGCCATTCCAAAATATTGCATCTGGCAAGGGCATTCCAGACAGTAAAGGACACCTTGGGTCTTACAGTTGATAAAATCCTTTACTTTGTGTGCTTTTCTAAACCTGTCTGTGAACTTTTGGATATTCAATATCTTATCACAGATGTTACATTCACTGCATGGATAACAACCTAGATTTTTCACTACCTGTTTTTGTATTTGAAAATGACTTCTTGATAACATATCTTTTAGATTTGGACTCCTCCTATAGCATACAGAGACTTTATCCTGGAGGACTGACCTCAGGGTTGTATCCTCTAGTACAGTGATTTTCAACCTTGTGCCTCCAGCTGTTAAGGAACTACAAGTCCCACAATGCAATGAAGGAGTCTGACAGCCACAGTCAGGCAAATGCATTGTGAGACTTGTAGTTTCTTAACAGCTGGAGGCACAAGGTTGAAAATCACTGCTCTAGTAAAACTGGCCAGTGTTTGTTCATGATTTCCTGCAGTTGCTATCACTACTAAAAGTTGTAATAAATCTGACAGTGGTGTCATCAGATTTCTTTGGCTTTTTTTCTAATAGTTGTGATCTCTCTGTGTGTGGTGCTCTATGATAAGCCTTTTTCACATATTTACCAGCGTAACCCCTCACTTTTAATCTGTCTTTCAATGATATGGCTTGTTCTTTAAATGTTTCAAAAGAAGAACAGTTGCTTTTTTAGCTTTAGTAATTCTCTAGTGGGTAAAGATCTCTTTGTGGATGGAAACTTGTATATGACAGTAAGGAATTAGTAGCAGTCTGTTTTATGTAGTTCTTAACAATATCCCTTGATTGTTATTGATTGTACACACATCAAGGAATGAGATGGATTCCTTGGATAATTCCATTGTTAATTTCATATTAAGATTGTTATCATTCAGTCTATCAACAAATTCTGTTGCCTCTTGCACTGTGCCATTCCATATAATTAGTATATTGTCGATTTATCTGAGCCACTTGGTGACCTTGTTGTTAAGGGGCCTGAGGGTATCACGTTGGACTACTGTTTTCCTCCCAATGTCCCAAAAATAAGTTGGCATAGGAAGGAGCACATGCTGTTCCCATAGCTGTACTTTGGGTCTGTAAATAAAATTTGCCATTAAAAGTGAAGAAACTGGAATTTAGGACAAATTTCATCAATCTCCACCCAAATGTTTATCCAGAAAATATTGTAGGGCTGCCAACCCATGTCTGAAGTGTACAGGAACTTGAGAGTTATAAGAATTGTATCCTCAATGGTAATTTTTTTGTCAATTTTAGTGATGGGCGAATTTATTCGCCAGGGGCGAATTCGCGGCGAATTCCCGCGATTCGCCGCTGGCGAATAAATTCGCGAAACGGGCAAAAAAATTCGCCATCAAAAATTCGCCGCTCGAAAACGAGTCGCGCGTCGCTTTTGACGCGACGCGCCGAAAACGACGCGACGCGTCGGAATCGACGCGACGCGCGTCAAAATCGACGCGACGCGCGTCAAAATCGACACGACGCGCGTCAAAGTCGACGCGCGTCAAAATTTCTCTGGAAATTCGCGAATTTTTTGGCGATGCGAAACGCGGCCGTTTCGCCCATCACTAGTCAATTTGGGCTAATACAGTACATCCATTGTATCCCTGGCATATGAATGTAAGCCTTCTACGATGGATCTAATTCTCAAGTCAAGGTATTTGCTGGCTTTTTCGGTTAAGTTACCCTTCCCTGACACAATGGGTCTAACTGGAGGTCTCATGATATTCTTGTGAATTTTTGGTAACAGGTAAAATGTAGACATTCTGGGACTGTCCACTTTTAGGAACTGTTTTTCTCTTGAAGTAATTAAATTATCTCTATATTCGTCAGTGATATGTTTATTAGTGATGGGCGAAACGGCCGCGTTTCGCTTCGCCGGAAAATTCGCGAATTTCCAGAGAAATTCGCTAATTTTTCGCCGATTCGCGAAACGAGTCGCGCGTCGCGTCGTTTTTGACGTTGCGTCGTTTTTTTTTTTGCGAATTTTTTTGCCAGTTTCGCGAATTTATTCGCCAGCGGCGAATCGCGGGAATTCGCCGCGAATTCGCCCCTGGCGAATAAATTCGCCCATCACTAATGTTTATCATATAACTCATAAAAATTATCTATAGGATCTTCCAATAGCTCTTTATAACTTTCCAAGGATAATTGTTTCAAAGCTTCTTCAAGATAAATGTCATTAGGCCAGATTACAATATTGCCTCCCTTATCCGATTGCTTAATTTGGACATCTTGCCATCTTTTCATTTCCTTAATCGCTTTTGTTTCTTCCCTTGTTGTATTTCTTTCTTAAACCCTAGCTGTTGTATGGTGAATTTCATCTATTACTAGATTAAGGAAGATTCCTACATTGGGACAAATGTTGGAAGCTGGTGTAAATTGTGACTGTAATTTCAGTTTCTTACACCAATCATCAGGAGCAATAACAGGATCTGTCTCTGTAATGTTCATATCAAGATTTTCATGCAACAGATCCTCTAAATTCTACAAATCGTTTAATTCAATATCTGCAGTAAACATGTTAGCATTTTCACTATTCCAGCCAAAATGTTTTTTTAGAAGCAATTTCCCCTTAAATAAATTGAGATCCTTGACTGAGTTAAAATTATCAACTTGAAAGGTAGGGGAAAAGGAAAGACCTTTGTTTAATGTTTGCTTGTGTATTGGAGATAGAGTGTGATTAAAGAGATTGATAATATTTAATGTGTGTTTCTCGTTTGCGGTCTCCTATATGGTGCATGATTGACTTTAGGTCTGTCCCTGAGGTTTGTGCGTTCCCTCGGGTGATCGAGAGTTTCATTCTGCCCCTCTCCCAGAGATTGTGGTGTCTCTTAGGTTTCTGCCCAGTCCTAAAAAAATGGGTATTGAGTAGGGTTTTTGGATGTTTGTCTCTCAATAACTGGCTGGGAATTAATCACTTTATACCCCATCTCACTAGTTTGTACCTTCCCAGGGTTTTGTGCTTCCTTTCTTGTTCTTACATTGGTGCTGCTTCTCGGATGGTCCCTATACTGTATGTATACTGGGTTGTTGATTGTCTGTTCCTTCCATGTGACCACCTATGAACCCTCTGATTGGCATAATCTGTAGTGATGGGCGAATTTATTCGCCAGGGCCGAATTTGCGGTGAATTCCCGTGATTTGCCGCTGGCGAATAAATTCACAAAATGCCAGCGAAAATTCGCATGGCGAAAATTCTCCAAAAAAACGAGTTGCGCGTGGTTTTTGACGTGACGCGTCAAAAACGTGCCGCGACTCGTTTCGCAAATTTTTTCGGCGAAGCGAAACTGGGTAGATTCTCCCATCACTAATAATCTGAAATGTCTCTGGTTAATTTCTTTTTCTTAGACTCTAGTAAAGAGGTTTTAAAATTCTTTATTCCATACATTATTATTATATTATTATACATTCGAATTTTTTTGTTGCAGCAAGTTTGGTTTGTAATTGTTGAATCTGATCATCTATTCTTTTACATTTGTTTTCTTCTTCTATGATCAGGAGTTCCATAAGCCTATTAGAACAGTTATTCAGTAATGCCTCCCATTTATACCTGAAAGTTGGATTTGGTACTTCAAAGGTTGGGAAAATTTGTACCCTTAAACCTCTAGGAATCAAACCTTTTGCTTTATATTTCAAAAATAATTGTAAACTTATTTTAATAAATAATTTCTTGATAAACAGGTGCTCACCAGGAACCTCTGAACATTAAAATTACTACTTTATTCAATGCATTTTGAAAAAAAAAAAAAGTTTATTCAGGCCAAAGTTTTGATCTCTATCTAAGACCTTTATCAAGACCCTATATCATAGTAAGAACATAATAAGAACAACAGAATAAATATATAAAACTCACCCATCTGCATACATTCTCCCCATCAAGGAGAAAAAATTCTCATTCATCTAGATACGTATATCCACTTGCACACACAGCCAGGAATACATACACTTAAAACAATTATATAGAGATCTGCAAAGACAATTGCAACATCATATTATTACAAAATGTATTGAAGAAGTATCAGAATACTACACATAGTCAAACAAAATGGCCGCACCATAGGTATATTCTGTCAACACTGGTTTAGAATGTATAATAAATAAAAATGCTCAATGCTTGCAGTACCAGTGTACTAAGCTTTTTAATCCAAAACTTTTGTAGCATGGTTGGAAAAATCATAGATTTAAAGTATATCCCTCCCATAATCCTCTATGAAGCAGTACAGAGGGCTGTGAAAATGAGGCTCTGAGTAGTGATGGGCGAATTTATTTGCCTGCAACGAATTTGCGGATAATCCTGTGATTCGCCAAAAATTCACCGGCATCTCGTTTTGGATGCGGGCATCTGTTTTTGGGCGCGGGCATCTGTTTTTGGGTGCCAGCATTGAAGAAAACGAGACGTGCCGGCGTTTTGCGAATTTTTTGCCGTTTCGAGAAGTTCTATCGGCAAAGCCAAACGCAGCCAATTCGTCTAGTGAGTAGCAGTGAGGGATGATTAGCCTCACCTGGAGTTAAAAGGAAGAGCTCAATTAAGGGCAGAACTACATGGACGATTCACATCCATTTTCGGAGGATGAAATACTGTGCACAAAAACGCATGCGACGAGTTGGATGCAACAGGAACAAGGTAAGGTAAAAGGAGAGGGTGTCGCAGGGTTGATCCAATGCAACACGACTGTCCGATGAAAATGCTACAAGCTGCATCTTCATCCGACAGTTGTGTCACATCGGATCATTGGAAAATATATTCAGTTTTATAGCATGCAACCTGTGTTAGTTGACATAAAGAGTTATTGTTGGATACTTAAAGTTTTTTTTCATAAGGAGACAAGTTCCTTGGTACCAAGGATTGGTTACAAGCTGCTGCCTTACAGTGCTTGGGAGTGTGCTGCACCTGCTTCAGAGAGAAATCACAGGGAAACTCCAAAAGGACTGTGAGTGAACCTTTCATTGATTATTGGATTTAACTTGCTGAAGTGGGGCTGTGGGTCCTTTGGGAAATTTTACTTTATCAGCACAGCTGGAACTATTTTGTTTTACTGCCTCCTCAAAGGTTATGAACTTTTATATTTGTGTGTAAACTGGTGTGCGGAATAAAATCACATGCAAAGATCAGCTGCAAACCCGGTGTACTGTCTCTTATCAGAGTCAATGAGTAGCCGCCCTCACAATATATATACTATATATATATAAACTGTACATATAGAGTGCAGAGACGGGCAACTAATCTGGTTAGTGGGATGGAAGACTTAAATTATGAGGGTAGACTGTCGAGGTTGGGGTCGTTTTCTCTGGAAAAAAGTCGCTTGCGAGGGGACATGATTACACTTTACAAATACATTAGAGGACATTATAGACAAATAGCAGGGGGCCTTTTTATCCATAAAGACGATCACCGCACTAGAGGCCACCCCTTCAGACTAGAAGACTTTCATTTGAAGCAATGCAGGTGGTTCTTCACAGTGAGGACAGTGAGGTTGTGGAATGCATTGCTCTTTGATGTTGTTATGGCTGATTCTGTTGATGCTTTTAAGAGGGGCTTGGATGATTTTTGGACAGACATTATATCAAAGGCTATTTTGATACTAAACTCTACAGTTATTATAGCTATGGGCATATATGGTTTGTGTGAAAGAGTGGATGGACTTTGTCTATTTTCAATCCAATTTAACTATGTAACTATATATATTTTTATATATACACATATATATATATATATATATATATACATATACATATATTGAAATTTTGTATACTTACCTGAAATTAGCTTTTTATTTAGTCTGGAAGGTAGCACACCAATAGGTTAACATCCTGTTCCCCTCCTGATAGGACAGAACTAAAAAAAAACTATGAAATAAACCAGAAACAGATTATAAAAACTTCCCCTGCCCCTCACCTAGTAGTGTTATTTTATAGCACAACAGATAGATTTACCAGTAATGCTCAAATAATTTTATTGGGTGGGAAATCTGTGCTGCCTTCCAGACTAAAGATAAAGAAAATTTCAGGTAAGTATTCAAATTTAAAATTTTCTTTGTGTCCTCCAGGCAGCACACAGGGAGCAAGTTAATTCAGGGGAGTGTAGAACACTATGATGCTGTTTGCAGAAATCGACTGCCATACACTGCATCTTGTGAAGCTGCTATGTCCAACCTGTAGAACTTAGCAAAAGTGTGAATATTACTTCATCTCAGTGATCTGCATATGTCAGCTGCAGCAACTGCCAACTTATCCGCCTCGGATGTCCGCCTCTTCCCATAAAATAGAACAAACAAGAGTTCAGATTGTCTAAAGGACTTTGATTTTTCAATATATTCAGACAGACATCTATGAACATCCAAGCTGTGCAGCTTCCTACAGTATTTGAATCTATTGAGGATTTCTCAAACTTTAGAAGAATAATTTCCGCATTAATGTTACTTGTGGAAGGAACTTTTGCTTGAAAAAAAGGCAAAGTTCTTAAAATAACCTTGTCAGGAAAAAAGGTGGTGTAAGGAGGGTTCGCCGTCAAGGCTTGTAATTCTACAATCCTTCTGACGTTTCAAATGTTTGAAACTAATCTGAGAGAGAGGCTCAAAAGGGGCCTCACACAATACTGAAAGAACTTTAATCCCAAGGAGCTAAAATAGGTTTTATTGATGGTCTGAGCCTCAATGTAGCTTTCAGAGATCGTTAGATTAATGGATTTGAAGACAGATTAAGGTTTAACATAGATGCCAGGGCACATATCTGCACTGTAAGTGTATTAGGCTTTAGTCCTTTTGTAAAACCTTCCTGTAAAAATTATAATATCACTGGAATCAAGTTAATCTCTGACAACCCTTTATCTCTTGTCCATTTCTGAAAACAATGCCATACTCTCCCATAAATCTTAGCGGTGGATTGTTTCCTTGGATTCAGCAGTGTGTTGACTACTTCTTCACAAAACCCTTTCTTTGTCAAGACTTCCCGCCAGGCCGCCAAGCTGTCAAGGCATGATATGTCTGGATGCCTCATCTCTTCCTGTAACAGAAAATCCCCTCTGAGGGGAAGTGCGTAATATTCCCCCTTGGACAGGTTCATGAGGTCAGAGAACCATGTTCTCCTAGGGCAAAATGGGGCTATCATGATGACAGAAGCCTTCTCTTCCCTGATTTTTTGAAGTGACCTCTGGATCATTGGGAAGGAAGGGAACAGATGGGCCAGACTGAAGTTCAAGGAAATTGACATAGCGTCCAGGTGATCTGGATTGTCCCTCTTGTCCAATGAGCAGAAGCAAGCTACTTTTCTGTTGCCCCTCTTTGCCATCAGGTCTAGCTGGGGATATCACCTCTTGTCGACCAGCATTCCAAAGACCTGGAAATTCAGCTCCTATTCTCTGTGCTTTATGTGAGATCTGCTGAGCCGGTCTGCAAGTACATTGTCCAATCCCTTTATGTGTACCGCCCTGAAGAGATTGAGATGACAATTCCACCTATGACATCAACTTGTGACATTGCTTCATCAACAATGAAGCTCTTGTACCTCCCTTCTTGTTGACATAGAAGACAGCTGCTGGATTGTCTGACTGTACCAGCACCTCCTTCTTCTCCAAGAAAGGTCGAAAATACTGGAGTGCCAGCCTGATTGCTTGAGCTCTTTGAAATTCGAAGACTGGTTCTTCTCCCAAGCATTCCATCTGCCTTGGATCACTTGGCCCTCCATATGAGCCCCCCAGCCCCTGGCTGAGGTGTCTGTTGTAACTATCTGAAAGACTGGAGTTCTGAATGACTTCCCCTGTGCCAGCCTCTGAGGATCAATCCACCACCTCAATTGCTTCTTCACGTCTGCTGGGACTCTGAAGCAATGATCCAGGGAGTTTGATCCCTGTCCCAATGGAGAAGAATCTCCCTCTGTAGAGGATGCACATGTGCTTCACCCAAGGAACTGCTTCCAGCAAAGAAGTCATCAGCTCCAACACTTTCATTGCGTGATGAATGGACACTGAATGGGCCCTCCTGAGACTGTTCACTGCTGAACACAAATTCTGAACCTTCTCCTGTGAAAGAAACACTCTCATTTGGACTGTGTCTAAGATAACTTGGCAGAGGTAGAAGGATGTAGATTTTACTTTTTTCATTTATAATCCAGCCATGAGCTGCAAGCAACATCAGAGTTAGGTTCAAATGAATCTCCAGCTGATTCAAAGTTGAAGCTTTTAGCAGCCAGTTGTCCAGATATGGCACCACAAATACTCCCTGATATCTCAATGCTGCTGCAAGGACTACAATGCCCTTTGTGAAGATCCTTGGAGCTGAAGTAATCCCAAATGGAAGAGATCTGAACTGTAGGTGATGAAGGACTGGACCCAGAAAAACTGCAATCCTGAGAAACTTCCAGCTTTAGGGGTGTATAGGCACATGCAGGTAAGCATCTTTTAAGTCTAAGGTTACCATCAGATCTCCTTCTTGTAGAATACCTATTGACGATTTTATTGTATCCATGAGAAACATCTCCTTTTTTATAAACTTGATTAGGTACTTTAGGACTATAACCAACTGAAACCCGCCATCTGCCTTTGGAATGAGGAATACATGAGAATAAATCCCTGTTCCTCATTCTGAAAGGTACTGGCTCTAATACTTTGGACATGATGAAATCCGAGATTGCATTTTCTAAAAAATAAATGCTTCCTGGGGGTCCAACTTCTTCCTGTTCAGACAAAACCTCTGAAGAGGACGACTCTGAAAATTTATAAAATAACTTCTATAATCTTGAGTGCCCAGGAATCGTTGGTGGTATCTTTGCAAGCTGGCAGAAACAAAGCTAGCCTTCCCCCAACTGCTTCCTGGCTCCTGGCGTCAGCATTCTGAGGACTTCCCCTGAAAGGAATCTTTCCTCTGGACAGGATTTATGTTGGAATTTCTTCTTCTGAATCCTCAGGGTCTGTTAAACTCTCTTCTTCTGCCGTAATCTCGAAAGGAGGATCTCCTTTGAGAAGAGGATCAAGTTGGAGATCTTCTTGAAGAATCAAAAAAAGACTTCTGCGACTTAGCTCTATTTTGTGGAAGAGTTTTTCCCTCATCAACTTATCCAAATGAGATCCAAAGAGTTTACCAGGTTCAAAAGGCATGGAAATCAATCTATTCTTAGAAGCTAAATCCGCCGACCATGATTTCAGACAAAGAGCTACAGTATACGTCCTACTGTGGAAAGAGCCATTGTCTTGGCCCCCGACTTCAGAGTTTCAATTGAAACATCACACAAGAAATTTGATTCCGCTGCCACTTCTTTCAGAGCCCTGCCAGGACAAACACCTGCATTCTTGACTTGCTGCTCTCCCTGGTAAGCCTAAGGGACATGTGATTCATCCATAAGGTGGTTATTCATGCGGCCTACAGGTTCCTATAAAACCTTGCTCTACCTCCTTCCTATCATTCGAGGACAGAAAAAAACAATACCAGGTGGCGGGCAGGGGGGGAGTTTTTATAATATGTTTCTGGTTTGTTTCATAGGTCTGTCCTATCAGGAGGGGAACAGGATGTTAGCCATTTGTGTGCTGCCTGGAGGATGCAAAGAAAATGCTTTTTATGTATATAATTGTAAAAGAAAATAAAAGTGAAGTGCAGATGTAGCATAAAATATTGCTAACTACCTTGCACATAAAAACAATCATACTGGGATAAATAGCCTTTGAAGCAAAAATTATTTTGCTCTTTCTATAGCGCAGTTAGCAGTTACACAAATGATCAAAGATAAACCACATATAGTAAAGGAAAACCAGAGAAAGCATGTTGATTCTATAGTTATTATTCATATAATTATAAGAAACAGTAATATTTTACCTATAGTATGTAATACATGGCTTCAGTGGAAAAAAAAGGTTTACAATGTGAACAATTTTTTCTTCTGCACACAATTAAAATATACTTTGTGACCACCTTGCAACTCAACCAATTGGAAAAAGATTGCATGCTTTGATTTTTGCATTAGTATACAGTGAATATAATAAATATATTTACAAAACAGCCATTACTTTTTGTGGAAAAAATGATGCCACCTTCAAACTGGTCTTAAGCATGTACAACACAGATGAACGCTATATACTCATCCAACTGCTTACTACGCTCCTCTGCTGACCTGCTACTCAACTCTTCTCTTGTTACCTTAATATAATGGGTTGAGTGCAGAGGACCCCTTAATATAATGGGTTGAGTGCAGAGGACCTCTGTCTTATTTTTCTATGTGAATTTTGTGGTCACAACTCATTGCACCTCCACTTAATGGTATTAGAAATTAGTGGGGAAAACCCAATTTTCCCTTGTATATATATATATATTCACATGGGCAGCATGGGCTAGTCCAGCCCAGGTTTTCTTTTTTTAGTTTTCCTGATGCATCTCAGATGGATAATTAAACCAGCAGCTCAAGCCAGAGTGTTGAGCTTCAGTCTGATGGAAAAGACACAGGGAAGTTGCCTGTGTGAGCACAAACAGAGATTTTGAATCACCACAAGGTTGGAACTTTTGTTATAAGTCCTTTTCATTCGTTTTGGGGAGACAGGCATTAGGCCTACCCCTGGTTAGTTAGGGAAACTAACCTGTAATAGGTAGAAGCCCATTAAGTGTCAATGAGTTTATTTTGAATCATTTATTTTGTTTTGCTGCAAGTGGAAATAAACAGCTAGAATACACTACCCTCTTATGTGTTTTGACTGTGTCGTAGGCTGTTTTACCCCCAGAAAACTGTTCCCAGCTACCTAAGCTCTTACATATATATATATATATATAT
>CM044432.1:133124415-133136461 GCA_024363595.1 Xenopus borealis
ATATATATATATATATTCACAAGGGCAGCACCCTGCTTATAATTTGCACCGGGTGCATGATAAACTGTTCAAACAGTTCATATAACATGTGGTGATGTCATTACTAGGATACCTGGGAAAGTCCAGGACAGAGCTTATTTATGCCCCTTAAAGAGTGGTTCCGGGACTGCTAGTCCAGCCCAGGTTTTTTTTTTTAGTTTTCCTGAGGCATCTCAGATGGATAATTAAACCAGCAGCTCAAGCCAGAGTATTGAGCTTCAGTCTGATGGAAAAGACACAGGGAAGCTGCTTGTGTGAGCACAAACAGAGATTTTGAATCACCACAAGGTTGGAACTTTTGTTATATTTCCTTTTCACTTGTTTTGGGGAGACAGGCATTAGAAAATTCACTGTCCCTCTGCTCCCTTTCAACGAGTAAGTAAAACACGCTTTCTAGCAGCAGAAATCTCCACTTGGCCAGCAGCAATAATGTAATTTTCAAACATACGGATCCAAGCAGTACTACATACATACCAGTGTTTGGGAGAAAGGCTGCTGCAGAGGTAGAAGACCCTTTTTTGGTAGCCAAGGATAAAAGTATTACAGTGCTTTATTAGCAGGTTCATGCAATCATAACATTTCAATTGGGATGGGCGAATCCATGCAGATTCGCTTAACCAAATTGACAAAAATTATTGAAACGATGCGCGTATCGCTTTCGTCGCGTCGTCTTCGGCACGAGCCACGTCGTATCCGCCGCGTCGTTTTCGGCGAGCATCTCGTTTTTTTTTTGTCAGGTGAATTTTCGCCAGGCGAATTTTTGCGGGCGTTTTGTGGATTTATTTGCCTGTGGCGAATTGCGGGAACTCGCAGCGAATTTGTGGCTGGCAAATAAATTCGCCTTTGATTCCTGTTAGACGTGGAGGTGCCGTCCTCCTAAGTCCATGCACCGTTATATATTATTTTGGAGAGGCCTGGTGTCCCTGTGCAACTTTTTGCCTATTCATATTCTAACAATGTTGCACAGCTGAATATGACAAGATTTTGCAAGTGTTTGGATGTGTGGTGAAAAACACATATGTAAGTCTAGGATAACTCCTAGGCAGTGTGCCTGTGTGGTGGAATGAAAGGTAGTGTTGTTTACTGTGCGTGATGCCTGAGGGACAGTGGAAAATCTTGTAGGAAATATGAGTTCTGTTTTTGAAAGATTGTTTCAGGTGGTGCTGTGACATCTAGGAGGAGACAGCAGAGACAGTCTGTAACTTGGCAAAGGACAGAAGGAGAGAGGAGTAGAAAAGTAGCTACATAGTTACATGAAAGTACTTTTCTTCTAGTCTGAAGGGGTGGCCTCTGATGCGGTGATCCTCTTTATGGGTAAAAAGGCCCCCTGCTATAATGTCCTCTAATGTACTTGTAAAGTGTAATCATGTCCCTTTTTTCCAGAGAAAACAATCCCAACTAAACTATAACTAAATATCAGTGTTGGGTGTCATCAGCATAAAGGTGATACTGAAGTCCAAATGACTAAAAAAACTTTCCTAGCGAAGTAGTAAATCTGCCTCTTAATTATTTTTCACAATTATAGAAAAATGTGGCAAAGAAATGTAAATTTACTTGAGAATAGTTTTGGAAACCTCAAATAGTTTGGATTTATTAAAGAATAAAAGCGTGAAAGCAAAAAAATTGTGAGATTCAGTTGAAGTCAATGGGAATTGTATTCAATTGTTTTAATTATATATTTATTTTCTAAGCTCATTGAAATGTTAATGTAAATGTAATGTAAAAGTAATGTAAATGTTAAATTAATGTTTTTAGCCTCATAGCAAATGAATGGAACAATGTGATTTCCCTAGTGTGCAAGAATATGCGGGAAGGAAAATTCAGTTGTGGTATGTTTCTTAAATCAGCAAATCTTCAAGAAAAAAGATTTTGGCACTTTTTTTGGAGCTTGTGAGTTTTTTCTGGAACCTTAAAATTAGTAAATAGGCTACTAACTTAAAAGTGAACTACCACTTTAAGGAAATATAGGGCAAGTGTCTTTACTGCCCTAGTGTGTATTGTAAAAAGGACTGTATCGCTCTTATTCTGAGAGGGTTTTTGCATTATTTATACAGCCTAATGATGTTTTTTTTTACATATGCAAGCAAATATAAAGGACATTGTAGATGGATATTTGAAGGGGAAATATTCATTAGATGGAAATCTAAAATTACAATTCTGTTGCTTTAATTTTAAATTTTGTGTTTGGGGAATTATTGTGAATACTTTATTCTTCATATAATGTCTTTCTTTTAGATCAATTCCGTTTGTACTGGATTCTTATTTTAAGATACATCAGAACTCAGACTCCATTTGTTGAGAATCCAGCCAGTACCACCCGCACCTAATTCAAAATGATTCCACTTGCAAACTCCCAGATGTATTTTACACATATTAAACATCACTGCAAAGCCTTCAGAGTCTTGTCAGAATATCCTCTTGTGCTTGAAATGTTGTAATTTGTATTAAATTATTCTGATTTTAGAAACATAAAATATCTGAGAAAAGAATAGTATTCGTGATGTCCCAAATTACAGCAACTCTGTGTCAGATCTTTTAAACCTCTAAGTACCAAAATGGTATGTAATTCTATTCAGTGATCTGCATTAATCTAGTTGATGATATATATATATATATATATTTATTTTTTTTTTTCTCCCTTTAGATAAGGAAAAGCTGAATGTTACTGTCTAACCATGTTATAAATAGTGATGGGCGAATTTATTCGCCAGGGTCGAATTCGCGGCGAATTCCCGTGATTCGCCGCTGGCGAATAAATTCGCAAATCACCAGTGAAATTTCGCCAAGCGAAATTTCGCAGAAAAAACGAGTCGCGCGTTGTTTTTGACGCAACGCGCGTCGAAAACAACGCGCGTCAAAGTTGACGCGACGCGCGTCAAAAGCGTCCCGCGACTCGTTTCGCGAATTTTTTGCCGATTGAAATTCGCGAATTTTTCGGCGAAGCGGAACACTAGTTATAAGTGATAACAGGGGCATCTAGAGACTCAATAACATTGGTTGCTAAACTATTTATCTGACGTCCTTAGTTGGGCATGCAGCAGTGGAGGTATTCAGTCTAAAGACCAATTTAGAATTGGGGTGAATGTTCATAATTGCCATAAGGACCATAATTGTCTTTGTGATATACAATTGTTTTCTTTTCATTCAGTATGAAAGCATGTTTTTATCAAAGCTTTTCTGACTTTTTGGCTACTCACAAAAAAGCATATCACACTGGTTTTGCTATTTCTGTGTTACTATTATTGAGTTTATCAATTCAAAATTAATAATTACTCATGAAAGATATTACGGGTATAGGAAGTAACTAATCTACATTTCAATATCCAAAAATGCATGGGAGTGCAGCAATCAATTATATAATCTTATTTACTTTTAGCAATAATAAGTGTACTGTACTTTTCTCTTTTAATTGAGCTGATTGATTAGTTTGTATTATCGTTAAATCTCTTACAATGTAATTTTAAAGGAAAAAGTGCTGTGCTTCTATTTATTTTCAAACAAGGAAAACTAGAGGCAATAGTTTTAAAATGATTCTGTTTTTATAAAAATAGCCAACTTTATAGCACATCAATTATAGAACATTTTACACAAACTGTTATAGTGTTGTAGTGTTTCCTTGTTTCTGTGTTTTTATTTCAATCTCATACTAAAGGCCAGAATTGTCAAAATTAAAAATAAAATCTGCTCAATATTTCTCAGCACGTTCATTTTGTATGAGAACTTTTGTTTAACTTTTCTCATGTTTCTTTTCTTGTTTTGGGGTATATATAATTTCTCAGTTGATTGTTTTTGTCCTGTGTGAACTTTTTATTCCACATTAAGGTTCCCATATGAAGACCAACATCATTAGCTATTGAGAACTTCTGTTCTTAAAAGAAAAAGGCTCCCATTTTGTCATTTTATTCCAAAAAAAACTACCTTTGAAATTTTTTCAACAAAACACAAAGCAAAATTTTGGAATGGATTTGTGAAAATTCTGAGATGTTGTCACTAAATTGTACCAAGTGAAAATGCATATTCATCCTTATTGAAAACCCTTGAAGGAGAACTAATCCTTAAACATAAATATGACTATGAAATTCCATATTTTCAGTGGGCTGTGAGCAGCTGTTGAGATGCTAAGCTTAGCGGTTGTCACAAATTATCAAGCAGAAAATGAGGTTAGCCTGTTATATAAGCTGATTTTTAAATTCTGATGCTAGTTGCACTGGTGTCTATTCTGTCGTAAAGTAATTATCTGTCTTAATTACTAATCACTCTTATATTGTGACATTTATCAAGATTTATCAAGGGTCAAATTTCGGATTGCAAAAACCTCTAAATTCAAAAAGACTAAGTTTTTTTTTAATGAATAGGTCTGTTTTCAATCTAATTGAATCATATGAATTGAAGTAATAGCTCATTCTATCAAATTTCCCAAAACACTTTTCATTTTCAATGTCCACCAATTGACTCCAAGTAGGTTCTAGGAGGTTCCCCCCTTAGCCTAAAACAGAAATTTTGCAGAAACAGTATATGATAAATTTCAAAACTCGAATTTTCAAATTTTTTGCAAATTCAAACCGAATTTGTACTATTCCCTTGTCAAAGTACACAAAATAGCTTGAAAATGTAATATTTATAAACTGAATTTTCACTTTGACCCTTGATAAATCTGCCCCTGTGTGTACTGTATATTGTGAGTGACTCCCTAAGCTCAGTACGTGACAGCAGCACAGAGTATCTATAGTGAATCAGCAGAAAAGAAGATTGGGAGCTATTGGGACATCTTTGGATACACAGATCTTCACTGCTATAGGGCTGTGGTTGCCTTGGGCTGGTACAGAATCCCAAAACATAATGTAAAACATTTGTAGCCTACTTGTTTAGTTATGTTTTATGTCCCCTTTAAAGTAGAACTTAACCTTAAAAGGGAATGTGGTTAAAACCACTATATTCTGAACATTTTACAAGCCTAAAGTTTTAGCATCTCAATAGAAGCAATGACCCAGGACTTCAAACTTGTCACAGGAGGTTGCTATCTTGAAAAGCTGTTAAGAAGCTAAGCTTAGGGGCCATTGAAAATGAGGTTTGTCTGTAATATAAGCTGATGCTATAGTTAATTATGCTAATTGCACTGGTTTCTGCCACGTAGTAATTATTTGCATTAATTACTAATCAGCCTTTTACTGTGACATTTATATTCTGTGTGTACTGCATATTTTGAGTTCAGTAAATGACAGAAGCACAGAGAAACTGAATCAGCAGATAAGACGGGGAGCTACTGGGGAATTTCTGGAGACACAGATCTTCCCTGCTAAAGAGCTGTGGTTGCCTTGGGCTGGTACAGAAGCCCAAAACATAATGTACAACATTTCTAGCCTACTTCTTTAGTTAGTCTTCTTCTTTTAAAATTCTAAAACAAGTGGGGTGACAGTTAAATGTATATTTATACAAACACTGTAACACTGTCCATTGGTTTGTATCTTAAGCAGGTGTGAGCTACGAGAACAGTAGTGTTCTAGATATTATGTATACATCCAGTAACTCCAACCTTTGAATGATTTATTAACAATATAACATAATATCTGGTGTTTTTTGTCTTTTTTGCTATGCCCCATGAAACCTGTTTTGGCAAGTCTACAAGTCTGCTCCAGAGTTGACTATTCAGCTGAACCTCGACAAAAGGTATCTACAGTGGGGTGCACATTGTATTATACTTAATATAAAAATTTAATATATACAATACATTTTTGTCTAACCAACTCTATTGAAAACATTTTTATTTTGCACATCCTGTCTATCTATCCAGTTTTTTTTATACTGAACAATCTTTTTAAGGGAAGAAACAAAAAACAGATATGGAGGAAACAATAACTGGTTAAAAAGGCAATATTTGCTAATGTTAAACTTCCATGGTTTCTCATGGAATTTTCCCCATCATTTGAAATGAATGAATTAATTTTATATATAGGTCAGTGTAAAACAAGTTCACCCCTTACCCTAATTGCTTATTGTGTCATTGGTTCAGTATAACTAAAAGTTCATTATACTATATGAATCATTTCTTCAACCCACTTCCACAATTGTTCTGAAGACCAAACAAAATAGGGTCAAGTATAACTGAGCTGTTCTGTACTATTTAGTACAACAAATAACAGAAAGTATAGATCATTTAATGAAACAATTGCTTTATCTTTGCTAAGAACGTAAAGTTTTTTCAAAATCCAAAGTTCATTGAATGATGCAATTTACAGTGACATTAATGGGTGACCAGGGATATCACATCCTTGATCTTTCATAAGCATATCTTTTAAGAAAACAACAGAAAACAAAGTTTCTTATGGGTCCTGAGGATCTGTCTCGTTTTTAAAAATAGGACATAGTACCAGTTAAACAAATATTATAAAATATTATCACTTTTATTCGTGTAAAAGAAACACTGTGCACCTTCCAAGAGCATCAATCTACAGATTTATTAACCAATTTAAAATACTATTGTCTTCCACTTCAATTTGAGATTGAGGTGTGTAGTCAAAGGAATATAAAGCTACAATCAGTGAGCCATACAGCCAGTAGACACCAATATCTGGGACTCAATAGATATTCATGAACATTCTTGTATTTAGTGAAGGAAATAACTTAATACCGACAGTGTCGATGGAATAATAGCCATTTCTTGGCTGACTTGCAGCCCTCAGAAAATGAGATTGTGGCTGCCTTCATTTTTCTTGTCTTCTCAGGGTTTTCTTGCAGTGCTGTACTGTGACTTGGATGTGTTCTGCATTCCAAATGAGCTGCAAGACAAGCCCTTCATTTTCTAAGGTGCCTTGTTTTCAAAGAGCATAAGAACTGCCAAACTCCTGCCCAGTGAGGACCACTACCATAATTTCATATTTATTCCACACATGCTCAGATTATAAATATCCCAATTAATATTCTAGAAGAGTAAAGGGCAAGCCATGTCTATGTCTTCCTCACTGGCACATAAATATGCATAAACAGTTTGTAATGTTTAGAATCTTCCCTTCTCCACACCCTGTTTACAATTCCAGCCATGAACTGCAATACTAAGATGTGCTCTGAGTTACTGAGGCAGAACAAAAAAACGTTACTTTTTATAAAACCATATTTTTCTTAAAACGAACACAATGCTTGGTTAAAAACTGAATACAAAAATATAGTTCTAAAATAAACTGACAATTTATACACATACATACTGTATATACTTGTGCACAGTGTTAATCTAATGTCATACAGACTGCTTGTAGGTAAAACAACATAGTATAATATAACCCTGTGCTTAGGAACACATTCATTTTGTTAGTACCATATCACTGCATAGCATTGCACTACACAACACTAAGGGGAAAATTTATTAAGGGTCGAATTGAAAATCTGAAGTAAAATAATTAGAATTTTGAGCTATTTATGTGTACTTGGACTAGGGAATAGTCCACATTCAATTCGAATTTGCAAAAAAAAAATTGCATTTCTAAATTTATTTGTATTTGGACTAGGGAATAATCCAAATTCGATTCGAATTTGCAAAAACAAAATCGAATTTCTAAATTTATCATGTACTGTCTCTTCAAATATTCTACTTCAATCATTCACCATCAAAAACTTGCCTAATTAGTGTTTTAGCCTATAGGGACCTCCTAAAACCTACTTGGAGTAAATTGGTGGACTTCGAAAAATCTAAGTTTAAAAAAAAAAAAAACTCCATTCGAATTCAGTCGAATACGATGTTACTTCGATTCAAGCTACTCGAATTTGAACAAAAACGGCCTATTCACCCCAAAAAAACTTTGATTTTTTAAAATTAAATTTCGAAGTAATTGGAGTTGAAAAAAGTCTCATTACTTCAAAAGTTGACTATTGATAAATTTGTCCCTATGTAGGTGGACATGGTGGTTACACATAAAAGTAAGTTCTAATTTAAAACATAAATATACAGTATAGATAAATACAACTCTATACAATAAGAACATTCAAACTTAAAACATAAATATACAGTATAGAGAAATACAGTACAACTCTATACAATAAGAACATTCAAACATTACTCCCCCAGGCAGTTTTTGTACTACATCTGCAGTTTTCAGCTGTGGAGAAATTAAATGTTTGGATGGATGTAGTTAAGCAACACATACAGTGGGCTTTATTTACAAACACTGGGCAAGTGCACCTGATGTTTTCAGCCAGCTGCAGATAGACTAATGAAAGAAAACATCTCTTGCCACTGATAATTGCCCAGGTGGATATCTGAACACTGTGTTGACCAGGTGCAAATATGTGTTGGCATATTTACTAAGGGTCAAAGTGAATTTTCAAATAAAATTAGAATTTTTAAGTAATTTTGGGCTACTTCGACTTTCGAATAGCCCAAAATTTGATTCCAATTGAAAAATTTAGAAAATTAAAAAATTCAAGTTTCGAAGTGCTATACCTTTAAAAAAATTTGAATTCAACTATTCGCCTCCTTAAACCTGCCGAATTGCCATTATAGCCTATGGGGGACCTCCCAGAGCTTCTACAGGCAATTTGGAAAGTTTTGCAAATTCAAATTTTTTAAAGGGATATCGTTCGAATCGTTCAAATCGAACGATGTGATAATTCAATTTAAACGATTCAAGTTACATTGAAAATGGCTGTTTTTTGATCAAAAACTGTCATTTTCAATCGAAAATTGCCCCCAAAAAAATATTCTATATTTCAAAGTTTTTTTACTTCAAAATCGACCATTAGTAAATACACACATAGTATTTACTCTTTATCTGTCTTATTAGCAAGTCCAATGTAATTGTAATATGCAATTAAGTCCAGGCTAGAGCACCTGCATAAAGTGTCGGGTGTATGGAAAGTTTGAATATTAGCAAAGCTCAAAGTGTTTCGGGCGAAAGGCTTTTTACATGTTTTTTGAGCCATGGTATATTACATACAATCAGTTATCTATTAACTGGGTCAGTTAAAGGCTATGCAACACTAGCAACCTGTGGTGTTTATACAAATAGCCTGCGGGTGTCACTGTGCACAGGACTTGTACTGTGCATACACAGGACTTTCTGTACAGCTTGAAAGTGAAAGTAAGAAGTTACTGGTGTTGTGTAAGGCCTGTATGAGCTTGTTAATAAAGCCCTGTTATACTCTTCTCATCCTCTGCTACCAAACATAACAAATGACAGCAAGGATGTATTTTCTACCTCTGCAGCAGCCTGCAGCTTTTTTTCCAAACCATGGTGAGACTAACATACCTCTTACTGCTTGGATTCATATGTTTGAAAACAAACATTATTGCTGCTGACCAAGGGGAGATTTATACTGCTAGAAAGCGTGCTTTACTTATTCACTGCCTGCGAGCATAAGGACAGCGAATATTCTACACATTACTATTACCTGATGAGACTTATAAAACTGCTCTTATGGCTATAAAGAACTTTTTCATGCCAAGAGTAAATGTGGTTGCTGAAAGATATAAATTACGCCAACGTGGACAACATAATGGCGAATCCACAGAACACTTTGTAGCAGCTTTGAGAGAGCTGGTTGTCACCTGTGACTTTGGGAATTTAACAGATGAAATGCTAAGAGACCAACTAACAAACTCACCTTGCATTAGAGAGAGACTGTTCCTAGAGCAGGATTTAACCCTTGCAAAGGCTACTACAGTTGCTAACCAAATTGAAACAGCAGTGGAAGAGGCTAAAACTGTCAGTCAAGGAACTTCTGGGAATGTACAGATTGTGAATTCAGCACTGTGGTCTAATAATACAGTCACAGGCAAAATACAGTGCTAAGGAAAGGGATTCACAAATAAAAAATACTGCTTTCGCTGTGGTTCAACACAACACACTGCAAATCATGTTACATGTCCTATAAAAGCTTTACAGTACCACAACTGCACAAAAGTAGGACATTTTGCAAAGGTCTGCTGTAGTTCTGCTAAAGAAGTTCATGAAGTCACTACTACACATGTCACAGTATTAAGAGTGGATAAAGCTGGTACATTTATTTCAGACAAGTTTATATGCACTGTCAGTGTCAGAACTGCTTCTGCTAACAAGGGGCACTCCATTAACCTGATGCTTGATACAGATTCAGCTGTTTATATACTACCTAAAGGATATTTTCTTGAAATACTTTGCAAAAGATCCACTTGTTGCACCTGCCCTGAAACTGGTCAGTTATTTAAAAGATCCAATCCCTGTGCTTGGTTGCTTGCCAGGCAGTGACTGTACAATTTGACTCAAATACTGCAAAATGTGACTTTTACATTGTGAATAAACATACTGCTATACTTGGAAGGGATCTATTTGCTGTATTAAACCTACAATTAATTGATGGTCTCATTAATACAACAACACTGCCTGCCACACAGCCAGTGTCTAAAATTTCCCCACAAAGCAACACGTCACTGGGTTGGGCAAAGAACTTTGTACACAACGTTAAGTTGAGACCAGATGTAAAACCAGTACACCAGAAATTGAGGTGATTGCCCTACTCTAGAAGGGAGACTGTCTCACAGGAACTAAAGAAACATGTAGAGCAAGATGTGATTGAAAAATCAGAATCCTCTGAATGGGTTTCACACAGGACTTTCTGTACAGCTTGAAAGTGAAAGTAAGAAGTTACTGGTGTATGCCTGTATGAGCCTGTTAATAAAGCCCTGTTATACTCTCCTCTTCCTCAACTACCAAACATAACACAACCCCCTCTCCCTTTATGCTATGGTCTGGTGACATGTGACCAGACATAGGTAGGGTTTCCTTAAGTTACAGTGTGGCAAGCCAGACTTGCTTGTGTCATATCTTAATTATATACAACAAGGGTATATTTTATGTATATATTCTGTGGTGTTTTTAGAATGCTATCTGATTTACATCTTGGATAGTATCAGGACACAGCAGTGACAACCTTCAAACACATACATTTAGCACACAGATGCTATGCCCCCTCCCCTTTGACCAAGAGCAACTGAGAAACCAGTCCTTCCTGTCTCCAAACTGCCTTTTTCACCTTCTAGTGTCCTGATTCTTGAATAGACTGCCTGATGAATCCATGCCCTAACTTATTGGTCACTGACCAATCAGAACCTGACACATGTACCTACTGTATGATCAGTCTTTTAGTTATTACAATAGGCTGTTAGGCAGAGAGCACTGGGAGTTCATGGAGTGAGGATACAGATGCCAGACCAAATGGAGGATCAGGGAAGCAGTGGATTTAGATCCAACATATCCATATTTGTAAATGACCTTGGAAATATTTGTTATCCATTCTATGTAGTGTAACTTATTTTATGTGTATTATTTCTGTAGATATGTGTCAGTAGCTTTTGTAAATAAATGTATATTTTGATTGAACTATCTTTCATTAAAGAACCCTAATAACCAGGACTACTTATGTACATGTGTATATGAGAATAAATATACATTTTTAAATATATCCTTGGTCAACACCATATTGCCACTATTAACTGTCACTTTTATTTCACATATATACTATGCCTACTTTAACCTTAGAACTTACCCTGGGCCAGTTGCTTTAATTGTCCACTGGGAAACACTCATTTTGGCAGGGCAGTGCAGATAGAAAGTGGCACTTGTATGAAAAAAAGTTTTGCCATTAACAGCATTTACTCAAACTTGTATGTCATTTAGTCTAGGGAGTGGCAGAGGACACATGCCACAATTTGGCCCTGTTCTTGCTGCCTATAAAGGGCTGACCTTTTCACCCCTGACACTGTGATCTGCACCTCACACTATTTTTTTTATCTAGCAATATGGGCAGTCAACAGCCAGACTGGTAGAAGAAGCCATGGCTGAAAGATCACTAAAGGGTGATCTCTGCCCCCCTTAGTTCTCTTATACTCTGAGGGAGAAATCTATTAAAAATCATGGGGGTTAACCAAATCAGCTTTCAGTTTCAGTCCTGACTAAGAATTTTGGTTTTAAATTATCTGCCCTATACCATGTTTATCTTATAGTATGCACATAATATATATATATATATATATATATATATA
>CM044432.1:133142399-133163839 GCA_024363595.1 Xenopus borealis
AAAACACGCCAGAGGATGCTGAGCCATCGTTAAGAGACTTACTATCGGAGGTCTGATCTACTAGAGACACATGCGCCTCTCTGATCAGTGCAAAAACTGACGAGATTAAAGTGGATCTCTCAATCATAAAACATGACATGCAGAAAATGAGGGAGAGATCAATTGCAGCAGACCAAAGCATCAGTGCTCTAGAGGACTCCTGCCTACCCCTTCAAGGCAGAGTGCCAGAGTTACAGAAATCTTTAAAAACGGTGCAGCACAAAGCTGATGACTTGGAGAACAGGCTCCGTAGGAATAACTTGCCCTTTGTGGGTTTTCCAGAGAACACAGAAGGAGAAGCCCCGGAGCAATTTCTGGAAGCATGACCAACAGACATGTTCGGTCAAAAGGCTCTATCCTGGACCTTTGCGATAGAGCGAGCGCACAGGATCCCAACTCTAGGGATCGCGATGGACTGCTTAGACTGGCCAGGCCAAAAGGATCAATTACCTTTAAAGATAGCACAATCTCCATTTCTGCTGACTTTTCTGCAGAGGTGCAAAAGCAGAGAGGCCAATTTATACAATATGCATGTGAGTGATAGCAGATTGATCTGGTGGGACCGTAAATGTGTCGACGAGAAGAGAAATTAACATGATAAAAAAGAGCTCCAAATCTTTCAGCTTACTGTATTTAAAGGCCTGTTTTAGTCAAGTCTTTAAAACTTTAGCTGCTGAATACAGTATGTTGTTCCAGAGGTTGTAATATCGAACCCATCTTGTTCCTTTCTCTGTATACTGAGTCATTTAATCGAGGTCCCTCAATGCCTGCAACAATTGAATATACAATATGCAGTGGAGACAGGTTGGACCTTAAAACGCGCCGACGAGAAGAGGAACAGTGAGAATACCCACACCATCATGAGCCATTAAGAAGCACTTAGGCAAGACGGAGACAACATTTTCTTTTTTCCCAAGTCCAGATGCTGATGTCAAATTCTGGCCACTTACATGATACACGCCTACTTTACAGAACTGACATTGCAGCAGATATTTTAGCCAGGCCTCACAGAAGTGTGGAGTAGTGATGGGCGAAAAAATTTGCGGCGAATTTCCAACATTCGCCGATGGCGAAAGCTTAGTAAAAACGCACACAAACATTTGCCATGTCGAATTCGCCGCTTCACTTCAAAACAGCACAATCTGTGCAGTGAAAAATATTTTTAAAAATAAAGCAATATATATTAAAATATGCCTTTTTAATTTTTTACTTTTAAATAATAATCACAGATGTTTTTAAGAAGCTGGCAAAATGGGAGGCCTTTTTTTCTTTTGAAAAGATGAGAGTCCACTAACAATGCAGGGCATATGTGTATACTAAGTGAAACACGCGTGTAATTGCTCTTCTCATTGATTCCAATGCTATTCAGCACATTCAGACACAAAGCTGAAGATGCCATTTTTTACAATTTTTTTTCACATTTCCATACCTCCCAACATTTTGGAAGTAAAAAGAGGGACAGAATTTTTTTTTTCCATACGTAGCGCTGCAACATTTTGACCACACCCATTTTTGTGGTCACACCCACTAATTAACATGTTCGTTTTAGCAAATTTGGCAGGTTATGAAAGTTTGAAAATATTTCTCCTTATCTAAACTGTTACAAATACAATAAATTACTTAAATTCTCTGCCAAAAGCCAATTAAGTTAGAAACTTTGTTTCTTTTTCTGGCTATTCCGTGCAGAGAAAAGAGGGACTTTCCAATACAAATGAAATGAGGGACTGCAGGCTGCACTGTCAAAAGAGGGAATGTCCCTCCAAAAAAAGGGGCCGTTGGGGGAATGCATTTCACATGGCAGTTTTATCACATTGCACTGTGCGTCAAAACTTCTGATGCGTGTCAAAATAAGCGCGCGTCAATTTGGGCATGCGACAAAACATCAGTGCGACTCGTTTCGCAAATTATTCTCCATTTGGCGAATTTTGTTGAAAATTCGCAAATTTTTTGGCGAAGCAAAACGCCACAGATTCGCCCATCACTAGTGTGGAGACTACTACACCCGAGTGTTAAATAATATTCATATTTCTCAATGTCTCACTCAGTGCTATCCAGGATAGATTTAGCTTTTGTCAATGACAGAGCTCTGGTTAATCTGGCTAAAGCAGAGTACTTACCAAGAGGCATCTCTGATCATGCCCCTCTAGAACTAGTAATCAACATCAGAAAAGATAAGGCCAGGTCAAGATGGGCATTACTTCCAGTGTAGCTATCTATCCACAATAATGATAAGGAACCTGAGGCCAGGATGTTAGAAATTTGCTACTATACTATAATATGGGACGCCTTCAAAGCATGCTATAGAGGATACATGAATTACGAAATTATTTCATATAAAAAGCAATCTAGACAAACCCAACAGATGCTGGAACAAGAGGTTGCACTTATAGAAAGCAACCTCATAAATGCTCCTTCCCCTGAATCAATAGCTCAACTAAAAGAGGCACAGGGTAAATACGCTAAAGCTATGTGGGAGAGATCTCAATATAAACACCTGTTCACCAAGGCAAAAATCCTAGAACAAGGAGAGAGGGTGGGCAGAATGCTTGCCTTACTGAGCAGACAATAAGATACCTCGTCTATGATAGTAAACTTAATAAATCAGAGTCTGAAGTAACTACTGACCCCAAGGAAATTAAGTAAATCATGACATCCTTTTACACAGATCTATACAGATCAAAATTGGAACATGGGGTGGGAGCATTGGATACATTTTTGAAAGTTGAAGTTTTGAAATACTTGAAGCAATTATTTATTTTCCCTTTGGGAAGGCATCGGGCTCTGAAGGGATTCCAACAGAATTCTATAAAAAAACATGTACCTATGCTGGTCCCAAAACTGTTAGAAACTTTCAAAACATCCCTCATTAACCAAAAGCTATCTGCCTCAATGTACAAAGCAACAATTATTCTACTGCCAAAACCGGGCAAAGATTTAGCTGCACCAGAAGCATCCAGGCCAATATCATTATTATCAACTGATGTTAAAATACTGGCCAAAGTGTTAGCAAGAAGGCTAAGTAAAGTTAATAACGGAAGATCAAAGATTTATCCCGAGTAAAACTACTGCCCATAATGTAAGAAGGCTAATGCTGAACCTTTCAAATGAACATATCAATAATGGGAATTGAGCAGTAGATAAGGTCAAATGGGCATATCTATCGAAGGTAATTAAGGCTTTTGGAGTAGGCCCCAATTTTATAAAACTTATCCAATTACTATATAAAGCCCCGGTGGCATCTCTTAGGCTGAATACCTCCAATACAGACAATTTCTCCCTTGAAAGGGGCACATGCCAGGGTTGCCCTCTATCCCCCTTTGTGTTTGCCATGGCCATAGAGCCCCTGGCTATGGCGATCAGACAAAACCCCCATATTATTGGCTTTAAACTGATGAATAGGTAAGAAAAAGTACAAATGTATGCTGACAACACCCTAGTCTACTTGGGCAACACACAAAACTCCTTACTAGAGCTTCTTGCAATAGCAACTGAATTTGAACAACAAAAAGAAAAAGAGAGCCAAACAATAAGTGGTGCTACAAAAAACCCCGCACGGGTTTGTATAACTATTAAAACATTAAATTAAAAACTGCAAACGGTGGAACGAGTGGAGCCAAACATTGATTTTGTCCAGTGTTCAGGGCTTAGTGCCCGTAGTACAACAAATCCTTCCTCCCTCCCTTCCAATCAACACCCCATAAGCCTGACTACGTGGGGACGAAGTGGGAGCTAGGCACCCCACCGTCCACCTATGCTGCCCAACGCGTTTTGCCAACTAACTCGGCTTTTTCAGGGGCATAAGTGGTGAGCCCTTCTCTGTACAAAGTTTAAGTCAGAGTTCCCGCCAATATATACTCTGCTAGCTATAAACCTGAACAAACATCAGGCCAATAATGGCCTCTCAAAAGCACTGCTTGAATTGGGTTACACAGAGGAACCAATACTGGACTCACACTTCCCCCTTTGGCATAATAGCAAATTAGATCAACTAGATAAAATAACCCCTCCTAAAGTGTGGCTCCAGATCTGGATGGAAAAGGGAATGATATACTTTGCTGACCTGAAACAAACATATACATTGCCCAATTCACAGTGGTTCCACAATAATGGAAATAATGTATTTGGAAGGCACCAAACACTCTATATCTAGCTTCTATAAAGAACTACAAAAACAAGGGCTAAAGAAATCTGTGCTGCAGGTGAGTTATAAATGGGAGCAATCCATAAACATTATAACAGATCAGTGGTCTCAGATTTCACATACCCCACTGAATATCTCCCCCATTTATAAGTATAGACTACTGCAATTCTACCTAATACACAGGGCCTACTATACCAGATCTAGATTGCACAAAATTAACCCTGAAATTTCAGCAATTTGTCTACCGTGTAATGAGGCAGAGGGAACTTTAATGCATATATTCTGGTCCTGCTCTGAACTAAAAGTATATTGGGGCTCAATCCAAGACCAAATTACCAAGATTTTGGTCTTAGAACTGGAATTAGACCCCAAATGGTATCTTTTGAGAATGCATCCACCGAATCAGCTGACATGTCCTGTCCAAAAAATATTACACAAAATACTTTTCCAAACGCATTGGCTTATAGTGCAAAAGTGGAAATCCCCACTCCCCTCCATGTGCTAAATGGGAGAAATCGGTACAAAATATGCAGAATGTGGAACAGCTAATAGCTAGGCGAAATGATAATAATGAATGTGTGAAAATATGGCAAATCTGGATTTTGGAAAATATATACATTAATGAAACCAGAGGATTTGTATGAAAGCTTTATTGTATTTATGTAAACTGACATGTATAATCTAGATATAGACAATGGTTGTAAAATCTTTGTGCATCATCTTTTTCAAGTAAAAACTTGCCCGAATTAAAAAAAAAAAAGGAGGAGTAGGTGCCCTATCTGGGTTCCTACTGCCGCTTTCCATATCTGGGTTCCTACTGTCACTTTCCAACCTCAAGTGGACTATATCTCTTCACACAGTCCCTCTATGGCCACAAACTGGACCAATGCATCTCTTCAGGACACGATCCAATGGGAATGAGCACCAAACAACAAGTACCGTTATTTTTAAAATCCTCATCCATAAACACTGCATTTGCCTCAGTGAGGGTCGCCATAATAACATCTGTGGCGCCCTTTCCCAATAACATCTGTGAAGCACTTATAACATCTAAGTTTTTTAGTAATTTAAGTAATTTGCCTAGAACTGTGTGTTGGCCTACTTGAACACACATGCACACGAGAAGCAAATGTTTCATCCATATTTGCAACATGCCAAATTCTGTTTCTTTGTCCAAATCAGAAACATCTTTGTGTATATGGTGTGAATGTTATATTGCTCAAAGACCATCTGTAAACTGCAGTTTGCTTTTGAAATATCTGTCTATTGTATTAAGTGCACTTAAGGGCAAGTTATACCCTTTAACCAATGCTGGTCCTCCATGGCCTAAGTCTGTAGCCTAGCACTGAGCAAAAGGGCAACATGGTAAATGCCTCCTCTTCCTGTATGTTTTTTTTCCAATGGGCAGCTCCAGAACGTCCTCCTTCTCCTTAGCTTTCCAAATGGAAAGTCCAAGTTTTAAAGAGCACCTGAATGTCTGTAGCCTAGCAGTGAGCAAAATGAAAGCAGGGTAAATTCCAAAAGTATTTGCCGGCAACCTTTTCTAAAGCACTGACTTAAGTGGTCAAGGCGGCCCGTTGGAGGATGTAATGAAAGCTCAGACCAGATTTATGATGAACTCTATGCCTACGGTACCTATTTCTATTTCTTCTGAAATTGTTGTATACATTTTTTTCATTAAATATGATACCTTTGTCAGAAATACATATTTTTGGATGTTTTATTTATTTTGGCTAAAGATGATAATTTTTTCAAGCCTACCCTTTGTGAAAGGCAAGACAGTGTAAAAGATCTTGGTAAAATATCATGCTCCAGTCAATAACACAGACTATGGGATTTCACACATGCAGGGCGAGAGTCACTTCCCCTTTAAAAAGCTGGATCTCATGTTATCCTCACTTCCCCTTTAAAAAGGTGACATCTCATATATTAGGCTCACTTCCCCTTTAAAAAGTGGCATCTCATATATTAGGATCACCCCTTTAAATAGTGCATTTGGACATTTCGGCGTCAATATGTGTTTAAAAAATCTTGTCTAAAATTGAAAAAAAAAACCTGTTTCAGTGTGTAATGGAAATGCTTATTTAAATTTAGGAAAACATTGGATTTAAAAAAAGAAAATCATGACTTTTTTATGCAAATGGAATGCGTAGAAAGAGACAATCCAGATAGCTGCATATACTGCTACTATCCTGATATAACATATTTTGAACTTCATACTGTATCGCAATAACTCAATAAAACGAAATATTAAAAGGTTTTAGGATTATCCTATAATACCTATTATAAATATAGCTAGAAATGTAAGTGTACAACAGAAATATGCTTTCATGATGTTGCTTACTTTACTCTACAAAATGTAGTGACTGATAACTATTTCCCAATCAAGGACCATTTGTTTATCAAAATAATGCCCCAAAAGCCGAAATATGCGAGTAATATTTAGTGGTTTGATTGAGTAAAATGATGTGTATTCAAATATGAAACAGCCTATTCTACTTTCCTTACCCACCCCCCCTTTTTTTTTTCTTTTTTTTTCCCTTTCTCTCTTTCTTACTCTCCCTTTGCTCTGTTCCCTCCTGTTAAGTAATGATACAGTTATCCGAACAGTTACACAAAAAGAAACAGTCAACAGAGACCAAACGATACGATGCATTGCAAAGATAGATTTAAGATCAATACATATGCAGATGTTTGTTGAATCTTTATTTTCCCTTTGTTATTTTTCTCTTTCACTTGAATCTTCGACTGTATTTAAGAAAATCAATATAAAACTTAAATTAAAAAAAATCACGAAAATATAGTGATTTCAACTTCCCCTTAGGACTCAATGGTCCTCGACAGCTAAAACCTACCATAGTTTTTTACATCAAAGTCCTAATTGAAATTGATAAATTCCGATGTTTTTACAGAATATGCAATCTTTTTGGCATACACCGCCTATGTTCACAATATTTTCGTGAAAACTGTTAAAATGTTCAAATTTTTTGTGAAAATCGTTCGAACATATCGTAATGCTTTCAAAAATTCCGAATTTATCGCTAACGTAAAAAAAAAAACGAATTTATTGCAATATACCTTAGTAAACAAGCCAATTAAAATTGTCAATGAACAGATTTTATAATTTTTTCATGAAAAGCTAGCAAAGGAGTTAACCATGTTATCCATATATTTTGCAAGACACACTGGTGGCTCATTTATTAACGCAACACAGCACCCAATCATGTAACTGAATTTTTTGTGCATACATGTTTGCATTTCATTGCCTGTAAAAGATTATTTTTGCAAATATAGTAGTTTGTGGTGTACTTCTAACAAATTTGTGGCCAGTAGCACTAGTATATGCACATAATCTTTTGAGACAGAAAAAGCAGTTTCCTGCACCGGATGTACCCGACCATTCAAAGGTTCTAGGAGGTCCCCATAATAGTCTAAAACAGCAATTTGACAGGTTATTATTATTAACATGTATTTCTTTAGCGCCAACTTGTTTCGTAGCGCTGTTTTAGATGGTGAATAATAAAATTTGAAGTACAGTACAGGATACAGTTTGGAATTCAAATTTTGAAATTTTTTAAAACTCAAATCGAATTTGGACTATTCTCTAGTCGTATTACACTAAAATAAACTCGAAATTCAATTTTTCAATTCAACCCTTGATAAATCTGTCCCTAAGTGTAGGACAGGGATGTCAACTATATTGCTCTGAAGGAACTATTCAATAACATGTAAAACATCCTCTGTCAGGTGAACCTTTAAAGTTTAACAAGAGTAAAAGTTTGCAGTTACAGATCTTGTTTTTCATCATTCTAAGTTTGAATTATTTAGAGTAAATTGCAATTAGGGGCCAGGTTTGCAGTTATCCACTAGCCATAGCAACCAAGCGTTTACCTTTAACTGGTCTAGTATTAATTAAAGAGTTAAAGGACCAGTAACATAAAAAATGAAATTTTTTAAAGTAATATAAATATAATGCAGTGCTGCCCTGCACTGGTAAAACGGCAGTGTTTGTTTCAGAAGCATTACTATTATTTATATAAATATGCTGCTGTGTAGCCATGGGGACAGCCTTTCAAAGGAGAAAGGGCTCAAGTTACACAGCAGATAGCAGATAAGCTGTGTAGAACATAATATTATCTGTTATACATTATTAATCAGGTGCCATATAGCCATTTTTCAATTTCCACCATTGCTGCTTAGCAGCTTGTTTATATGAACTATAGTAGTGTTTCTGAAGCAAACAGATCAGTTTCAACAGTGCAGGGCAATACTACATGATATTTTCTTTACTTTAAAACACTCCAATTTTTTGGTGTTACTGTTCCTTTAAAATAGCTTATTAGCTGCTGTGGATTATTTGCCAGTGATAAACTTGGCCCATTATAGTAAAACACAGCCCCTTTTTAAGCCTATGACAAAACAAATGAGATTACAGTTTACGGGTGGTCATATATGAGCTATACCAAAATGGAATTTTTGGCTGCAGTTATATGTAGACATACACAGCTAAGCTATAACTGTACCACTGAGCATTATTATGCATACTCTTTGCTGTGCATTTACTGTATTTTTTAGATGCCTGTCACAAAGAAGGTTAATTTGGGAAGTGCTGTAAATTTTTTCTGACCTTTACCAAAGCTGTCACACTTGGTTGCACAACTATATGGTCATTGTCCCATAGATCATTTTAAAAGCTTTATTTTCCATTATGGTGGAGAAGGTATTAAACCTCACACTGCACATCAACTCAAGCACAAAGAAGAATATACAAGGTTTGAAAAAGAGTTTGAGAGCAAGAATAAGAGAAAAAGCAATTCCATCTGTATCTTCGTCTTTAGCAAACAACAAACACATACCCCTTTTGCTTCTTTATTATTATTATAATTATCCTTTATTGATACAGTGACAATATAGTCCAGATTACTTTACAGAGATTATCTATATTCACATCAATCCTTGCCACAGTCACTATCACATTCAGTAGTGCAAACTACAGTAGGAGCCAATTAACCTACATGTATATTTTTGGAATGTAGGGGGAAACGAATAAAAATCTATTCGACTATTTGATTGGTCGAATTTCAAATAACTTCCCCTTTAAAGTTTTTCTTGAATGCCTACTTCGCCAGGTTAAACCTGGCGAAGTGTTTTATGGGAATTTTGATCGAATAGCAAACATTCGATCGAATGGTTAAAATCGTTCAAATCGATCAATTCTAACGATTTTATCGATCGATCTAATATTTGCTATTCCATTGTTCAACCAATCAAATAACAGTAAAATCCTTTGAATTCGATATTCAAATTTGAAGGATTTTACTTTCCTTTTATTCATATGGTCGAATTTCGAATTTTTTTTATTCGAAATTCAACCAATGAGAAACCTGCCCCTAAGAGTACAACATAATATGAACTAAACAATGAATCATAAAACTATGTCTTCTTAACATGTTCTGTTTAATTCTAAAATTATAGGTTAGAATTATGAAATATTTTTTTAAGTTACTATTTTTATTTTGAATATCCAGTGGAACCCACTGGAGCCCTTAGGCTTGATTTGGGCTTCCTTAACTTCTAATGTATACATTTGGGGTTTGGTGAACATATTCTACAATATTTCTAGATTTGTTGTTCCAAATTCAGTATGATTGTAACTTCAGTAAATAGGTGTTTATTCTTTTGGGACACAGTGATGAAGCATACAGACAAACTAACATTGTGATGCATATGATAGCATGATACTATTACACAATTATCCTATAACACCTGGATAACATATAGCAGCATATTTATTGCAGACCTACTGTACCACAAATGTAGTACAATATAATTAGTATTATTTCTGAAATCCTTGTTTGATTGTGTGTTTATATTCTGTATCTTCTCTCTTTTGGTATTCCATGTGTTTTTTTTTTTAATAATAGCGGTCAGGTGCAAAATTTGGGCAATCCATAATTGTTTTTACATACTGTATAACAAGATAACACTATAGTCATAAGGGAAAAGGGGTTTTGCCTGTGTATGTGCTAAATTCCCAGTTTTTACTCTCTCTCTCTCTCTCTCTCTCTCTCTGTTTATATTCTGTATATGCTCACAGTGTTCACTGAGGAAAAAAGTAAATTAAAATTAAAAGGTATCAACCAATTTACTTACATACACATTCAACTCACAAGAGCCAATATACACGTTATGTAAAGTAAAACATATTTCGATTGCTTTCCTCCTTGGGATTCCTTCAGTTTTGTAGCTGAATAAGGCAAATATCTCCTCATTCCAAAATTTCTATTCTAATGTAACTATATTCCTGGCTTTACATACTGTATGCTGATCAGGAAACAATGTGCTATACTGATGAGTCCCATTGAGGGCTTTTATTGGAAATAGGGCAACTGTACTTTAAAAGGCAGTATGAGCTTTTGATGATGTCGCCTGCAGCAACATCACTTCCTTTTTCATGGTAGTAGGTGGGTTGCAGATCTGGTTTCAGATAATGCAGTTTCGGACCAGGTCGAGTAGCAGCAGATAAACTTGTGGATGGCAGTTCAGGTTGTGAGCTGCTGGTTTAGATTGGGTTCTGGAGTCGGGGTCTCATAAATTGGTTCTGCACAGGACTCTACTTCAGGTTATAAAATAATGTAACCATGGATGTGTATATCTCTGCCTGCTATAAAAATGCATCTCAAGCCATTCAGATACTCTTTAGTCACGTCACCCAGTTTAAGTAAATCCAGACCTGGCTTCAATTGCATATTCTCCACTACTGCTTTAAAACCTAATTTTGTAGTTTTGTATAGATTAAAAAAGAGTTATTGTGCAAATCAACCCAAACTTCTTGAGGGCATGTAGAGGATTATACAGACACTTCCAATTTTCCAGTTTATTTGCTACTGTATTTAAGTGGCATAGACATATAGCATTAAAACTTTCATCAAATGATGGCTATGCAACTCATGGTCAGAAAATAAACCTTGGCTTTAGGGGTCAGTGTAGTTCTGCAATGATATTATGTAAATCCATACATGACTAGTCTAACAGCAATAGTTCACTTAGTTTATGTATTTTTCTAATTATGCCTGGTATAGTCGTTCAGTTTAAAAACCGGTAAGGTGTAAAAATGACCCCAGAGATTTCTGTAGACAATAATTTCTAAAGTTTAACAATAGACACATAAAAACTGGAAGAGAAGACATAATTAGCAAACCAATATATTACGGTTCACTGGTAACTTTTGTCCAACTTGTTCTACTCTTGCTTAGATGATTTCCCAAGGACATGAAACATCCAATTATCCAATCATTTTATACTGTCTAAGTAACAGCAAGAATAGGTTAAAGGTGAACAGATTTGAGATAGCAGAATTTAAAAGCCTTCTTTTTTTCCCTCTACTGTTTTACTGCTTAATTACTGGAACAATTGTTTAAATATTGTAATGCATTAAATTACCACAGGAATATTTGAAGATCTAGACATTTATGAAAACTGTGCCATAAATTAAATGTGTGTAATAAGATATATTTAAAATGCCTAGCATTTCTTTGTTCTAAGGGTTATACTATATACCAAAACATTTTCTTTTAAACACACACATATACACATGCATGGCACATGTACAGGAGGCTACATAAAATCAAACAGCAGAAATTCGACTGTTGAATGGAAATCGAATAGTTTTAGGCTATTTTTTGAGCGCTATTCGATTTCTCGAAAAATACATACGATTGAACAGCATCATTCGATTTCACAAAAAAATCGTGAAATCTCCTTCGATCGTTTGGAAAATTTGTACTATTCGAACGATCCAGGCCCAATGGGGGGATTCCCATAGGCTTCTATTGCTATTCGGTAGGTTCAATCTGGCGAAGCAGGCAGTCGAATAAAATGTTAAAGTTGAAGTACTTCGAACATGGAATGGTCGAATGATCGAATATCCGATCATTCGATCTATTTGATACATAAATTTGGATATTCGATGATCGAAGTGGCCAAATTTGCATATTCGAATATTTGACAGAATCGTACGATCGGAATTCGATCCAATTTGATCGAACTTCGAATTATTCATGTGAATTTTGTAAATCTGCCCCTATGGGGCAAATTTACTAAAATTCCCTTAAAATCCTACAAATCCATTTGGAATTCGATAAGCATTAGACTATCGAATGCTTATCGAATAGTTTTAGGCTATCTTTTTGCTCGATATTTGATTTCTCAATGAAATTGTACGATAGGATATCGATCGTTCGATTTCACGAAAAAATCTTACTTTTTCCTTCGAGCCTCCGAAAAATTTGTACGATTCGAACGATCGAGGCGTTCGATCATACGAATGGTATTCGAGCAAGTCTTTTCAAAAGAAGCCTATGGGGGGGGGGTTCAATTTAGTGAAGTAGGCATTCGAAGGATTTAAAAATTTTTAAATCCTTCAATCATCGAATGATCGAATTATCGAATAGATCAAATATCCGATCATTTGATCTATTCGATAATTCGATATTTGATGATCTAAGAGGCCCAATTTGCATATTCGAATATCCAAAAAAAATTGTATGATCGGTATTCGATCAAATTCGATCGAACTTTGAATCCTTCACACGATTTTTGTAAATTTGCCCTTATGTATTATTAACCCAAATTTAGGACTGGTAATGTGACATATAATTCCCTCTTTAGTATGGAAGCAAATGCTTATAGGGAGCTTGATCCTGCCCTGATTTGCTGATATTAGAATATGTCATAATGTCATTTACTGTTTGGTGATATCTTTCCAAGACAATTAGCTCCATTTAATTATAATTTGGCTTTTTGGCTAAATAGATTCCTAGATTCTAACTAATCCTGTCTTATATGCAGTCATAGTTGAGGAGTTCCCACAATAGGTTTGGCCTGATGTGTTCTACCAGCAATAGGATCTAATATTTGGTTCTCAAATTGGTAGTTCCCTGGTTTATGTCCTCCTAAAAGTATATTTTTATTTCAATGTACATAGTTAGGCAATATGTTATCCAGCCAACAGGTGGCAATGACTCATAAGGTTGGCCTGTAGGGAAATACCCCCCACTAGTCTATAATAGTGAGTGTCTAATTTAGGCACTTTCTATGTGGCCTATGAAGATCTGATGACAAGGCAAGCAGTTAAGCAGAACAAGGGAATGCCTGCACTTAAAGTAAGTAGTTCAGCAGGCCAGAATCGCCTTAGAGGTGGTTAGGTAGCTGTCTGTTAGAAAGGGCACTCCTTGGCCCCAACAAGTAGGAAATGATTGGGTTTGAACCCCTAGGCAATTGTGCATCAGTTAAGGGCTGACTTAATAAGAGGTTGCAGGGATGGTGGTGCTGGAATGCTGCTAGTGTACATCCATATGAAAGTGGCACGGGAGGCTTTGTCTGTGTAAAGCTGAGGGGGGATGTGAGAACCCTTTCAGAGATGCATTTAGAGATACATTTATTTTATTTGTATGTTCTGAGAAGATTAGGCTTTGTGTTGTCCTTTGCCATTTCCTGTGTGGAGCTGCTTCTAATAAAGGTTGATTAGGTTGTCTAGGTTACAAATAGTGATGGGTGAATTTATTCGTCTAGCTCGAATTCACAGCGCATTCTTGCGATTCGCCGCCAGTGAATAAATTCACGAAATGGACATGAAAATTCACCCAAAAAAATTAGCCGGCATTAATTTACAATTTTCACAAATCATTAGAAATTCACAAATTTATAATGAAAACATTTGAATTTCATGAATTTATGGAATAGTTCAAAATTCACAAATTTATAGTGAAATTGCTTGGAATTCACAAATTTATTGTGAAGTAGTTAGAATTTCATAAATTTTTCGTGAAAACAGTTAAATTTCACAAATTTTTCGTGAAAACTGTAAAATTTCACAATTTTTTTGTGAACTTTACGATTTCGATATTTTCGTTAATTTTTCGCCATTTCAGCGCAGCGAAACGCCCCAGATTCGGCCATCAATAGTTACAACGTAAAGGCCTTCCCTGTAACTGGTTGCTGCTTTAGTATAGTAGCCCTTTTTTATGTTTCTTTCAAGCGAATGCAATAAAAATTTTCCCCCATATGGTCGAATGTAATATTGGCCACTAATGGAAACATTTTTTAACTTAATTTGCAATGTGATTAAATATTCTCAAAGTGAACAATTTTGCCTTTGTGAACACTTGCCCCACATGTACAGTGGTGTTCCCACCTAGATTCACTTGAAAGGCCTTTAATTGGACACTTCTGAATTGACTCAGTTCACACTTTGATTTTTGACTCTTGATGTGTAAATACTTCTGGAAGCTTTCTGCATACTGTAAGTAAATGCTGACACGTGTGACTGTACTCCACGTGATTGTTCTTTGTTCCTGTAAAGATTACATTTCATCAACCTGATGCATGAATTTCTGCAACAACATTCCTCCACTAAGTCTGCAAAAGCCCATCCCAGTGAGTCACATGCTTTACGCTCAAAGTTGTAGCCCACAATCTAAGAGAAAATAAACTTGCAAACTTGATAGTGTAATATTGTGAGAAAATGGAGCCACCAAAAGTGTTATACAGTTTTCTACTTACACAGGGTGATTTGAATAGCTACACATAACAAAACTGGTTCATTTTCAGTTCTTGGAGTCTTTTTGGCCCCAGACCTAAATATAGGACCTCTAATAGTGAAGTTTGTGTTGTTCACCCAGCACTGGATTACACTTACAAGATCATTTGTGTGTTTTACAGCTCTTTGCATTATTTCACTCTCCTATAGGCACAGCACTCCAAGTGCCGTTCTCCCCTCCCTGACTCTGGTGTATCTCTTTGCTGACCATTAGTGATGGGCGAATTTATTCGCCAGGGGCGAATTCGTGGCGAATTCCCGCGATTCGCCGCTGGCGAATAAATTCGCGAAACTGGCCAAAAAATTTGGCAAAAAAAATTCGCCGCTCAAAAACGAGTCGCGCGTCGTTTTTTGACGCGACGCGCCGAAAACGACGCGACGCGCGCCGAAAACGACGCGTCGCGCGCCGAAAACGACGCGCGACTCGTTTCGCGAATCGGCGAAAAATTCGCGATTTTCTCTGGAAATTCGCCAATTTTTCGGCGAATCGAAGCGCGCCCGTTTCGCCCATCACTACTGACCATGTCCTCTCCCATGTAGTTGTAGTTCACACAATGGTGTTGTGCCTGGATTAAAGCTCAGACTTATCTCCTCCTTTGTAGGTTCTGTGCTATGGATCAGTGTCCTCTTCTCCCTGCAGCTCTACTGGTGCATTCACATTTTCTGCATGTGGCTTCTGGTTTGGTTTCAGAGTATCGTTTCTGGAAGAGATTTTTTGGCAAGAGAGCTCAACATGTGTACCACTGTTTCAGAAGCATCATATTGGGATTGTTTCTCTATAAGTGGACAAGTGGATTTCCGGTTGTTGTTGGTTCTGCTAGAAGCTTTTAACTTTCCTGGACTGTGGTTTAACCTGATCTGATTCTTCATCAAATACTGCAATATACTGTTTTTATTCCTGGTTTGCATTCTATATGAGAAAAAGTTTGTGTATTTCTAAAGTGCATATGCTCGGTTCTTAGTAAGCCTGCCACTCCTTCTTTAGGTTTCAGTCCTAGATATAATGCTTTCATGGTTGTCCAACTTATTTTACGTAGAGGGCCAATAATTTCTTGTACTGCATGTGAAGATCAAATTAAATTAAAAAGATTATACAGTTAAGTCAGAAGCATGTGATCAGACTGGAGGCCATGCTTCAGATGGTCACATCAAGGTCACAGGACTCCAGCTGGACTTACTATGATTTGCATAGAGTACAAACACAGCTGTCTTCACTGTATTCATTGCCCTTTTCACAACACCTCCAAAACCCTCCACATCACCAAAAATAATCCATATGACTAGGTTGAAATATCCCTAAAGGATAAATATTTTGTAAGCATTTATTCCAATATACATGTATGATATTTCTGTCATTTATACAGACTTTACACATATATATATATCACAATGTAGATTCATATACAAAACATACTAATAGCATGTGAACTTTTATATTATTTCATCAACAATCATTCACTTTTCTTTTTTTTAAAACCTCTCTATTTTATCTTTAATTTGTGACACGATGGCAATATTGAAAATACAATCTGCCATATGACTTGGGCAAGCATTCAACTGGAACTTGTTCAGGAGATTGCAAAAATACTATGTTTTCCTTGTATTAAAAAAGAGCTTCTGAAAGTTAAAAAGCCAAGCAGCTTGTATTTATAATTTAAAAGTCACTTGTCATCACTGAGATGGAACCTTATTTATTTTATTTGGGACCGTTTTTGTTTCTACGCCTGCTGAGGTTTTGCAAAATGAATTCCAAATACCAGTTATGTTACAGAAAGGCCAAGACTACAGTAGAGAGTATTTTTACTAAAATATTCATGAAATACGAAGTTGCCATTTCACACTGTAAAACATATTGCATCAAAAACTGTGATATAGCTTTTTTATTTTTTGTTTAAAAAAACCATATGTATTTAAAACACTTTTAATCCAATATTTAACCCACAGTTTTCTGCAATGCAGAAAGACTTGCTTAATGATTACCCACAATTATTGGGCAAACCTATGTTTCTTCATCTCTAACTAAACTCTTTGATAAATATACCTCCTAGTCATAGGCATACAATAAAACTTACATTTGTTCCAAAGAGTGGCAGAAGATGTTTTTGCACTTTCTATTTCACCGACTCATCACCTTCAGTTACTGGTTCTGGGCAATGCACCCAAGCCAGAAAATTGACATTCAAAACCGTACATTTTATTTCATAAAGTAAATGACATGCCTTTATAAGTACCAGGATGTTTGTATTGGAGATTTGACATGATTGCAATGCATTGTGTTGAATAACTTTCCTTTTATGAGAAGGTCAGCAGGGACCTCAATTCTGGAAAGGCAGTGCTTCACATAAGGTTACTGGTCAAATTAAGTAATGGCCTAAAACATAGTATTTGTACCTGCCAGGTGATGCGGTGGTGACTTATTCTGTAACGCCTTTAAGAGTGGATCTTATAATTTCTTGGACAAGCATAATATCCAAGGCCATTGTGATATTAAAATCTATAGTTATGGAAAGATTTATCATGGGTCGAATTTCAAAAACTTTGAAACCTAAAATTGAGTTGTAACTGTAAAGAGTCCTATTTAACCAAATTTGAATTTGTGAACTTAATATTTTACCTCAAATGTTTGATTATGTCACGGTCGGCACCCAAACCAGAACAAGTGCCAAGCACCTTGATCTCGGCTCGTGCTTCACCAGTATTGTGACTGCCTTTGGCTTCGGGAGGAGCCCTCAGCTTACTCAGATGCCACCTGGACTTATACGAGAGGTGCAGAGCAGGAGTTCTGGCTAGCAATGGGGCACGACTGTAGTCAGAGTCTGGAAAGGCCGAAGGTCACGGTACAGGCAGGAATAGGCAGGTTCGTGGTCAGACAGGCTGGGTCGAGGCGGGTGGATAACAACAGAACGTCAGGCAGGCAAAGGGTCAAACCAGGTAATGAAAGCAGATAAGGATGAGACAGGATCAGAGTCAATAACAGGCAGGAGTCAAACCAGGAAGACAATCAAAGGGTTAAGCAGAATCACATACAGGATACAGGCAAGGGTCAGGTTCCAGAGGTCAGAATAATCAAAACAGCCAGGCAGGGTCAAACACAGGTAGTCAGGATCAGATAAGAAGCTAAGCAGCACAGTACTAGGCACCAGGAAATTAAACCTATAACGGGCAGCGATTAGCAGCAAAAAACACCTTTAAATACATTTGAATTTGGCGCCATTGCGCGCTGACGTGATGATCATCTCGTCAGCGCACCTGCACCTTTAAATGTGTGCGGAAGTGCGCCGCGTACGCCTAAAGGAAGTCAGCGCCGGAGGGGGAAGGATGCAGCAGGCGTCCCCGCCGAGGGGGCGGCAGGCGTCCCTGCCGTCCCTCCACTAGACACCAGGGTGAGTTCCTTACAGCTTATTTATTAAAACTTCATAAAATAAATCCAAAAAAACCAAAAATGCATTAAATTCATAGTCTACTCATCATAGTCCATTGGTCGTAAAACTTCCCAAAAATGTGAAAACAATGCAAAAGCACAAATTGAAAAAGTATCTTAAATTTTTCTTAGGATAACTCCCACCTACTGCTACACGAACTCACAAACTTTTAAATGCTAAAGTGTTACACCCAAATTTTTAAATTTTTGGGAAGATTAATAAGTATGGAATATTCGAGATTAGGAAACCATAAATTGACTTAAAAATTTGAATTTAAATAGTGGTAGAAATTTTTATTTGAATATTGAGAAATCATCCCATTAGCGTTTTGTGAATTCCTTTTGTGTGTTATTGCAGAAATGTGTACAGCCAAAATAATCATGACATGATCAGATAAACCTCAAGTTAAATCAGTGATGTACAAAACATTTTACATATACACGTCTATTGCAGTATATCAGTAAATGTTCTGTGGCACCCACTTCTTCCATTGCCCTGTAAATGTGATTAGTAATTATCTTTACATTGAGGTGCAATTAAAAAGCTAGCTTTGACCTTTGATGTATTCCTCAATGACTAGCAAAAATAGCAAAAATATTAGTGTTTTATCTTGTTGAGTGTACTAGTAGCTTCTGAATATTCTAATTACAGTTCCATGTTCCAACGGCTTTAACTATTGATGTCTTACCAGCCTAAGAACATTGCATCCTATTTATAAGCCTGTGTATTGATAAAGTCTCACCAGCAACCTATTTCAGCAACACATAGTAAAAACTATTTGCTTGATTTATATTTAAACTTATCTTTAATCAATTACAATCCATGACCTTTGAATCAACTTTTAAAGTCCAGCACAAATAAGATGACCTGCAACTAATTACACTATCCTTCATCAGTAATGCATTTTTGATGTATGTACCACAAAGTCTTTGGTAAATGCTGTTATTACTTGAATGTTGTATGAAACATTAACTCTTTATATAGGGTTTTGTAAGAAACAGACATTTTGGTAACCAACAAATTTTTACATATAGTGTTCAGAATAATAGCAGTGTGTTTTAAAAGTAAATAAAGCTCAAAATCCATACATTAGAATTTATTTCCAAACACACAAATGCATTGGGAACACTGAACATTATGCTCCAATATCAAAACATTATGAAAAATGTATCAACAAATTTGCTTTAATTTGAAGTACTGTCTTGTTAAAAACTTCAACCATTTGCCATCTTAAACCTGCCAAATTATTGTTTTAGCCTATGGGGGATCTCCTAGAACCTTTATGGTGTCTTCTGGTGGACTTTGAAAAATCAAATGTTTTTTGGGCAAATCATTTGATTTTGAAGTAATGGAAGTACAGAACACTACCATTACTTTGAAATTTGACCCTTGATAAATCTGTCCCCAAGTGTCTTAATATAGAAGTTAACAGGAAAGAAGAGAAAGGCATTTAAAAATGGGACAAAAAAGTGGGGACAGAAGCTGCATTTGTTGTATAGGCAAAATCTGGAAGTCAAAGATAGGAAATGAGGAGTGCATTGCAACTGAGTCTACGACTATGAGAGAGTTGAGAGTGTTTCTGATTTAAATAATGGTACTAGCATGGTTGTAACAGATACAGAAAATGCAACTGTTCTAAATTAGTTCAGACTACGTCGGTAGTATGGACATCTTTATGTTAAATGGTGCAAATACTTACACTTTTTAAAACACATGTCCAGGGACCCACAATAAAGACAACAGAGTTATTATAATGCTCCACACATGTGCCCACTGTAAAATTAATGCTCCATATGTTTGAAAATGAATGAGGAAAACCGGTTACACAAAAAAGTTTAAGTTCGGAGTTTTGCAGGCAATCACACTTTAAAAAGGAAAAGTTGCCAGCGTTTTTTGGACTTTAATGCATTTTTGGCTCACAACAGATTGAGGAAGATCTAGCTACTTTATTGACTTTGCCTGGTCTGAGGTGGCAAAGGCAACTCCAGAAAAAGAGGTAACATTCAGTAAAATGTGAATTTGTGGAGTAACAACCATTCGCCAAGAGCGAAAAGTCGCCTGGTGATAGAGTGTGAAACACTGCTAGTGCTGTTCTCTTTTGTTAGTTTGTTTGTTGTTTGTAAGGGTTACATTTAAATATTATTCAGATAAAATATTCCTATCTACTAATATAAAAAATACAAACATTCGGTATGGGATCTCTCTTCTGAGCTGCCACACATGCCACTAATGTTTTGCCCATAATTATTAAGACCAAGTTTTATCACTGTAAGCTTTTCTGTAAACAGTTAAGGCGAGAAACACCTTTAAAAAATTATGACTAAAACAAAGAAAGAGAATATGATGCTGGAGGGAATGTGTTTTGAATTAAAAAGGGTGATACTGCAACAGCTGTTGAAGCTAAATTATTTAAATGCTCCAACCAATATATATGACATTAAAGGCAAACTGTCATTGGAAAATGTGTTTTTTTTTTTAAAAAATGCATCAGTTAACAGTGCTGCTCCAGTAGACTTCTGCACTGAGATCCATTTCTCAAAAGAGCGAACACATTTTTTTCGTATTTCATTTTTGAAATCTGACATGGGGCTAGCCATTTTGTCAATTTCCCAGCTACCCCTGTCATGTGACTTGTGCCAGCACTTTAGGGGGGAACTGCTTTCTGGCAGGCTGTTGGTTTTTCCTTCTCAATGTAACTGAATAGTACGCAGTGGGACATGGGTTTTTACTATTGAGTGCTGTTCTTAGCTCTACCAGGCAGTTGTTATCTTGTGTTAGGGAGCTGTTATATGGTTACCTTCCCATTGTTCTGTTGTTAGGCTGCTGGGGGGGGGAAAGGGGAGGGGGTGATGTCACTCCAACTTTCAGTACAGTAGTAAAGAGTGATTAAAGTTTATCAGTCAGATGACTTTGGGCAACTGAAATATAAAAAAATCTGTTTTCTCATTTGAGAAATGGATTTCAATGCAGAATTCTTCTGGAACAGCACTGTTAACTGAAGCATTTTGGAAAAAAAAAATTTTTCCCCATAACAGGATCCCTTTAATTTACACTCTGTAAGACTATACTGTCTTGTTTTAGAAATATTTGCTGTGCTAGAGCGTGGATACTTAGTACATCATGCTGAATGATTTACCAAATCCTCTTGTTCATGGCTCTCTAAATGGTGTTTGCAAATGAAACTAAAGGATAAAAAATGCATACTTTGGTTAATAAACAGCTGTAATAATTTCCTAAA
>CM044432.1:133186606-133234043 GCA_024363595.1 Xenopus borealis
CATATAATGTTTTTGGATTTTCTTCCATTGATGCTAGTAGCTGTTTTGCATAATTGCTATGTATGCAGAATGCCATGTTTTCTTTTTTCTTGAAAAACCTGAATTTGTCTTGAATACTTCTGTTCTTCTAGCACATAGTAGTGCTTAGACTAAGTGATTTCGGTATCTGTGGCATCCGTAATAGCAAAGTAACAGAAAATTACTACTACCCCAGTTACAAAAGCATTAAGTGGTGCAAACTTGTGATAAGAAACAAGTTGCAGGGATGTCATTGCTTAATTATAATAAACATGCCTGGGAACAATGCATAGCATGAATTCATTGAAATTATATTTTTTCTTTATTTGGAAGTTATTTGAATTCAGTATGCACAAATGCTAGCATGTTTCTTGAGAGATTGCTGGTTAGAGTCAAGAGACTCAATCTTGCCTTTTTGACTTTGTGGCTATTGATAAATCTTAAATATCTCTTGACCACCAAGGTTATTGCACAGAAAGAGACATTATTGTAGGGAAAGAAACATTTTTTAGCTGAGACAATTCACTAAGTTGTGTATATTCAAGTTACCAGGTTTTGTGATGTCATAAAGTAATATTAGTCACAGTGAATTAACTGCGATAATAAATTAAGCATACCACACATACCAAATATTATAATAAAGAAGTAGACACATTTATTAAAGTGAAGCAAGGGTTTACAATAAATTAAAAGAGATGACTAGTAATGTACAGTAAGCATAAATAAGATAATCAGAGGAATAGAAGAATTCTAAAATGTGATATTGAGAACAGGCTGAAGAACTTTGATATGGGTGTAGGAACACATGGACACCAGTTGATCAATCAATGTAGCTAAAGATAAACTTTATAAAAGTTTTTTTTTTAAATGCAGTACTGACAGTTTTTTCAAAATGAAAGGTGCATCAATAACATCAAAAACAGAAAACTTTATGACAAACCCTTAAAGTTTTTTGAACTTTTTTAGCCAGTCAAAAAAGTTTTGATATGAAGCATAACCAAAGTGGTGGAAAGGCAATACCTTTATTTGAAGGAGAACTAAATAGTGATGGACAATTTGTCCTGTATTGCTTTGTCAAAAAATTGTGAATTTCCAGTGAAATTTGCGAAACATTGAAAGATTTGCAAAACATGAATTTTGACACAGGCGTCAATGATGCCTGTGTCAACTTGTGGGTGTCAAAAACTCCAGCGACAATTTGACATGCATGTATTTTGTTCAATTGCATTAAAGTCGATGAGTGCACATTAAATTCTCCCATCACAAATGCCATATTTTACATACTGAGCCTAATGCACCAGCCTAAAGTTTCAGCTTTTCAATATCAGCAATGTTCCAGGATGTCAACCTTGTCACAGGTGGTAATCATCTTGGAAAATATCTGCAAAACTCAAATGCTCAGTAGGCTCTGAGCATGTGAGTGTTGATGCTAGGTGCACTGGTCTCTGTTCTGCCATGTAGAAATTATCTGTATTAATTACCAATCAACCTTATATTGTGACATGTATATTCTATGTGTACTGTATATTTTGAGTGGATCCCTAAGCTCAGGTAAGTGACAGCAGTGAATCAGCAGAAAAGAAGATGGGGAGCTACTGGGGCAACTTTGGAGGCACAGATCTTTATTCCAAGAAGCCAAAACATATGTGCAATAATATTTGTAGACTATTTCTACAGGCATGAATTAAACCTAAGGTGTGAATTAGATTGCATGGAGAGGCACATTTATCAATGGTCAAAATTCTAATTCATGTTGTTTTTTTAAAACTCCCATAAACTTCCATAAATTCAACTAGTTGAAATGTATTAATAAAATCACATTTTTTATAATCAGACAAATTACGGTGACCTGAAAATTTGAATCTAATTTGAATTTAATCAAACTTGATTCAAGTTTTTTCTCAGAGAAAAAAAACTTGTATGTTAGGAAGGCTGCAAACCTCTCCAAATTGAGTCCTGCACATCTCCTATTGACATAAAAAGTAATTTGGCAGGTTTTAGGTGGGGACTAGCCAAATTTAAATTCTTTAAGATCCAAAGATTGATAAATATAAAAAATCTCATTTGATTTTTTTCAAAAACTTGAATCAAATTTGGATAACTCCCTAGTCGAATGTGACTTTTGACCATAAAAATTTAAAAATGTCAAATTTGAATTTTCAATTTGACCATTAATAAATCTGCCCCCTACTGTGGATTTTTTTTAAATATGTACACAGTACCAGTTATATAGAAAAATATTTATAGAGAGAGACTCTAATGGATAGTAAAAAAATGTAAGGTGAAAAAACATTAATTGAGTTCAATGCATTTGGAAATTGTTTTGCAATTTTGCAAATAGTTTTTTCAAACCAAAATGGGTCACATTCTTCCATTTAACAATAATTTTTTAACAATATAGATTGATCAGGTAGATATTTTTATCCTCATTAAAGCTTAAATGAAGAGCAGAGGTAGCAAATGCTTGGAGGTTCTTTCCCGAAGAAATCTTGTTGTTTGAGGTAATATAAAAAACAAGGGAGTGTCAGGTATCCTAAACCATATTTGTTCTAGTAAACCTTAGAATTCTCTGCTTTTTTTATAGAATGATAATTGAGAATATGAAGTTCAGTTGAAAGTCATTTTATGACTTCTATTTATTAGGTGAACGTTTTCTTTATTTGAATGAAATATCTGAACTAAATCTAAATTTTAACTGAATCTACACATTTAACTAAAATCATGTTGCCTTTCTTCCCAAAGTATGTGAATCAGATTTACTTTAATTGGTTGTTATATACATTTGAAATTGTATTGGTATTAATGAATATAACTTTCTGGAATAATATGATTGTAGTAGTTGAATTTATATCTATGCATTGTATTCTCTATATTCATCATTAGAATGTCAAACATATTCACTAGCTTCAAGGTTATCCTTCTGACTGTTTTAATGATCCATAGATGTCTTAAAAATTAAACATCATTCATTCCTGAAACCATTTAATCAGTAAAATGAAACATTTGTTAATTAACCATGAAGTCTATGATAGGTGGAGAGGATGAGGTGCTGAATTCAAATATACTTTTCAAATGTCTAATGTCAACTTAAATATCTGCCATTTTCATCCTGCATAAAGTGCAAATAAATGTTTATCTAATTGCAAGTAGGAAATACAAATTATGGAGAAAACCAGAAACCACAGAAAACCACAAACTGCACTGGATTTTAGCTTCAAGTTTTGAAATTGAGATTTTAAAAGTCAAACCAAGAAAAAATATCCAGCTATGTTATAATGAAATACTGTGCATACAGATGAAACCACTTTGGTTTGTGTGTTTGACAGAAAACAAATATACCCAGATATCCCAGTTATACCATTTAACACAGACAATTGCGTCACAGCATCCCATCTAATCAAAGCAATGGTGCTTTGGTTTGCTAATGAAAAGGTTAAATACATTAAATGAGTTAAGATTACTTTAGATAACGCCATTTCTTCAGTTAATCCTGAGTCATGACGCATTTAACACACAACTCCAAGTGGCTTCATCTGTACTTAGACACCTGACTATAGCTGGGAAGGGTGGGGGCTACAACAGAAAGCTGGTCACTGCTCCAGTATAACTACAACAAACAAGAAAAAGTTGTGCTCACCACTAATTGGTGTCTAATAAAAGGGCATCCATGATTGGGAGTTTTACTTTGAAAGCAGCAAGTAAGTTGCAGGTAAAACTTAGTCCCTTTGTAAAATGTTTAATGAAGTAATGGAATTCTTAGTGAATCAGATGAAAATTGAGCGTAGGACTGGCCAGATATGGGATGACTTTGACGTAGTTGGCTAGCTTAAATATATTGCAATATATGGACAAACAATCCCTGTTGTTTAAAGGGTAAGGCATTTTTTAGTAGCTGTATGCACAGAATGTCTCAATGTCTTAAATATATTGATAATGGGTTGAGTGCAGAGGACCTCTTGCATTAATCATGTTAAGGGCCAGATTCAATTGAGTGAGAAAAATTATATCATGGTTTAGCACATGAAAACTAATGGATGAGATTCCATTCGACATGAGAAAACTTATCCCCAAATACAGTTCCATTTTTTCCCCATAAACTTCAGTAGGGTTTTCACGTGATAAACAATGAGATACTGTAAGTTTTTCTGTATTGAATTGCATATCAAATTGAATCTCGTTTCACATGATAAAACTTTTTCTCAGTGAATTGTATTTGGCTCCAAAAGCCATGGACAAGATTCAATTTGAGGAAAAAAAACTTTCTCATAATTCAATTCTATTTTTTTAGACTTCTGACATACACTTCAATAACGTTTCCATGTGCTAACCCCTCAGATAAGTTTTTCTAAACTGAATTGCTTCTCAAATTAAATCTCAACTTTTTCACGTGAAAAACCTTTTTCCTCACTGAATTAAATCTGGCCCATTGCTAGGGTCTGGAATTGTCCAACAGGCAGGTGGTTTTCAGATAACTTGATACAGGTGATCAATTGGCTACCTCTCCCAAGGTGGTAAGACAATTGAGGGCCTTGGTACTGCAGTGTTTGCCGATAAACTTGAGTTGTAAGGCAGTGCATTTCACAGCAAAATTGAATGTTTTCGCTGACATGCTGTTTTGCTTAAGCTGGCCATAGACACAAAGATCCGATCATATGAATCATCCTACTTTCGGACATCCCCATCTCCCAACCTGCCACTAACCTTCAGATTAAATAAAGTAGTAAAAGCACAGCCGATGTTCTGCCCCTGACAGGGATTGTACAAAACCTAGTCTCCCACTGAAAATTGTACGATCAGCAATACACGCAGAGATACAGCAACCTGTCCGATCTACCAAACGACCGATCGGCATGGCACGACAAATGTCGGGACACTCCACACACGATCCCAAAATTGTACGAATCCAGGACTCGTAAGATCAGATCATTGCATCTATGGCCAGCTTTACAGTGGGATCATTTTTGGAAGGTGGCTCTGAGAATAGAACAGGCAGGGGATCCCTGCTATTTCCTTGCCTTGAGTGCCGGTGTTTTCTATGTCTAATACAATTTTGGAGGTGGCAATATCCTCCTGCACTGGGCACCAGGCTTCATTACGGAGTGAGAGTTAAGGGTGTGTGCGACTTCATCTACTTCCAGCTTAATGGAATATAGGCCATGTCAAACAAATTTGAGTGATTTTTATGATGAGGTGAGTAAAACGCAGACAGCAGGGGAGCAGTAGATGTGATCTATATTACAACACCCCACAAACAGCTACTTTCTATACTAAGTTCTGTTGGGCTTAATGATGTAATTGAACTTATGGATATGAACCTGGCTACAGGATCAAGTAAAGAGGGTGGTAGTTAATGGTACATTCTTTACTTGGAGTAAGGTTCTTAGTGGAGGTCCCTAAGGGCTTGGTATTGGGTCCACTTTTATTTTACTTGTTCATGAATGACTTAAGAGAGGTTATTATATGTAATGTATCAGTGTTTGACGATGATTCAAAACTATGCAGCCCAATTAATTGCATCCAGGATGCGGCATCCTTGCAGCAGGACCTTGACAAACTGAAAACCTGGGCAACTAAGTGGCAGATGAGATTAAATGTTGATAAATGTTAAGTCATGCACTTGGGATGTTAAAATGGCTGCAACAAGCGATGCCAGTCAGCAGCTGCAAGGGCAAATACGTTTTAAGCTGTATTAAAAGGGGCATAGATTAGCAGCAGGAGGGGGGGTGGTCATTCTTCCACTGTACAGAGTGCTGGTAAGGGCCCAGCTATGAATTCCCCCTCTGAGGCAAATTGGAGAAGGCTTCAAATGTTTTTTTGCCTTCTTCTGGCTCAACTATCAGTTAGGTAGGTTATATATAGACCTAAAAGGTTGAACTTGATTGACGTGTCTTTTCTCAACCAAACTTACTATGTTACTATGTAATGATAAAACATACATCAAACCTACTATTAATATTATTACTACTAGGTATCACTAAGGTACTAAACATTAGAAATTATCCAATTGCACTGAATATACTGTAAAAAAATGTTTTATCCCAATACAAAATATAGATAAGATAAGGCAGCAAAAAGGTTATTAGAAATGTTTCTCACTATACAAGGCTTAAACTACTTTAGATAAAGTAGTTCTTTTAATTGTATTAAATATCACAGTATATCATATGTAGAGTGAAATATTGTCTACTGAGAAAATATTCTGATATACAAAATTGAAATTGCATAAATATTCATAAATTGAAAGCTAGATTCTTATGAGTGCCTGTTTTAAAACTCAACTAGGTGTGAAAACTCTGGTGAGCATGCTCATTTTTCCAGAAATCAAATGCCTGAATAGTCTTTAATGAGGCAGACAAGCAGCTTTTCTCATCCTCTGAGGATTTGAAGGGCAGGAAAGGGGTAGAGGAAAAGAAGATTCTCACTCTATTATTCATAATATCTTGTTTGATTTTTGAGCCATCTGAAACAGCAAGGTGGGATGTTTATTATGTTAGTGACCCACACAGCTCAAAGTATTGGGAGTCCTGTCACCTAATTGACATTAGAACTCATTCTAAATTCAAAAGCATTTGTGAAAGGAAAAGACCATGTGTTGTAAGTATGTAAACAAACAGAATCCTATCATGCATACTTAACTATAACTGATAATGAATGAAACAGTCTAGACTTTCGGATATATCCAATTGCAAATACAATATGCAACACTGAATACATCATGGGCATTATATATTAAATCTACATGACAATATCAATTATGCTATAAAATATATTTGTGACATTAAGGAGCTAATATATTATGCTCCAGAGTTTCAGAGTTTGCCTGGTTATTACAAATAGACGGCATGCATCAAAGTAGAATTATACTGGACTAAGCCATACAGATATTTTATATCCTATATATATATATATATTCAGAAATATTTTCATGTTGTGCTTGTTACAGTATTATTATGATTCTGACACATTGGCTAGAGTCAAGGTCATGGCACCAGTGCTAATAATTCATTTGTTATGAAATTGCATTTAAACAATGCAGTTACATGGAACTAACTACTATTTCTTCTCACTCCTACAGGTACTGTAGTTCTGCTCATTCGCATAGTGCTATATACAGTTGTGCTCATAAGTTTAAATACCCTGGCAGAATTTATGATTTCTAACCATTTTTCAGAGAATATGAATGATAACACAAAAAACTTTTCTTTTGCTCATGGTTAATGGTTGGCTGAAGCCCTTTATTGTCAAATAACTGTGTTTACTCTTTTTAAATCATATCACTATATAAACTACCCAAATGACCCTGATAAAAATGTACATACCCCATGTATTACCACCTTTAACATCAATTACAGCTTGAAGTCTTTTGTGGAAGTTGTGGATGAGGATCTTTATCTTCTCAGATTGTAAAGCTGTCCTTTCTTCCTGGCAAAAAGCTTCCAGTTCCCATAAATTCTTGGGCTGTCATGTTGCAGTTGTAGTCCCTGTAAACTGCTTGATTCTGGTAATTCTGCTCATATCACAACTTGTATCTGTTATCCCCACTAACTTATATCTGTTAGGTCTACTCCAATTTATTACTTGTGATAAATATCTCAAAGTCACATCTGTGCCACTCCTCAATGAGCAAAAGCTATGTTATACTTGGTATGTTAAACTTGGTTCTGGTGTCTGTAAAATTGTGCTTCAAATAAATTCAGGACCAGCATAGGGGATGGCACTAGTATCAGGGGGATGGCACTAAGGTTTCCTAAGTGTTTTTATACATCAGTATAGGTGGATTTATATAAATATACAGTATTTGTAATGTCCATGCTTATATTTACCTGAAATATTGTTGTTACAGAACATTTAGGAGCAGATTTATCAAGTGAAAATTGTAAAATTGTACTTTTGGATTACGTTTTTATGCTATGCCTGCAAAAAAAATCATAGATGCTAAAATCTATGGAAAATCTAGTAAAACAGTTAACAAAAAAATAAAGGGCAGCTCATTATATACTGTAGTGGACTATTGGTCTGTTTGACTCTTTGGGATAAGGAAACAGAACATGATTTGAGTTTCATTTTCACACGCCATGCTATAAAAAAATAGATATTTTCTGATTAAAAAAATAGGCAAAAAGTTTAGTCAAAAGTCCTTTTTCAGTAAACCAATGTTGAATAAGAGTATATATTATCTCTTGCTCTTTTTTTGCTTTGAACTGTATACAGTAGGCTGTATCATCTCATTTACAACTCTGGCTTTTCTGGACTGGTTCTTGTCTTTGATTTCTGATACAAGATGCTCTCTGATGTTAACCTCTGTCTATGTGGTCTTTGTCATATGGTTTTCCCCCTCAGTTTGTTGCCATTGTTTTCTTTATTTAGCCAAGATCTGTAGGGTTCTTTCCTTTTAACAGTTCTGACCTGCTGTGCACTCTTTCTTTTTATGTGACTTTCTCAGCTCCTTATTATAGTACCACTTTGTAGTACATTTTAAGTGAAGTACAATACTTGCAATATAATATTATTTATGATAATTTGAATTTGAACTTAGTATACCAATATTAAAAAATACATGATATCTCTGGTGAGGCTTCTAGTTACTTGGTACTATATCTACTACATACTGTATATGGCAGCTGCCACTGGTTTTGATTTTTATGTGGAAGAATGTTTTTTTGCAGACACTGTTAACTCATTTTGTATTCAATATAAATATTTAAAATTATGTCTGCCTGTGATAATCAATGTGAGAATCAAGGGTTAGTAAATAAAAATAAAGCATATCTTTGATCCAAGCATGAGGATGTAATAGGTTAAACCTCCAGAAGCAGAACTGAGACTGAAATAAATGTACTAGGAAATATGCAAGGAGAGAGTTTAGTAACAACATCAAATAATTTATGTAAGCCATGCAGAATGGGTAAGAGTGACTTACAGAGAAGTGGGTAGGATAAACTGGTATGTAGGCATGTAATTTAATATTATACTCTACTAAACTCTGAAGACTTGGGGATGATAAGTATAGGAAGCACCTATTTTCCTTCATACTCCTTTATCATCCTTTCCATTTTCATTTTCCCAACCACAACACTAATAAGACACAACAATCAATGACTTTTTGATAATTGTAATTACTTTAATTTTAATGAACTTACAGAATGAACATAAAAATAACTTGTTTCAGTTTGGAAAATCTTACCAAAATAAAATGATATTCTAATTACTAGATGGATTAAATGGATTAATGTCGTTTTTACAATAATATTCAGAATATTCACCTAAATTTATCTTGTAATAGTACATTGCGGCTGATTCCAAAACATTTTACTCACTGAAATTCTAAAAGCACTAAGCACTGTCTGCCTCCTGCCTTCTCTTCTGAATCAAGTGTCACTGTGCCTATTATTTATATTACTAACTTGTATTATTAGAGCACCAACATATTGAGCAGCACTGTAAGATATTTAAACAAGGAAAGCACATGAATTACATACATAGAATATACAGAGTTACATACATCACGACCAATACCTGTGCAAAAATTAAAACCCCCATAGTGTAATTTGCCTTTATTTTTTATAAGGTATTAAAACTTATTACACTTACAAAAGGCACACGTTTGAGCGCATATCAAACAATGCAGTCTTATAGTGCAGACCAAGTAGAAGAACCTTTGCAATACAGAAGGATGGGTTCTGTCGGCATCTCCCTCTCATGTGTGTTCCACTTGTACATCCACTTGTATACTCCACTGCTGAGTGCAACAAGTTTGAAAACCTTTTAAAAAACAAAGGCAAATGACACTATGAGCACTGTCCCCACTTTTTGATGTTTTTACAGAAAAACAAATACCCTGGAGTTGATACTGATATGCTGTTTTGAAATCAGGAATCTTGTAAGTTGCCAATGCCACCAGAAATTGGAGAAGCCACATGCTGAGTTTTACTGATTGAAGAAAACACAATTGCACCTTATTTTAATTCATTTTACCTTTTGAAGCAAACACTTTGTTTGACTTGATTATACTTTTATTTTGGAGATAGCACCTTGTTGAAAACACTATAGCACTTTAAAACACACATGAAAAATCTATGCATAGACTTTCTATGGTTCAAGACACACACAGATAAGTGTTGTAACACAATATTAACAATATTGCACTAGGTTCTGTAATTTGCCTTTTTCCCATAGCCTGTGGTGCGGAACTATCATTGTATCTTGATTTGAAGATCAGAAATTAGTAGGTGAGAGATAGTAGCATATATTGTTACATCAGGTAGCTAAACAGTGTGAGGATAATCTTCTCTTAAAAATGTGCTTTAAGAGTTTTTTTGAAAGCATAAAGGTTGGAAGAAAGTCAGACAGACCAAGTGAGAGCATGTGAGGAGGTAATGAGAGAAGAGTTGAGGAAAAGGTCAGTAAAGGAGCATAGTAAGTGGTTGGGTGAGTATCTAGAGATGAGTTCAGAGATGTAGGGTGGGGCAGAGTTTTAAAGTGCTTTGAATGTCAGGGTCAATAATCTGAATTTTATTCTGAAAGGTAGAGGAAGTCAGTGCATTGATTGGCAGAGTGGAATGGCAGAGGAGGAGCATTTGCTGAGGTGTATAAGCCTGGCGACGCTGTTCATTATGGACTGGAGAGGAGACAGTCTCTGGCGGGGAAGGCCAATTAAAAGAGAGTTATAGTAGTCTTGACGTGATATAATGAGAGCATGAATACAAATGTTGGGGGCATCTTGGGGATACATTATTGTATTTTGGATATGTTCCTTAGGTGAAAGTGACATAAGGAGTGAAGGACAGGCAGAATCTAGGACAACTCCAAGGCCCCGGGTCTGGGGAGACGGGGGTGATAGTGGAATTGTTAGCTATGATAGATATTTCCTGGATGTTACAGGGGTTAGTCAGAGGAAAGAAAATTTTTGATTTAAGCCAGCATTGCAACAGGCATAGCAAACAGGCAGGAGGAGACCCGAGTTAGGAGTTCTGGGTTGAGATCAGGAGAGAAGAGATAGATCTGAGTATCATCAGCATAGAAGTAGAATTGGAAACCATATCAGTTGATTAGTTGGCTGGGTGAGGAAATATATAGAGAAAATAATAAGGGGCCCAGGACAGAGCCTTGAGGAACTCCAACAGAAAGAGGCAGAGGAGAAGATGCTACTCCATTGTAGGAGACACTGAAGGAAATATTAGTAAGAAGAGAAGCGTCAGGGCTGTGTCACGAAGACCAAGCGAATGGAGGGACTGGTAATCCACAGTATCAAACGCAGCTGAGAGATCAATCAGTATTAGCACTGAGACTAGGTGCTCAAGTAGAGATAGGTAGCTAAGAGATAGGTTGGAGGTTAACAAGATTGGAGGGATCAAGAGAAAGATTTTTTTTCAGAATGGGGAAGACAAGAGCATGATTTAGATGATTAGAGATGAGCATGATTTAGAGAAGGAAAGATTCCAGTTGAGAGTGAGAGATTAAATAGATGAGTTAAGGCTTTGATTAGACAAGAATTGGTATTGTAGAGAAGTTTGGCAGGAATGGGATCATGCAGGCAGGTAGTAAGGTGAAGAAGTCAAAAATTTTGAGACTTTCTTATTAGTCATGGGGGATAAGGAGCACAGAAGAGATGTGGGAGAGAAAATGTAGAGAAAATGTGTGCAGTTTTATAGAAATGAAGTTAATGAGTGTAGTAAAGTATGTTTGTTTGGCTTGGGAGAGGCTGGTGTTATAGGACAGGTGTTATAGGAGCACAGGGCAGATTTACAGCTCCAGAAGTCCGATACTAAGTGTTATTTACTCTAGCGATGCTCAGGTACATGAGTGTTTTTGGAGAACATTTGTATGATCAGTGTGCCAAGATTGAAGTGGTTTGGGTCTAGCACATTTAGTGTTAACAGAAGTAATCTCATCAAGAGTAGTGGTGAGTGTGTTATCGTAGACAGAGGTAGCTACATTAGGAAATGAGGTTGCTGAGATATTAGAGTGAATAGAGTCAAAGGAGGAAGAGAGATGCGACATGTCTATAGCTTGCAATTCATGGTAGGTACTGTATGTGTATGGGGAATAGTAGGGAGTGAGGAAGAAGTTAGTGAAAGTTGAAATGTGAGTATATTGTGATCAGAGAGGGGATTGAACAGAAGTATCCAGATAATTACCATTGGAATGAAAGGAGTAGTCTGAACACAGAGATAAGCCATGAGAGGATGCTAGTAAAAGAAGTTTAGAGACAGAAGGGTTGTTAATATTGTTAACAGGTATATTAAAGTAACATATGATGGATGGGGTGTAAGATGAAAGAAAGTAAGGAAGCAAAGCAGCAAAGTTGAGGACAGATAACAGGTGGAAGAACTTTAAAAGTACAGCGGTGAGAGAAAAGTAATCCTACTTTACCCCCAGCTCTGTATCCAGGTTTGGGAGTATGAGTATGGTGTAGGTCCTCATAGGACAGGGCAGCAGGTGAAGCAGTGTCAGTAGGAGAAAGCCAGGTGACAGTAAGTGCAAGTAGGTAGAAGGAATTGGCGATGAAATGGTTGTGTATAGCGTTGAGTTAGTTGTAAACTGATTGGGTGTTCCAGAGAGCACAGGAAATATTATCTGGGTTCTTGGTATGGGGATAAGAGTTCTCTAATGTTTGAATTAACACTGAAGGTAAGGGGTCTGTGGCCATGATTTAATTGGGATGGGGTAATTGCCAGTTTTGGGGGACATGTCCCTAGCTGCCAGCAATTGAATGATAAGATAGACTATGTGAGAGAGGGATTTGTAAGTTCGAAGTTTGTATGAAAAAAGGGAGTTATCTGGAACTGCAAAACAGAGAGAAGGAGAGGAAAGTTAAGAGGCTTAAATTTCTATACTTTTGTGACTAGTTGGAAGAAGTTGCAGAAACTGTTTGAGAAAGCATGAAAGTGCAAAGAAGAGAGACAGAATAATTCATTGTGAATTAACAAATAAATGCTTTACAACTACATTAAAGAATTGGAAAAGGCTCTCCAGTTGTTTCTTTGCTTCACATGTTAACAAATAAATCTCTTTTCTTGTGATCCCAGCTGTTTCAATATCGATTGAAGAGAATCCAATTCCCTGCGTTGTCAATGCCTTGTTCAACTGCCTTGTTTAACTGCCATTTCTTCTGAATCAACATGAATCTCAATCAACTGAATCTGAATATTGCCATGGGGAAACCCTGGAGCTACTGTCACCTCCAAGCCAGCCACTAATTGTAAGGATCTCAGAAGGCCCTGTGCCTAGTCCTGCTCTAGTCCTCAAAAAATTGCATGCCACATCAGCAGTGGGGAATAAATGTAGAAGGTAGGATGAGAGGTAAACTTTTGCTGCCTTTGGTCTGATACTCATGAATAATGTCCCGCCAAGCTCAGGAAGCACTTCAGGTTCAGGTATGGCACAGTTGGTGTGCAGAAACAACTGGGCCTGTACATTGCAAATACCCCAAAAATATGTTTTCTAGTATTTGTTGATTTTTACAAAAACAAAATGTGTCTTCTTTCACTTATTCTTTCTAAGTTTGTTATACCACACAATTTTTTTGTATATGTGTAATTGTGTGGGCATTTGCATGATAGTTTTTGCAGTAGGTGTATATACCAAAAAATAAAATAATTTGTAAAAAAAGGTCTACTTTATGGCCAGCCCAATTGTGAACTGTTGAAGTATGTGGAACTATTATGAAAGGAAAAACATTAGCGTTTGCAACAGTACATACATTTTACACTGAAAGTTTGACATGAACATTGATGCAGATATTCTAAAATTAAACACAGAGATAATTACATATGTACCTAATGCCACTTTATTCATTATCGTTTGAGCCATGTACTGTAACTATACATTAACGCCTTCTGCTGACACTTCTCCGACTGTAACAACTGGGTCAAAGATCTTTGATTCATTAACGTGAAATAGCAATATTCTTTTCAACACCTTTTTAACCTATACTGTCATGACTATAAGTAAAAATAATGTACTTAACAGGAAGCTTTGATACAGCAATTGAACAAGCAAATTATAGCAATGTAATTAGTTAACTGCTCATCACTGCAGGACATGTTAGATTTATTCTCAGTTATACACAGTTTTCAGCATGATGGTGCTCTTGAACTTGCTTCAACATATTTTGATTGAATGGCACTGAGTTTCACTAGCACATTAGAAAAGTTAATGCCAAACCAATGACAGTTCATAGGCACTGTTTCCCAGTTATTGTTACTATGGGTTAATTTAAGCATGATTAAATGAGATTCCCCATTAAATGCGATTTACAAAGGTACTTGCATCTATATAAGTTCTTAGCACTGTGGGCCAATAAGTCTACCCAGGCTACTCTGAAATACTGTGAGAAAATGAATTAACAGGAACCCTGGAATTATTGCCATCATGGACCTGGTGATGATTCCCTGCTTACCCAAGTAGGTTGAGTACACAGATACAACTGACTTGCACCAAGCAAATTAGCTAATAATTATGATGTGCACCTTAATACTTCACAAGTGAGTTAATATTTGAATTTTGTGCTTTTCATTCATACTGGTCCATTGCATAAATGTTATCAAGGAGCAATCATTATTGCTGGAAATCTGGGAAAATGGATTGAAAACAAGGCAGTTTGCTTCATAATTGTGCACTGGATTATTGAACTGCTTTATGTCTGATATCAGATGGATTTCTCCAGTTTTATCCGTTATATGTTATCATGTCTGTTTAAGTTAAAAGCAAGCAAATATTGAAAACTTATAAGAGCTTGGCTGAGCAAAAACTTTGTTTGATTTTTTACTGTTCGTCCTTTAAAATTACATCACAATGTGACTTGTCATATGTAGATGTAAGAGCTGGTAATAATATAAATCAATGCATTCTGACAACACATCAAATGCAGCAATACTTATATTTGGCTTTAATATTTTTGCTAGTTAAGAATATTGGCCAAATGCTTCAATTTACCATTTGGAAAATTGCAAAGTTAAAAATGAATGCAGCAAAGAATGAACTCTAAAATGTTTTAAGCTTATTACATATATCATGCATCAGACTACAGATCATCCTTCCAATTCATCACTGTCAATGTCACTTTTTACTTTGGCAATTGTACAAAAAAATTTGCAGAATGAACATATTTTAATGCATCTTAACATTTAAGATCCAAGATACACAAGTTAATTGTTATATTTAAAAAATGGTTGAGAGATACTGCCTTAGTCAAAAGGCATGTTAAAAGTATGCTAATTTATATCCAGATCTCTTCATTTTATCTTTAAATGTGAACAGCATCCAGAAGGATTAGAAAATTAATAAAATGGAGCCTTAGATGATACGTAAATGAAAGGTTATAAATTGTGCTTACCAGTGGAAACATTTCTAATTATAAGGGGTGCAATGAGGATCTGATACAATTTTCATGCAGGCAAAAGTGCATATTTTCCACTTATTCATACCAGAGTAGAAAAGGAAGTTAAGACATTGTTCTTCAAGTTATTGAAAGATGACTATAGTTTTACACAATAAGTGATTTTTAATCTCACCAACCCCTTGGATGTTGCACCCTGTGGCCTCAAAACAGGTGCTTATTTTTTAATTTCTCACTTGAAGGCAAGTTTTAGTTGCTTAAAAACCATACTGCCAAAAACACTTGGATGCTTGTTTTTTAGTTGTTTAGTTTCATCAACAAAAACAGAAACAGAACTTTTAATTCCCACTTCCAGGTCATTAATAAACAAGTTAAAAAGTAAAGAACCAAGAACAGAACCCTGTGGTACTCCTCTAAGAACACTGGCTTAATTAAGAAATCTTCCATTTGCCACCACTGTTTGCAATCTATTCTTCAACCAGTTCCCTATCCAGTACAATGTTTTAACACTTAAGGAGCAAAAAGGTGGGGAGCACCTACCGTCTAGAGAAAAGATAATGGTGTGCAAGATCAATTTAAATAGGTTAGAACAAAAAAGAAAACAAGAAGGATCTATATAGCTGCACCTTCCCATCCGATTATCCTGAAACCCATGCCGAGTGTATTTAAATAAAACTTAACTTTTAATTGAGCACATAAAAATATATCCAGATATTTGTGAATACATATACACAAATAATTAAAATTCGTAGAAAGGCAGGGAAATTGGCTAAACAGTCCAATACGAGTTATGAGTAGGGCGCCTCTTGTAATGTGCCACAGGCACAGACCTACAGCACATGAGGAATCGTTCGGCAGCCTTAGTGAGCAAACACCCTTCCAACTTTAGTATTATATGTTACGTCTTTGTCGTAGAGGTGGTGGTAGGTAAATACAACTGACTTGTGCCTCGGGCACTGAGACTCACTGGCCAGTGCTTCGCAAGCGAACCCCCGCTGAGTGCGATAACAAACAGAGCCCACACACCAAGTTAGTCTGAAAAGTGCCTCAGGCACAGTTACTTTCTAGCAAGTGCCTCGGGCACAAAACACAGTACTGCAGTTAGTTAATCCCTCCACCTCACTCTTATAAAGCAGCGCCCTTATGCTAATGTGCCTCAGGCACAATTGACCACGACGTATCTTGCGGCGTAACTTGCACCCACCACCCCACTCGAGGAGTCACCGCCCTCCGTGAGATCAACTCGGCGTATACTAGCCTGAAAACTGCCGAGAACCCTGCTTATCTAAATTAAAAATAGCGCCGACGCGCGTTTCGCTCACTGCTCGTGAGCTTTGTCATAGGCACTTAAGCAGTTGCATGTGCAATTTGATGCAAAAATGTGATTAGTTGCCATAGGTAACTCTGTGAGAATGTAACCTGGTGGTCTAGTGGGGGTGCAACAGGGACGCCCTTTGCACCCATGGCGGGGAAGCCCACAACTTTCCCTTCCTTCTCTGCAGCCTGGCTGATTGCAGCACTGTGTTCTCTCTTCTGGGTTCACACACTCAGGAGTTTCTGCATTCTCCAAATGGCTCAAGTTGGGGGAAGGAGGTGCTTGAGGGGATTGACAGGTTTTGGGTGCTATTATTATGTATGGAGGTGAGGAGTTCCAAGGTTGTAGTGGCTCTCCAGCATGTAAAACCCCATCAATTAAAGTGTGAGAATCAGCAGAGATTGTGTCCTTGATTTCCTTAAGCAGACAGTGCGGAACCCTAGTGTTGAGAAATCCCATGTGTTGTATAACTGTCTGAGCATCCACCCAATCCGATCTCTCAAAATCCAGAAGATCCCCAACTTTGGTTAACTTAGCGGTGGCGGATACTGATGGATTCCAACATCCTAGCCTTTAAAGATGGATTGTAAAGTAGGGGCTCAATTAAAAGGTCTCCCCCTTGAATGGCTCCTTGCCCTAACACAGAGCCCATGCTCCAGGTCTTTAGAGTGTCTTTGTAGTAAGTCGGCAGAGTTGAGAGGCTTCTTAGGAAACCCTCAGGTTCAATGACAAACAATTGCCAGTCATACCCCCATATTGCATACCTGGTGATAAAAGTTTGATGCTAGGGTACATCACCGTGGAGAAGGATCTGCATACAAGTATCTCTGTATTTGCTGGAGATGGAAGGTGTGCACTTGAGAACATATACACACAACTCCTGCCCTCAGTCTCTCAAAGGAAGCTTTGAAGCAATTTTCAGATATTTCACTGAAACCGACTATTTTGGGAAAGTCTTATGACTCAGAAGTTTAGAGCAGAATGGCATGGGTACCCATTTTATATTCAGTAGAATGTGTACTTTCTAAAAATATATGGTTTTGGGGGTAAACATATATTTCTGTGTTTTTACCCCACAAAAAAATGCAGTCAATGTGTTGATTTATCATTAGCTGATGTTACCCACAGGGCTATTAGTATGCGCTGACTTCATTTTGGGGTCTCGAAATGCCAGATACTTTGGTAAACTTATGCACAATGGGCACCAAACTGTTTGAACCCCTATCAATCATATTTAGGGTGCTTTTACATGGTACATAATGATACATGGGCGATATGATAGTTGATTCTTTGAAGCAATTTTCAGATATTTCACCAAAACTGCCAATTATGGGAAAGCCTTGCAACTCAGTAGTTTTGTGCAGAAAGGCATGGGTACACATTTTAGATCTGGTAGAATGTGTACTTTCTAAAAATACTGTATATGGTTTTGGGAGGTAAACATACATTTATTGAATGCAGTTTTTAATTAGCTGAGACAATTTTCAGGTATTTCACCAAAATCAACAATTTTCGGAAAGCCTTGTTTGGAGCAGAAAGACACCATCTAACCATTTTAGATTCAGTAGAATGTGTAATTTGCAAAAATATATGGTTTTCGGGGGTAAACTTATTTTTTGGTGTTTTTACCCCACATGAACCTACTATTTCCAGATTTTTTTGCCTTGGAATCGAAAGTATGCCATTTTCTGCCTTAGTGCTTTAAAAATTTGGTAATATACTGCCGGGAGTTTTTGCTGTACAGAAGTCGTAAATCTCCCTATAATTATACATATTTGGCATTGGAACATTCGAGAGACGTGAGGCTTTCCAAATCAGTTGGATTTTTTTAATTAAATATTCTTCTGGTATAAATTCATATATTGTGAAAAATAGGATTTTTTTTATTTTTTTGTACTTAGCACTATAATTTGTAGCCTTAATAAATTCTGGATGCAGCAAGAAACTTTAACAAATAAGGTAGAAAGTGAACTAGAATCTTTCCTAAATATTAACACAAAGTCTGCTTCTCCTCAAATTGTATGGGATACTATGAAAGCGTATGCCAAAGACAATTACATACAACAAATTAAACAATTCAATAACACAACAAAAGGGAAATAGAAATACTAGAACAGCAACTGATTGAGGCAGAAAAGTCATTCAGTTATAACCCTTCGCAACACACCACAGAGCCACTGCTTAAAAGCCAGAGCGCACAAAAAAACCTAACAAAGCAGGTAAATAAGTCTCTACTGTTTAATTGAGCAAATGTCTTTGCAACAGTGGACAAGAACGGCAAACTGTTAGCACTATTATCTAGAGAAATCTCACCCTTGACCAACAACATACCAGCTATAAAGGACAGTAGCGGCTCAACCTACACTGACCCAGAAGAAATCAGTCATATATTTAAAGGGGTGGTTCACCTTTAATGTAACTTTTATTCTGTTATAGAATGGACAGTTCTAAACAACATTTAAATTGGTTTTCATTATTTATTTTTTATACTTTTATAGTTATTTATCTTTTACTTCTGATTCTTTGTAGCTTTCAAATAGGCGTTGCCGTCCCCTTCCAAAAAACAAATGCTCTGTAAGGCTGCAAATGTATTGTTATTACTACTCTTTATTGCTGATCCTTCTATTCAGACTCTCTCCTATTCATATTCCAGTCTTTTATTCAAATCAGTGAATGGTTGCTAGGGTAATTTTGGCCCTAGTTACCAGATTGCTTAAAATGCAAATTGAAGAGCTGCTGAATAAAAAGCTATATAACGCAAAAACCTTCAGTAATAAAAAATTAAAACAAATGGCAAAATATCTCAGAATATCGCTCTCTACATCATACTAAAAGTTATCTCAAAGGTGAACAACCCCTTTAAGCAACATTATTCATATTTATATACCTCTATAATGACCCGCTCCCAGGAACAAATAACAAATTATCTAAGCCTCATTCCTCTCACTAAACTGGAAGACATTGCTATGGCCCATTACAGAAGCAGAGGTGCATGATGCTGTAACCGACCTAACCTCAGGTAAAAACCCAGGGGTGGATAGGCTCCCAACAGATTTCCATTCCAAACATGGAAAGCGATTGATTCCACCACTCACCTCTATCTTTAATAATGTATTGAAAGGAGAAAACCTACCCAAATCAATGAGTGAAACACTCATAACACTTATACTTAAACCTGGGAAAGACCCATTAAACTGTGCCTCTTATAGGCCAATCTCATTGATTAATACAGATGCAAATATATTAGCAAAGGTTCTCTCCCATAGACTGAACCAAGTTATATTAAAACTCGTCTCCCCTGATTAAACAGGCTTTATCCCTGAGCGAACCACAGACATTAATATCTGTAGATTATACATTAATATGTCAATACAACATGACAATTCAGGGTCCCCAGTCACTGCAGCGATAGACAATGAGAAAGCTTTAGACTCTTTGGAGTGGAACTATCTCTGGACCACAATGGAGACTATGGGCATAGGGCCTAACTTTAGAAAATGGGTTGCAGCACTGTATTACAACCCAACAGCCTGCATCAGAACAAACCAAACCATCTCCTCCCCATTCTCTCTTACCAGAGGGACAAGGCAAGGGTGCCCACTCACGCCTTAATTGTTTGCACTGGCTATGGAACCCCTTGCAGCTCTGTTGAAATCCACCCCTGAGGTTAAAGGGCTCCAACTAGGAAATTTTATAGAGAGTGTTGCAATGTACGCAGATGACACAATACTGTTTTTGGATAATCCATACAGAACACTGAATTCTGCTCTAGAGGTAATTAACAAACATACCAAATACTCAGGCCTATCTATTAATTGGGCTTAATCCCAAATATTTTCAATTGATGCCTTCACTCTAGATACTCAAGCCTATCAAGCCCCTTTACAATGGACATCCACATTTAAATATCTGGGAGTTCATATCCATAGAGAATTGAGTAAATTAATGGAATTGAACCTTCATCCATTACTCTCATTACTAGAAACCAAAACCAAATCCTGGAGCTCTCTTCCACTAACACTGCTGGGGAGGATAAATCTTTTTAAAATGATCCTGTTACCCAAGTTTACATATTTGTTTCGCCAAGCACCTATCCAGATACCTAGTAAGTACTTTAGGAAATTGAAATCTCTACTTTCAACGTTGTATTGGGATTCTTCACCACCGGGGACATATCTTAAAGGGGTTGTTCACCTTTGAGTTAACTTTTAGTATGATGTAGAGAGTGACATTCTGAGACAATTTGCAATTGGTTTTACTTTTTTATTATTTGTGGTTTTCTAGTTATTTAGCTTTTTATTCAGCAGCTCTCTAGTTTGCAGTGTCAGCAATTTGGTTTCTAGGGTACAAATTACCCTAGCAACCCTGCATTGATTTGAATAAGAGACTGGAATATGAATAGGAGATGGACTGAATAGAATGATAAGTGATAAAAAGTGGCAATAACAATACATTTGTAGCCTTACAGAGCATTTGTTTTTAGATGGTGTCAGTGACCCCCATTTGAAAGCTGCAAAGAAAGAGAAGAAAATTGCAAATCATTAAAAAACTATGAAAAATAAATAATGAAGACCAACTGAAAAGTTTCTTAGAATTGGCCCTTCTACAATATACTAAAAGTTAACTTGAAGGTGAACCACCCCTTTAACAATCTCCAACATCCATCGGATAAGGGAGGGCTAGCAGCTCCAAATATGTTTTATTACTACCTTGCCACTAAACTCGTAACAGCTTGGTGGTGGGCTGCCCCATCACCACACAACGCAGCCACAATCATTGAACCACAAACAGTGGGTTCATAAGAGAAACTGTTTATACCGAAGAACTAAAGAGAAAAATAACCTCTCGTCATTAACTAAAGCAACAGTCCAAACTTGGAATGCAGCCTTATCAAAATTTCCTAGAAATTATTTACAAATATCCCCATGTACCCCTCTTTGGTATAACCCCCAACTTTCCCACCTACAATCTATTCCTGACCCAAGGATATGGACACAATATAACATAAAATGCTTAAGAGATATAACTAAAAACGGAAAACTGTTAATCTTTGATGCCTTAAAAACAAATTATAACCTACCAAATAAAAAATGTTTCCGATATATTCAATTCAAACATGCAATTCAAGCTCAAGTTGGCACGGTTAGTATAGATACTTCCCCTTGCAGACTATAATAAATGATATTTACCATAGAGTTAAAAAAAACCAACCGCCCAATTTTACTCCCTCCTAAACAAACCAGGGAATCCAATTTTACCCAAACTATTTCAAAAATGGAAACAGGACATTCTACATCTTACTCCAGAAGCCTGGTCAGATACAGTATACTAGAAACTCATTGTAGCAAATTTCCTAAGATCCGAAAAATCACCAGCTTTGCTAGCGTTCGCCGCACTTCGCCAGGCGAATTTTCGCCAGCGCTACGCAAATTCACTAAAGTGTGAATTTTCAGGTCGGCGAATGGTAGCGTAGTTGCGCTAGTGTTACTTGGCTAGACATATCGCAATTACGCTAGCGAAGCCTAATTTGCATATGGCGCGAATTTCCAAATATAATAGAAGTGTTTGTTACAGCCACTATGTTAAACTACACAAGGCCAGGAAACCTTTAATAAAAAAAAAAAATAAAGTTGTCCTATTGCCCTACATGTGGCCCCTATATAGTTGTGTTGCCATATGTTAGGAAATGTAGGGGTGAAGGAGGGTAACCCCCCCCTCAAAAAAAATGATATTTTTTACGATCCTTCGTCAGTGCGCTAATTCGCCTGGCGTAAGGGAGCAAAGTTGCACAAGTCTATCTACTTCGCTAGCGTAAATTCGCCAGAGCCGGTGTTAGTGAATTTGCGAAGTTCTGATTTGACGTCACGCTGGCGAATTAGCGCTAGCGTTAGACGCTTTGTGCTTTAGTGAATTTGCCCCATAATGCACTGCTTATTAGCTCTAAGGACAAAATTATTCAATTCATGTATTTCACTCCTCACAGGTTTAACCTTATGAAACCAAACATAACCCGAAATGTAATCACTCTCCAGCAGATTATATTCACATGGTCTGGGAATGCCAGGTTATTCAAAAGTTTTGGAAAAAAGTGGGCAATGAAATGAGTAATATCATGGCACTAATAATCCCGCTTGATCCAGCAACACATGTATTAAACCAAGTAGAAGAAACTACCCCCAATCCATCAGAAAGGGCACTATTATGCTACCTCCTTATCCGGGCCAAAAGCCTGATAGCAATTAATTGGAATTCCAATCAACCACCCAAAAATAAACAGTGGGTGGAAATGGTTAATGCCTCATTTCCAATGGCAACAAAGATTTACTGGCACACAGGTTTAAGCAAGCAGGTACAACCTTGCTGGGTTTATTGCAGCATGCAACGTTTCGGGGTTACCCCCTTTATCAAGCATAGACATACAAACTGCACCAAACAATTTATAGGTTGTGAACATCACATGATCAAAAGTGGGCGTGTGAACAGGTGCAATTAATACACATCAATTATACAAAATACTAAAATCCATATAAGTTATTATACATAATTCAATAATTGTTTTTGTGCAAAAACCGATATAAGTGAAAAGTGATGCCTCATTTCCCTCATACCAGCTAACTTGCTGGAGTAGAGGTTGTCCCAAAGAATTCAATAAAGTGTAGTTGCCATGGCTCTCTGAACACATACCTACTTTATTACTGCCCAATGATCTACATACAGGTAATAACCCTCACCTTAAATTCACCCTCCCCCATCAAGCTCTGAGGAAACACAGTAACACTCCTTAGGTTGGGAAAAATAGTTATGTATTGTTATAAGTTCTAATACAACTACAAATGTTAGAATGTATACCTGGTATCGGATGGGACATACACTCTGAGTTTAAGAAAAACTTCAATAATGTTTTAATACTTGGATAAATGCTTATAACCTAATAGGTAATACAAACTGTAATGATTGTTACAATGTCCTAGATACATGTAACAAACAGATGGTAGGTAGCACCTTCCATTGTGTGAGATGTGGAGACAGGTTATTGGGGTACAGGGTCACAAAGTATATAGATCAATACAGAAGAGAAAGTATGTACCATTAGTTGCACCTTCCCACTAAATCAGATCTGAGGGTCCCAAATGAAAAGAAATAAGACTTAACTTTTACTTCTAATAATAAAATCAAAATCAAACTGAAAAAAATTTTTGTTAAAAAATATAGGTTTAGGAGAGAAAAGCTGTTAGGACTCTAGGTCATCAGCATATGAACGGTAGTTATCATTCTAGGTTGCCTATGGCAGATAAAGGGGTCACTGCTACATCAATTAATGGTGGGGGCAACTGTGTATATGTATAAATAATTATATGAACTTCTTATGAAAAATATCCTCTTGAAACTGTAGGTTAAGTCCAAACCATAGAAACCAGATAGCGGCAATGGAGAGAAAAAGCGCAGGAAACCTGCTTGTTCTCGCACCACCCCACTTCTTTGTATATGGTATGCAGTGGAAAAGTTGATCTTGTGTCGGTAAGGGAGAGAGCAATTGATTTTATGTCGACAAGGGGGAGAGCAGGAATGTGGGGGCAACTGTTCGCTCTTGCACCCCCTAATTTGGCAGTTCTGCGAACACTAAACTATCGGAATGGCTACTTGCAGCACTAACGTAGCAGCTGCATGCGGTACATATCATATCAGTAAGGGAAAAACCCTGGCGGGCCTCTATTAGTTTCCGCACTTCCCTTCTTTAATAACTCAGCTAATGCCAACAAGTTAACAGTTGCTTGCGCAGCACCAGACACTATATACCCTTCAGCCCTTCCACCCTTCAGCCCTTCCCGTCTTCAGCCCTTCCACCCTTCCACTCTTCAGCCCTTCACAGTGTTGGACTGGGATACCAGGGGCCCACCAGAAAACCTTAGGCTGAGGGCCCACTTTACTATTACACCTCTTCACCTCACTCAACCACTTTATTCTCCTAGACTCTATATTATAAACTCTACTCTATACTGTACTCTATTCTTCCATTATTAAGCCTCTTTGTTCACATAAAAAAATAGGGAATGACCATGAAATAAGCCAAATGGCTAGAAGCTAGAAGCCCACTGACAACTGGGCCCACCGGGAGTTTTCCTGGTATCCTGGTGGGCCAGTCCGACACTGTCCCTTCAGCCCTTCCACCCTTAAACCCTTTAGACCCGGAACAAATCCGTTTCCCTGCCTAATAATTAAAAGTTAATGCGCCTGACGCACTTTTCACTCACTAAGGCACAAGCTTTGTCAAAGGCTAGATACATGCAATAATTTGTGAATGTACTGTATATTTGTACATTATTGTACAATATTGTATATTTGTACTTTCTTTTATTTTCTGGTTTGATTATTTTATTTTTGGGTGAAAATCAAAATTCCAATAAAAAAGAATTTATAAAAAAAAAAGAAGGTACAGAGTATCTAAAGAAACGGAAGGAGCAGGGAAGTAGGCATCATACCGGATCCAGTGGCCTGCTATACCTTATGCTGTTTGTTAGGGATACTAAAAATAAGGGGGGAGTTGTCTTGGAGAGTGTAAATAAAGTGGTCATTCACAACATTGTGTGAACCTCCTGTTTATTCAATACCAATGTGTGACAAACTCCAATTTGTATGTAACAGTGGTGCAAGTACTAATTAAAAGATAAAGATCACCACTTTACATTATTCATTTTGCACACAGTCCTTCTTTACAGTTAACTAAAAATTATACTTACACTTTCATTATCTTCTCAAAACAGCCCAAGCTAACAACATTTTTCTTGTTAAATTTTAGGACCAAAAATTAAATATTTTTTTAATAAATCCAATCTAAGCAGTGGACAAACAACCCTATTCATAAGGATGGCCAATTTCTGGATCTAGTCTTTACTAAAAACTCTCTTTCTCTGGCTGTAACAGTGAACTCTTCCGCCTTTCCAATCAGCATTTAGTTATATTTTCCATCACTCTGTGCCCACCTGCTTCTTCCCCCACTATCTTAGTTCAATCTTTCAGGTCCAGTCTCACTTCCTTTAAGGAGATATCTGATCCTGATACCCTGGTAAGTAAGTATAACCACATACTATCCTCAACTGTTGGCTCATTTGCCCCTTTACAGGCTAAGAGTACACATGCTCAAAACTTACAACCCTGGCTGAATTCACAAACCAGGTTCTAACACTCCTGTACAAGATCTGCTGAACATCTGTGGAAGAAATCCTGAGCGCAAGCAGACTTTATTCACTATAAATATTTACTGTTCTGCCTCAATTCTATCTTGTCAAAAGCTAAGCAAGAGTACTACACTACCCTTATAAATAATCACAAATCCAACCCACAATGCCTATTTTCTCTATTCAATACTCTTCTCTATCCGTCATCAACAGTATCGGTCAATCTGACACACTCTCCTCAGGACTTTGCTGATTTCTTTAAAGATGAAGTAGAGTCCATCAGCAGCCAGATCCCTACCTCTACTAATGCAAACCAGCTCCTCCTTCCTATGCCCCCTTCTGCATGTCTTAATTCCTTCCCTCCTGTAAAAATGTCTGAAGTCTCCAAGCTTCTCTTGTCCCACTCACAACTTGCCCCCTTGATGCTATGCCTTCTTCTCTGCTCAAATAATATGTTGCAGAGCTTACACCACCACTCACTCACATCTTCAATTCTTCTCTAGCTTCTGGAACCTTCCCCTCTCCTTTCAAACAGGCCTGTGTAAAGCCTATTCTTAAAAAGGCCATGGTTGTCAAATTACCATCCTGTTTCACTTCTACCACTTGCCTCTAAACAGCTAGAATGTATTATGTTCTTTTGCATATCTAACAATCTGGTTTCTGGACTGGTCACTCTACTGAAACTGCTTTGTGCAGAGTTACAAATGATCTTCAGGTTGCCAAAGTCAAAGGTAACTTCTCCATCCTTATACTACTTGACCCATCATCTGCATTTGATACAGTTGACCACTTTCTCTTGATGCAGATTCTGTATTTGCTTGGCATCCATAACAAGGCTGCATCTTGGCTTTCTTCTTACCTGATTAACTGATCATTTACTGTCTCCTATGCTAATAACACCTCATCTCCAGTTCCACCTAATGTGCGGGTGCTTCAAGCCTCTGTACTTGGTCCGTTGTTGTTCTTCCTGTATACTCTGTTTCTGGGAGATCTCATCCAATCATGTGGCTTTAATTATCATCTGAATGCTGATGATACTCCAATATATTATCCACCCCTTCATTAACAGATGAAACAGAGGCTCAAATCTCTAACTGCCTCCTAAATTTCTCATATTGGATGAACCAGTGTGTCACGATTGGCACCCAAACCAGAACATATGCCACGCACCCTGGTCTTGGCTCGTGCTTCACCAGTAGTGTGACCACCTTTGGCCTCGGGAGGAGCCCATAGCTACTCAGATGCCACCTGGACTTAACGAGAGGTGCAAGGTGAAAGTTCTGGCTAGCAAGGGGCACGATTGTTAAGCAAAGTCTTTGGGCAGAAGTTCACAGGGCAGGACGGAAGGCAGATAACGCAGTCAGATCAGGAGGGTCAGGACAGGCGGAACACAGACGGAGTCAGACAGGCCAAGGTCAAAACCAGGAATACTAGCAGAGGGAACAGGCGGGAATGGTGTCAGATAGCAGGCAGGGGTCAAACCAGGAGATGAGATCAGAATGGTCAGGCAGGCAGGGTCGGATTAAAGAAGGTAGAATAGTCAGTTAACAAGCCAAGGTCAGGAGAGGTCACAGAAGTCAGAATAGTCAGGAGCCAGACAGGGTCACAACAGGAATCAAATCAGTAAACTAGGAACAAGCTCAAGGCACCAGGAACTCAGAAAACTGAAACTATAATGGGCACTTTTGAATTTCACGCCATTGCGCGCTTACGTCATCACGTCAGCGTGCCTGTGCCTTTAAATGAACCCAGAAGTATGCCACGCATGCCTAGTAGAAGCCAGTGCAGGCGGTCAAAGGATGCAGTGGGCGGGACCGAGGGGGAGGCAGGCATCCCTGCCGTCCCCCCACTGGACCACCAGGGTAGGTTTCTTATACAGTGCTACCTTAAACTTAAACTAACAAAAACTGATCTAATTATCTTTTCACCTAAGCCTGTCAATTTAGAACACTGTCTGGGGGTAATCTTTGACTCCTCACTCTCCTTCTCTGATCATATTAACTCCACTGTCAAAACCTGTCACTTTTTCTTATGTAATATTGCCAAAATCTGTCCCTTCCTGTCACCTGCTATGGTCAAGATGCTCATGCATGCTCACATTCTATCCCGACTAGATTACTGTAATATTCTACTAACTGGCCTCCCTAACTCCCATCTCTCCCCCCTACAGTCTGTATTAAACACTACTCCCAGAATTATCCTCCTCTCATGCAAGAGGGTACAAGCCCCCCCCCCCTACTGAAATCCTTATTATGGCTTCCTATAAAACAAAGATTAACTTATAAACTGCAACTAACTACAGCTCATCTCTTGTTTCTCTATATGTTCCTGGCCAAAACCTCTGCTCCTCTCAGAGCAACTGCTTGGTTGCCCCCCCACTACTACTGCTGTTTCCTGTGTCAAACCCTTCTCTCTTGCTGCTTCTTATATTTGCAGTGCCACTCTCTACAGAGAGAATCCTTCTTCAGTGTTTTTAAAATGAACTCAAAGACTACCTCTGGGAGCACCTGTATAAAACCTAAACTGGGAAATGGCACTTATATCAATCTTCAAAGGTTTACTAGGAAAAAATGCCAAATAGCAGAGCTTGCTGAAACAGTGTTTATTCATGACATGTTTCGGGCTAAAAAGCCCTTTATCAAGTGTTGTAAAACATACATCCAAAAAACATTTATAGTGAAACAAGGATGTGGTGTCATAGCCTCATTAAGTGGGTTGGATTAACAATTAGCACAAAGATCATACAATGCAGGTGTGAACCATAGAAAAACAGTGTAAATCACCTATAATAAAAACTGTAACAAAAGCTTGTCCATCCCAATCCAAGGTCCAAGCATTTTCTACAACTTCCATAGCATAGGGTTAAAAACACCTAAAAAAACTAAACAAAACTTTTGGAACTACCACATACATAGGCCTACCACAAAGACCTTGATAACATATGATACATACGGAAGGGTAACCTTATTCTTACCAGAAATCTTTACTGGATTCTACGTCTAGTATTCCTAATCCCTTGCTTCTATACATTGGAAACATGCTGTGAATAACCACTGTTGCAGCAAGCTCTGCTATTTGGCATTTTTTCCTAGTAAACCTTTGAAGATTAAAATTGTTCACACCTGAGGCGGAGGTGTTTCACTTGGAAAAATAGCCTTGAAGGAGTCGCCCTTGGTCATCCCTACAGAAATGGCACTTATATGACAATGTAACAAATAGTGATGGGCCAATTTATTCGCCAGGGGCGAATTCGCGGCGAATTCCCGCGATTCGCGAAACGCCAGCAAAAATTTGCGCCGAAAAATTAGCCCAAAAAATGAGTCGCGCGTCGTTTTTGACGCGACGCGTCGAAAACGAAGCGACGCGTCGGAAATGACGTGACACGCCGCGATTGACGCGACACGCAAATTTTTTCGGCGAAGCCAAACGCGGGAGATTCGCCCATCACTAGTAACAAACTGTACCTTACAGCACTTTAATACCCTTTTGAAAAGTATCTGTATGTTGACCTCCCATTTAGTCTGTAAGCCCTATGGGGTAAGGTCCTCCAGCCTTTTTTCTCCTTGACACTGAGCACTTGTAATTGTATTTTATTGAATTGTATTTTTAATACTGCACTGATATTGTAGTTAGTGATGGCTGAATCTGTGGCATTTCGGTTCGCTGAATTTTTCAGAAATTCCCTAGATATTCGCAAAAAGAGACACGCGCCATGATTTTGTCAAAATAATGTGTTTTTACACGGTACGTTTTTTTATTGACGCATAATGCAATTTGCCGAAGCCCATCTTCTATGGGGGTTTTGTTTGTCACCTTTTTTCAGCTTTCGGGCTACCAATACAACATTTTCCCTTACTTTCAAACTTTGTAGACTGTGATGATAAATGAATATGGCATCTTTTGCTTTGTGTCTGAATGTCCTGAATTGCATTGGAGTCAATAAGAAGACCAATTAACATGCGTGTTTCACTAAGTATACTGCTACGCTCATGCCCTGCGTTGTTAGAGGACTCCTATCTTTTCAAAAGAAAAAAAGGGCTCCCATTTTGCTAGTTTCTTAAAAAACATCTGTGATTATTTTACATTACCTCTGGTTGACTAGTAATGGTATCTGCTACTCTATATTGATGTTTAACCAAAAAGTACCAGCTATAGTTTATATATTACTAATAGTTAACTAACACAGGCACAACTAATAATAAATCTGAACACATAATATCTGGGTGCTTTGTAGCCCACATTAAAGGAACAGTAACACCAAAAAATGAAAGTAATAAAGTAATGAAAATATAATGTAGTGTTGCCCTGCGCTGTTAAAACTGATCTGTTTGCTTCAGAAACACTACTATAGTTCATATAAACAAGCTGCTGAGTAGCAATGGCGGAAATTTAAAAATGGCTACATGGCACAGGATAAGTAATGGATAACTGATAACATTATTATTCTACAGAGCTTATCTGCTATCTGCTGTGTAACTTGAGCCTTTATAACTTAGACTAGTTGCCCCCATGGCTACACAGGAGCTTATCTATATAAACAATACCAGTGCTTCTGAAGCAAACACTGCAGTTTAACCAGTGCAGGGCAACACTGCATTATATTTTTATTACTTTAAAACAATTAGATTTGTTTATGTTACTGGTCCTTTAAAATGAATAAACCGTATATTTATGTGTAAATGTAAGGAATGAGAAATACTAGATTTCCAGCTAAATTGGGCTACTAATTTAAAGCCCGATGGGTTTTGAAACTACTAACTAGCCAAGGTACAGATTTGGGCTACTTTTTTGGGCCTTTGGCTGGTTTTTACTTTGGAAACCAGCCAAATCTTTTTCTTGCCTTAAAATGCCAAGCATGCGTCTCCAAGTGCATGTTGAGTAATGTAATTTTTGCTTAACAATTTGCGGACTCCCAAGTTTAATGGTAGACTACAATACCCAGCATGCAATGGGATTGACTTTTGTTGAAGTCAGGACTCGGGATTTACCAGATTTTTGGCTCTGTACCCCAGTCTTCCTAAAATACGGTGGCAGTGGCCACCAAAATGTGTAGAGGTTGACCTGTTTTACCAATATTTATTGAAATTGTATTTGAATTAGGGCCTCATATAATTATGCCCTGCTGAAAGGGGCAAATCTTTCTGATTTAGCAAATCAATGAAAATTGAAAAAGGGGTATTTTCATATCTATTCATTCATTTTTAAGATTATTTAAAAAAAAAAAAATAATTTTTACTGCACAGATTGGTCTATTTTGAACTTTTGAAGTGCCTCTTTTTTAGTTTTGGGCTCGTTTTGTAGCTTATGTTTCACTCTACTCAACTGCTACACACACATGCCCTCCGTGTATACATTGTTAGAGCACTACTATCATTTCAAAAGAAAACAAGTGCTCACATTTTGCCAGTTTCTTAAAAATATCTGTACTTTTTTACATTAGCTCTAGTCACTTAGTAATGGTATCTACTACTACTCAGTTTATATTGCTGTTGAACCAAAAAGTACCAGCTATAGTTTATATATTACTAATAGCTTACTGACACAGACTCAACTATTAATAAATCATCTGAACACATAATTAGTGATGGGCGAATCTATCCCTTTTCGCTTCGCCAAAAAATTCGCAAATTTCCAGCGAAATTCGCAAACTGGAGAAAAATTGTCGGATTTTTCGGCAGGTGAATTTACTCGCCAGCAGCGAATCACGGGAATTTGCCGCAAATTCACGCCTGGCGAATAAATTCACCCATCACTACACATAATATCTGGGTGCTGTGTATCCCACATTAAAATCAATAAACCATATATTTTGTCAATGAACCATATATTTATGTATAAATGTAAGTAGTCATTATTGTGTTATATTATCCAAACAACTTCAAGTACCAGATGAGTAGTAGTTAATTGAAAAATAAACTATATTTGAGGAAAAGTAAAATTTTATTGCAAGTGCAATCAGTAAAAGCACAATGGTGCTGCCCTAAAAAAATTAAACTATATTGCAGGAGGAGGAGGAGGAGGTTTCTGTGTATTCAGTCCTTCAACTCCTGAACCTCCCTCGTCAAGAAGGCTACCTGCTGCACCAGGCCAGGTAGGAGGTCAAGGTGGTGGTTGGCTTTGGTCTGTGTAGCAACATCTGCTGCTGCTACAACTACCACTTCCTCATCTGATGGAGACGGTGGTTGCAGTGCTAGAGGACTCACAGCAGGCACAGCTGGTTCTGCTGCCTCCTCTTCTCCACCATCTTCGTCGGCCCCTGCACCTGGATCTTCTTTGATCCACTCCTCTGACAATCAAAGAATTTCAGTTTGAGTAATACTGCACTTGCATTTGCACAGTACAAATTATACAGGCTGATGTGTTGTGTAACTACAAGAAAACCATAATCGATAAGGATGGCAAGTATGGGGCAGGCAAAACCATTAAAGGGTTTGTTCACCTTTGAAATAACTTTAAGTATGATGTAGAGAGGGATATTTTGAGACAATTTGCATTTGGTTTAATTTTTTATTTTTTTGTTTGGACTTATTTAGCTTTTTATTCAGCAACTCAGTTTGCAATTTTCAGCAATGTGATTGCTATGGTTCAAATTTCCTTAGCAACCAAGCACTGATTTAAAAGGGGAGGGTCTCAATTGAAAGATGAGTAATACAATTAGGAATAATAATACATTTGTAGCCTTACAGAGCATTTGTTTTTTAGAAGGGTGTCAACGACGCCCATTTGAAAGCTGGAAAGAGTCAGAAGAAAAAGGCAATTATTTATTAATTATTAAACTATAAAAAAATCTAAATAAATAATCAAAACCAATTGAAGAGTTTCTTAGAATTAGCCATTATTCAACATACTAAAAGTTACCTGAAAGGTGAACCACCCCTTTAAGAGATTTTTGCAGCAGATAATCTCCATTTGGCAGCTCATTTACTTGTTATCTAAATTTTCTGCAATTATTTCACAGTCATTCAAAGTCAACTGTTCTAATCCAAATTAAAGTATTCACTTAAATAAATGTTTGCAGTAAAATAGCAAATCATTATAAAACAAGTTGGGACTATTCTAATAAACAAGATAATTCTGTGTTATCTTTTTAAATAACCTTCCAGCTCCTCTTGCACTTCCTCCACTAGTGCTGTGTGCCTCCTCTTTAAGTCACTCTATATCCTCTAGAGGCTACGAAGAGGCAGGTGCACATCAAAGTGTGCATACCCCTCCTGGTGGAGGTACCTGAGCTCCTCCATGCTCATCATACCAGGTAATGCCATGGTTTTTCTCTTGGAACTCCTACAAGTAGGCAGAGCAATGGTTAGTTATATATCTTTGGTGTGCGCCTCCGGATTTCGATGCAACAGCACTGGATTTTGACGTGACAGTGCAGGATTTTGACACAACAACAGCAAATTAAAGTTATAATTAGGTAAAGAAGTAGGCTTGGGGCCTAAAAAATTACCCAGAAAATGCGCCATCAATGGAAGCCACATCATTTTTAGGAGCCTTGGCAGACCCCATTCACAACAAATTGGTCAAGCTTATGGCAGTAGTAGCATTAACGTAGAATTAAAATTACACTTAGAAGAGGTAGACCACAACCATAACAAATTGAGCAGAAAATGCGACATTATTGTAAGTCAGATAATTTTTAGGAGCCTTGGCAGACCCCATCCAGATGAAATTAGACAACTATGCGGCGCATAATTAGGTCAATCTGCTATTGAATTGAGTGTCCCTAAAATCCATTACATTGTTTTAGTTGCATGTTTCACATAATGCAAACCTTCAATAAAAGTATTATATAACACAACACTAGCAATAGTTGTTGAGTTTGAAGAGATTGTTAATAATTTGTTATTTGTATGATGACTGAGGCAGCAGAACTTTTGGCAGCAGTCATTTCAGAGACCTCATTTGTGGACTTGAAGACAAATAACTTAAAGGCAGGACTTTGGGTAATAACAGTATGACTACTTTTGGTAACCAAACAGCAGCATTGGACTTAACTGTATTAGAACCAGAAGAATTAAATAAGGCAAGCTGCAAACGGAAGACATTTGCCAAATAATGCAGCAGTACTATTGGAAACAACTATATTAGGACCAGAAGAATTAAATAAGGCAGGTCTTAAACAGAAGACATTTGCCAAATGATGAGGCAGTAGTATCAACAGCATCAGTTTTAGAACAGAAGAATTAAATAAGGCAGGCCTCAAACAGAAGACATTTGCCAAATGATGAGGCAGTAGTATCAACAGCAGCAGCAGTAGTATTGGAAACAACTATATTAGGACCAGAAGAATTAAATGAGGCAGGTCTCAAATAGCAGATATTTGCCAACTGATGAGGCAGTAGTAGCAACAGCATCAGTTTTAGAACAGAAGAATTAAATAAGGCAGGCCTCAAACAGAAGACATTTGCCAAATGATGAGGCAGTAGTAGCAACAGCAGCAGCAGTAGTATTGGAAACAACTATATTAGGACCAGAAGAATTAAATGAGGCAGGTCTCAAATAGCAGATATTTGCCAACTGATGAGGCAGTAGTAGCAAGAGCATCAGTTTTAGAACAGAGGAATTAAATAAAGCAGGCCTCAAACAGAAGACATTTGCCAAATAATGAGGCAGTTGTAGCAACAGCAGCAGCAGTAGTATTGGAATCAACTACAGTATATTAGGACCAGAAGAATTAAATGAGGCAGACCTCAAACAGAAGAAATTAGTCGACTAAGCGGCAATATTAGAAGCAACATTTTTAGAAGTCATGTTAGGCCTCAACCATAAGACATTAGCCGACTAAGCGTTAAAATTAGAAGCAACATTTTTAGAAGCCATTTTAGGCCTCAACCTGAAAAAATTAGCCACATAATTGTCAATATTAGAAGCAACATTTTTGGAAACCATGTTAGAACTCAACTACAAAAATAATTTGGCAACAATGCAGCAGTAGTATCTGCAATAGCAGCAGGAGGAAGTGGACATCCATTCCCACATCCAGCATGCTGGTGTCTGACCCTACAGCACAGCAGCAGTACTACTAGAGCTAGTAGTAGGCTGCAGCAGCAGCAGCAAGGACAGCAGGTGCAGACAGATGGGGAATATGCAATACTACTGAGATTATAGGCAGCAATGGACAGAGTAGGCTATATATGTGAGGAGGAGGAGGATAAGAGGCTAGTCTGCTCTCTGCAATGGGCACTTTGACATCCCCGCTTATCCAGCCCTCATTATTTTTTATGAATACTAGCATATCCATACTGCCAGTGTATAGCTGTGTCCGCTTCTTGGTGACCACCCCACCTGTGGCACTGAAGACATGCTCTGACAGGACACTGGCAGGGGGGCAAGCCAGCACCTCCAGAGTCTACTGTGCCAGTTCTGGCCACTGGTCGGCCACCATATGCTCCACCCACTGGTGGTGGTGGCTTTGGGTACTGACTGGGCCTGCTGCTGCCCGTTTAGGCACAAAAAAGCTCTTCCACGCACCCATGAGATCTCAACTTTTGCTGCTGCTGCTGCTAGGCCCCTGTCTCTGCTGGGTGTGTGGAGTAGTGGAGGCCTGATATGTGTTATCTGGGACTGGGAGAAGGACTCCACTAGTTTTGAGCACAGAGCCCTCCTCAATTGACCCACCCTCCTCTCTCTCTGGCTGGTTACAAGGAACTCCCCCAACTTTCCCTTGTACTGTGGGTCAAGAAAAAGTGGCCACCCAATAATCATCCCTGTCTTTGATGGAACAGACCTGGCATCGCTCCGGAGGCAAGTCTGCACATGGGCCATGTAAAAGAGGTGCCCCCGAATAACCTCTTCTTGACTGCCCTCCTAATGCAGCAGGTCATCTGGCTCGACCTGCCCCTGCTCTATACCCTCTGAGCCATGGAAAATAGCTGGTGAGGTTGGGTGGTGTTTGCCATGCTCCCCATGCTGCTCAAGCACCCAGTCCTCCTCCTCATCCTGCCTCCCAGCCCCTTCTGCCTGCCTACAGGGCCTACTCTCCTCCTCCTCAGGCACGTTGCCCTCCTCTAGCAGGCCATCCAGCATGCGCTTGAGGAGGAACACCAGGAGTATCACATCGCTCAAAGGGGGCAAGTACTTGGCAGAGCTGCCTCATCTGCTGCCACTGCTCTGCACTGAAGTACCCTAAATTTGCCCCCTGAGTACCCCTGGCACTGTGCTCCAGCAGGTAATTACTGACTGCCCAGTGCTGCTCTACGAGGAGCTCCACCATGTGCAGGGTGGGATTCCAGCGTGTCGGCAGGTCACTGATGAGCCGGTGGGGTGGCAGATTATGCTGCCGCTGCATCATGCCAGAGACACGCTGGCAGTGGGGGACCTGCAGAAATGGCCCCATACCCTACGTACCTACTCCAGCATGTCACTCAACTCGTGGTAGCTCTTGAGGAAGCACTGCACCACAAGGTGAGGACATGTGCAAAGCTAGGCATGTGGGTCAGGTGGCCTAGGCAGGTGGCAGCCAGCAGGTTGCGACCATTGTCACAAACAATGTTACCTGCTTGGAGCTGGCAGGGAGTGAACTACGTTTGCACCTGAGTCAGGAAGGCGGCCATGAGCTCAGGTGCATTATGACTCCTCTCACCCAAGGAGAGGAATTGCAGCACAGCCTGACATCGCTTTTGCTGCACTGAAGCGTAACTGCGGGTACGCTTCAGGGGTGGTTTATCCATAGCAGAGGAGGAGGAAGTGGGCATCCATTCCCACATCCAGCATGCTGGTGTCTGACCCTACACCAGCAGCCTGCTGCCCTGCCATTAGGGAACCCTGCCCAATATCCCCTACTGATGTGGGCTGTGCCATGACCTCCTCCTCCTCATCATCAGACATCAATGCCTCCCCATTCCTGCCTGAGCATCAAAAAGATCCTGGGTGTTTGGGCAAAGTCCACCTCAGGATCAAATAATAGGAGGGATAGAATGTCCCCCAGCTCAGAGCTAGCAGGTGATGCCACCTCCTGCTGCTCACTGGTGCCTGCTGCAGACGAGGTAGCCTGGGTCAGCTAGTCTACCACTGCCTCTGCCTGCTGCGAGCGTATGAAAGCAGTGGCAAAATCTGGCACATTCCTACATGTGCCAGTTGCCCCACTGCGACTCAGAGCCACCTGCTGCTGTGGCAATTGCTGCTGCTGTTGTTGCTGCTGCTGCTGTGATAGCATCTGCTGTGATTGCAGCTGGTGCTGGGCATAGTACATGGGCTGGGCTGTTGTGGGGTTGGATGCCCACGGCCAGCACCACGGCCTCTTCCTCTGCCTCCCCTCCCTATCCCACCCTTCTTTCCACCACCACCACCACCCGGATCCCTCCCCCTCTCCCATGGCCCATCATATTGGGCACAACTAAACTTAAAAAAAAAAATAAGGCGGGGGGTTTGGTTATTTGGGGGAAGGAAAGGAGAAAAAAAAACCCCTCAACTAAATCACCTCAGCACAAGTGTGTACCCACAAAGGAATACACACACACGTGCACAGACAAAGACAGTTAGCGCTAACAAGGGTTATTGAGTGGTGAGCAGGCAAGCTCACTAAACTAATTCCAATAGCTGACTAAAACACAAACCTCTCTCTCAAACCTACCAAAAAAAAGCACTAGTAATGGCAGCCCCAGTGGGAGGGCTCACATCTGATTGGCTGCTGTAGTTTCATTTGTCGCATGTCCTTTTTCAGAAGCGCGCACCTTGATCGTTGAACTTAACGTGCGTAGGAATAACAAATTCACAGCGAATCTGACATGGCAAATTTTTTCGTCCATCACTAATTGTAGTAAATTTTAATTTCAATGACCCTTTGTTTGTTACTACTTATTTATTGTTTTGCTGTAAAGTGCTTTGCCCTCGAGGAGTGCTATACAACTAAAAATATACATACATACAAGGTCATCAAGGATTCTGAATAAATGTGAAGGAATTGTGCAGCCAGTCATGATGTCTAAAAATATGCTTTGTTTGTGGCTTTGTGAGTTATTATTTTTAGGTTATTAGATGCTGTTTATATTGTATCTTTGTCAAATTAATAATATCTATTTAACTATACAGAAAAATATATGTTTAAGATTACTTGTTTCTCAACAGAAATAAACAATTATGGTCTATGCTGTTTTAAATGTTGTCAATGTGGATTTGTATTCTGAGAGTTGAGAACACTATTGATTTAAGCTAGTTGTCAGTTAAAGAAAAGTTGTAATCGCCAATGTAGTTTCATTATAAAGTGTTAGTCCCAAAGGGGAATTCAAGTTTGTTGTTAATGGGCTGTATGATCCTGCAACCTTTGATTTATTGAATCTAGTGAGTCTTGTGGAATACAAATGTACAACAACAGCGTCAACACATTTTCTTTTCTTTCAGAGTAGTTCTAACATCAATAAATATATCCCTTTTTAAATGTTAACCTGCAACATCCTTAAATATTTTCACCTGAACTCATATGTCCCTAAACATCATTTGTAGTGTGACTGAACAAGGACCAAGCTTCGAAATAGTATCAATGAGAAATTCTAAATCACAAGCTGAAATAACATCTAATATACCTTAATTGTTTCAGCCATTAAAGTTAATATGTATTTAGATAAGTACAATCATATATTTTACATAAATGTATGAATTAATACTTAAAGGGAAAATATACCCCCTTAACTACACAAGATCATTAAGCTGGGCTTATGTATTAAAGTTTTATAAACACTTTCTGAACTTCCAAAAATACATATGCCTGTATGAAACCTTATGCCTGTGCTGTAGGGACTAGCTTCCCATCCCCTCTTTAGTTTCTCTGTGTCAAAATACTTTTTCCACATTGTGCAGTGATGTATTTATTTGAGGTTCCTTTACTTTCCAGATAATCTATGCATCTCCCTCTATGGAAAGTAGATGGACTTCAGGTTCAAGAATACATGACTTCACAAGGGAAAATGGCGAGGGTGGGATTTCATTACATCATCAGCCCTAAGGGATCTTGGGAAATGCTTTGTCAATGAGACGTTGTTTCCTTTCAGACTGTAGAATCAGCTAAGTCTGTTAAAACAACAATATGTTTATTTTTTTAAAGTTTAAGAAGTGTTTATGCACCTTTTCTACATAAGTTTAACTAAATAAGTTCATGTCAAACATGTTGGTATGGTTTCCCTTCAAACTCATCAAATTAGTTTGCTATTATAATTAAATTTTATGTTGGTTTTAAGTACATTTATGGCTTAGGGTTATGATTATGAAATAAACAGTAAATAGAGCAGCTCAACTCTATCATGCAGCAGCAGAACTAGACTCCCAGCTAATTTATAATATAGTGCACTCAAAGAGAAATTATAACGATCTTACTTAGCAGCCAAATACCATAGCAATTTTTTTGATCACTTAAGATTTTGAACTTTTCCAGATCTAATACTTATGTGATGTTTACTGTCTAAAATTTCAAAGTATTTCCTCTCCTCCTCCCTTCTTAACACTACAGTGTAGGTATAGCCCATGTAGAAGGTGTCAGGTATATGGTAGGTATTTAGATTACCAGTATAAAATCCCCCTTCAACCTTTGTATGCAGGGCAATTATTTGTGCAATCTAATTCTCTCCTTGCAAGGACCAAACATGAAGCCTATTGCCTTTTTTAGCTAAAGAAATCAGAAATTGCATTTTTTGCTATATTTATTGTTTAATGTGACAAGTGTAGAATCCTGTATAGAAGCAGCAACAATACAAATATACCTGAAAATGAATAGCATATGTGGTCCTCAGGTACTGGTAGTGAAGGATTCTCCACAGACTTCAGGAGAAACACACTGACAGACAAGTGCCCTGGGCTTCCAGGGAAGTACACTAGAGCAGGAAGTCATTTCTGACTTGTGGTCTTAATGATGACCTCTTCCTACAGGTACTTGGAGAAATGGGACCTTTGCCAGATGAACCTCTTGACCGGGAAGGACGAGGTTTAACCATATAGCTGAAAGGACACTGATTGCCACCAAGGTAAGTAACCCTGAACAGCTGAGAACCTGTGTAAGTATGCAGCCCCAGATTTAGGAGCCAATCAGTGATGTAGCCCCCCCTACACTTAGGTAGATAATATACAGTCAGTAAGGGGTTATGCAACAATAAGCTGAGGCAAGCAAGGGTTAACAGCACAGTCTATAGCAGTAATAAGAAGTCTTGCAGGGAACAAACAAACGTATCGCAGTTAGCAAGAGTTGATGGCACCTTCTTGGCTAAGCTGATGAGGGCTTGCAAACACTTAAAGGGGTTGTTCACCTTTGAGTTAAATTTAGTATAATGTAGAGAGTGATATTCTGAGACAATTTGCAATTGGTTTTCATTTTTTATTGTTTGTCTTTTTACAGTTATTTAGCTTTTTATTCAGCAGCTCTCTAGTTTGCAGTGTCAGCAATTTGGTTTCTAGGGTGCAAATTACCCAAGCAACCCTGCATTGATTTGAATAAGACACTGGAATATGAATAGGAGAGGGACTGAATAGCATGTAGCCTTTGTAGCCTTACAGAGCATTTGTTTTTAGATGGTGTCAGTGACCCCCATTTGAAAGCTGCAAAGAAACAGAAGAAAATTGCAAATCATTAAAAAAAAACTATGAAAAATAAATAATAAAGACCAATTGAAAAGTTTCTTAGAATTGGCCCTTCCACAATATACTAAAAGTTAACCTGAAGGTGAACCACCCCTTTAACCTCAGTCTTGCAATTTAAGTCTTTAACAGTACTGGTTTTGAGCTTGCAGGGGTTAATTAACAGTTTAAGTCAGAATCCACCAATGCTATGCCTTGCTTAGAGAATAACAGTCTTTTCAAGCAGAAAATAAATGCAATTGGTGTTGATAAGGGTCACTCACGAACAATCAGGATCAAGCAGGATCAAGGCTGAGTCATTGCTAAGGAGCAACCTCCAGGAGACAGGGCTGGTGAATAAAGAGTAGTGCCAATGGCAGGAACCAGCTGGGCTAAACCAAGGATCTGTCTTGCAGATGCTGAGATTCCATGGGAAGGCCTCGGCCGTATTCGGAAACAAGATGACAACAGGAGCAGAAAGAATCTCTGAGCATGAAGGCTCCAAGCCTTCTTCTGGGTTGACTTAAGTATAACTGTGCAGTGTAACTGCGCATGCGGTGGCCCTTATATAGTGGAGGAAAGGCAACCACAAGCTCTGGCATGGAGCTGCAATGCCTTACACGTGCATATATTTTAGTACGATGTCTCCAAGTGACCAAATCCATATATAACCAGTTTGCCTAAAAAGCCTCACATTCTACTTCCTTATGTGTAATGTAAGTTTTCCTTAGCCCCCTTTTCCAGTTCTTGTAAGGGGGAATAAGGGGGTGCTGCAGGGTTTAAGAAGAGAATATTCATTTTGGGTGAGTGGAGGAGCGGCTTTCAAAGATGCTCATTTTTCCTTGAGCACTTGCAAGCCCCTAGGCGATGGGCAGAGCAGGTTGGAAAGTAGCCCCAGGGGTCCCAATAGACGAGCAGATGTGTGTCTGCTGCCTGTTACAGCTGCACCTATTTCCTCCTTTCTGCAGTGATGCCCGGACCCAGAGTCAATGATGAAGAGGATCCTTCCAGCTCCTCCAGTCCTCCAGCCTTCTTGGAACTACAGCCTACACACCCCAAGTTAGTGTTAATACACACAAAACACACCATTTTTACACTATTACACATTTACAATTACACTCACATACATTTTTGGGAATCAGGGGGTTTTGCACATTCACAGCACTCACAGATACTTGCAAACGCATGCACATGCACATATTTTGCCAAGTGTACACACACATATACACACTTACACAATTTTGTATCTTTTTTTTTCCTTACTGTTTTCTGTACTGTTTTGTCTGAAAAAACTGTTTTATTGCCATTGTGAATAGCGTATTTCTCTAACTGTGCAATATGTTTTGTATGTTATTTCAGTGATTATATTCATTTTATTGCATTTTCAGCTTTGCATAGGTGTTGTTCCCTTATTTCTGTTTGTAAAACCTATTGGCCATGCTAAAATATTGAAAATGTGATTACTGTGATTCTGACTGCTGATTACACTATGCAAAATAAAACATTGATTTCTGTGGTTTTGCTGAATTTTAGTGTTTCTATTGCATTTTGTGCTGTTCTTTGTTACCTTGTTTTGCCCATGGAAATTTTGTCTGCTATATATCCATTTGGGGGGTCTCTGTGTGCCACATAGTTTGGTTTGTCTGTTCAGTAGACCCCTGGCATTCCTGTTTAGGATACCTTTTGCTGGTATGTTACAAAATGTGTACTTACTACAGAAAATATATTCTCTATACCAGTAATCCCCAACCAGTAGCTCGTGAGCAACATGTTGCTCTCCAACCCCTTGGATGTTGCTCCCAGTGGCCTCAAAGCAGGAGCTGATTCTTGAATTCCAGACTTGGAGGAAAGTTTTGGTTGTATAAGAACCAGGTGTTCTGCTAAACAGAGCATCAATACAGGTTGCCAATCCACATAGGGGCTACCAAATGTCCAATCACAACACTTATTTGGCACCCCAAGAACATTTTTCATGCTAGCGTTGCTCCCCAACTCCCTTTTCTTCTGAATGTTGATCACAACCTCAAAAGGTTGGGGATCCCTGCTCTATACTGTTAGGGGGTATTATGATGCATTGTACACATGCCGGGTGCTTATATTGTAGCAGCCAATGTTTCATGCATGAAAATTCACTTGTACTATTTTGATTTGGGGGTCTCTGTATGCGACATGGTTTGGTAAATCTTTGAATATCATGCATCAGTAGACCCCTGGCATTCAAATATATGATACTTTATATTATTAACTTATGAAATGTGGTGATAAGATAAAATGATAATTTTTTGTGATTATTTTCAGATTATCATAATTTGCATGATTTTTTTTGGAGTCTCTGTGCCAAATACTTTGGTAAACCTATGCACAATTGGCATCAAACTGTTTGGAGGACCCCTGACAATCATATTTAGGGTGCTTTTTCTTGTTACATAATTATACATGATAAATACAATGCTGGAAAGTTGAAACTTTGAGGCAATTTTCAGGTATTTCACCAACCGCAAATTTTGGGAAAGACTTGCAACTTGGTAGTTTGGAGCAGGAAGGCATGGGTACCCATTTGGTAGAATGTGTACTATAAAAAAATTTATGGTTTTGCGGGGTGAACATATTTTTTGGTGTTTTTACCCAACAAACTTGAATTCAATGTGTTGATTTTTCATTAGCTTGAAGTAAAGTCCTGGTTTCTAAATTCCAAATACTTTGCTAAATCTATGAAAAATGGGCATCAAACTGTTCAGTGGACCCCTGACATTCCTATTTAGGGATCTTTTTCTTGCTACCTAATACAGTGTGGAATATGCGGAGCAACAAATTAAAACCTTTGAATTTGATTTTTCAGAATTTAAATATAAGTTTGTAAAAAAAAAATTCTTAGGTCAGACAAGCATTGATGTTTGGTAGTTAGAGTAGAGACATAGTTACTCACTTTGGAATCAGCAATATGTGTACTTTTAAAAAATATACGGTTTTCTGGAGTAAACCTACTGTTTCATGGCCTTGTTATCTAAAGTATGACGATTCTGCCTTAGTGTTTTTAATATTCAGTAATATACTACTGGGATTTATTGCTGTACAGAGGCCTAAATCCCAAAAACTATACATATCTGGTATTGGCATGTTCAAGAGACATGAGGCTTTCCAAATCAGTTGTAATTTCATTTGTAAAATTAAATATTTTTTCATGTATGAATTCATATGTTATAACAATAGGACAGTTTAATTTGTAATAGTTAATTTAACTATAAACCTTTTTACAGAGGTGGAAATACATGAAAACTCAGTCAGGTTTAAAAAGCTCAGGTTCTCCAGAAAAAAACGATGTATAGTTTTCCTAGGAAAAATAAGATAAGAAAGCACAAAATATTTCAAAAATGCTAATAAAACACAAAAAATGTACTTTCTAGCTTCTTGCATGACTGCAAGAATGCACTTATTTTGCTAGGCGAGCCAGACTAAATATTACAGCGACAACCTTACTATATCCATATATATTCCTTGCATCACTTGATTCTAAATACATTAATTTATAAAAAGCTGGCAAAAGTAAAACAAAAAAATTGTACTATAATTATTTCAGTAGCTAATCATACACTGTAGTAAAGGCTACAGTGAAACTAACAGTGTTATTAATAGGTTGGTTTTTTATGATATAAATCCAGTCTTTAAATTGACCTAAATCTTTGTATGCTCTTCATGCTGTTCTGTGGACATAATTGTCTTCCAGCACCAATTAGTTCTCAACCTTTTAAGCAAGATCGTTGACTTCCTCATTATTCACTAGCAATTAATGCATAAAACAATTAGTCCCAAATGGATACTAATCTAGAATGTTAATAACCTTTTTCTTGACAAAATTGGCTTAGCTGCAAACATTTGGTTAAGGCCAAAATGAGTAAAATTCAATCATTTCTCTGCATGCATTTTGCTGTATATGTATGATACACCAGGGTATTTTGTCTATAAATTGAACTAATTTATTAATGCTTCTTATTCCTTTGAACTTTTTTCTTTTGCTCTTGTTCATTTCAAATAGTATATCTCACTGTGTTTTCACAGCAACACTTTAATTCTGCTTTATGAAGATACTAACTCTAATTACTTTGGTTAATTAGCTTTTTCTCAGTCAGCACAGTTAAAAAGAATTTAAAAAAGCCCACAAGGGCGTTTCTCATTATTTGCCCACGCACGTCCAATAGCATTAATGACACCCTGTTAGGTAACCCTTGTGTTTCTCGCCATGGGGTCTCATTTTGCTACCCTTCTTGTTTAATTCACACACCCTAACTCCTAAGTCCCTGCTGTGGACAGCAGGCAATTTAGACCTGAGTGAAACAACTAATTAAATCAATATGAGATAATGAACAGCAATTAGAGGTCCGGCTAGGCACATCTTCTCTTGTAAATACTGTTGCTCTCCCAACGGGAAGCTCTTTTTTAATAATCTGTGTGTATTTCATTTCCAGAAGCACTAATTCCCTAAAGAAGCAATTTGGAAAAGTGATTTGTTTATCTGTAAAACTGCCAAATATTTTTCTTTAAATTGTATATTTCTTTTTCTCTTTAGTGAACTGAACAACACTTCTTCTTCCTGTGCTTGTAATAATACATTTCTGGCTATGTTTAATATCCAGATTAAATATTTTTTTTTATTTTTAATAAATAGTGCAATTGTAATACAATCCACTTTGTGCAGCTCATAGCTGTACCTTCTAGTACTTTGGTGCTGAAACAGGTATTACGAGAGGACCAATTTGAAAAGTAATAATGAATCCTTACTTCATCATCAAATGTATTACCTACATAGAAAATACACAAATTTGTGGAAGGGTTTAAGCAAAACTAAACAATCCCTTTCAGATATTGGTCTGATGACTTAGAAATATATTTTCCTTTATATGATATTTGACTATATTCTTTTTTGTGTTTAGCTTAAACATACAGAAAATATATTTTGAACTTCTTACTGTGTTAGCATGTTTTATCTGTTAAGCTTTTGATAACCATAATACACACAGCAATGTTATATACTGTTTGTACACAGAGTTTGTTTTTGCACTAATGAAATCATGTCTTGGTTTAGTTCCCTTACCAAAAACTTAAAGGGCACCTATGGCTTAAAAAAGTTACTCCCAACCATGTGCATTAAGAAGTGCGGCCCCAACAGTGACCGCTTTTCCTAATGCGCGTGACGTCACACGCGCACAAACGTGCATGTGCTTCTACTGTCATGGCGGATCGCACCGGGAGCTCCCTCCCGGTGCGAGCTTGTCTGTGCTGGTGGGGGGCATTTTTTTTTTAAGTAAAAAGTACTGGAACAGGAATGCGGGCTCTATCAGCCCACACCTTTGGTTCGGGGTAACTTTTTTAAGCCATAGGTGCCCTTTAAGGCTTGACAAAACCAAAGAATGAATTAGCGTCAAGTAGTATTTTGTTCTCCTCCACCATGTCTAACATTTAGGAGGTTCCTTACTAAAATCTGAATATTTCTCAATATTTTATTAAAAACACATCAACCAAACTCCCTTTTACCCTATGTATCAATACATTAACCTGAAAAAAATCTGGTACAGGAAAAGACTTGTGTAAAAAGATCAGAATCATAAATTACTTTTCTGATTTGTGCCCAAGAACTCCAGATTATCACCGAAAACCAATAATTTATAAATGGATTATTGTAGGAAACCCTGTACAGATCATGATATCTTCTTTTAGGGATCCATAGGGTTATTTACCCTAATGTACCACATGGTGGGAGATCCCTTGCCTGGCTAGCTATGGGTTGTACCTAGAAGGGAGGGGGAGTGAGCCCTTGTTGTTGTGAAGCATGATGTGGAAGATACTGGTTGTGGCCAGAAGTGGTCACTGCTGCGCAACTGCTTGATATAGCTAGACCAGTGCTGTCCAACTGGCAACCCCCCTTGTGTGGCCCTCCTCAAGAAAGTCTGCCTGCTGTGTATGATTACCATGAGTAAGGTTTAAAGGGTATCACTGTTCTGTCCTCACTACAACTAGGGAAAGACAGAAATGACAGTGCTTAGTAAGCTGTGCAGTGTGTCAAGTCATATAACAAATACATTAAACACTGTGTAGCATATGTAAACTAAAGGGGTGAGATGAATATAATATAATATATATAATATAAGATCTAGATACCTGGGAGGAACATGTAATGTATAGCAGGGCGATGAGGTAGCTGCATATATAACAGATATAAACTTGTATAGAAAAGTACAAAACATGCAAATAATCATCTACCTTTATAAATTAGGCTTGGGATAGAGTAATACCTATCAAAAATACTACCACGAGGCTGGATGGGGTAGGATTGCTATGGATAGTGACACGCTAGCTGTGTGCAGTGTAACGATGGTAGTTAGACTGATCATTTCCTGGTATTACACAGGGACACATGGTAAGGGTATGGTGGCCTAAGAAGAACATTTGTGAATGTTAATGAAAGGTTAATGTGAATGAAAGGGTGATGCAATACATAGTAACATAGTAAGTTTGGTTGAAAAAAGACACACGTCCATCAAGTTCAACCTTTTTTTTTTTTTAACCTGCCTAACTGCTAGTTGATCCAGAGGAAGGCAAAAACACCCCATCTGAAGCCTCTTCACTTTGCCTCAGAGGGGGAAAAATTCCTTCCTGACAATTGCCTTGTGAGGCAATTTTGAGCGACTTAGGAAAATGCAGTGCTGCGTGTGAATTGGCACAGGTGACCTTTCATTTTAGCGGGCCCCAGACATTCAGGCAGATTAGTCGCCCCAAAGAAGCGGTGATTAGTCGCCAGGCAACAAATCTTCCTGAATCTTCCGGGGTGGACTAGCCCTAAACCTAGACTGAAACTGCCCACATTGTTCACCTGTTCACACTTCATACAAACTGCTCGAGGAGCACCAGCATTGTGTCACTGTTTTTAGTCCATCTTAGAGTGGTCCTGATAGGTTTCCCTGTCTCTTGCTCTGTTCTCAGGGGTGATCCTGACCCCTTGGCTGCCTGAGGCAACTTGGTTTGAAAACTGGAAATTTGTCTGTTAAAGTACCAGGA
>CM044432.1:133262628-133284880 GCA_024363595.1 Xenopus borealis
AGTCTGAAAAACGTAAATACGTTACCGTTCGCTGACCAGAGCGTAAACTAGCACGTTAGTGAATTTGCGTAGCGCATGCGAAAATGCGCCTACACCAATTCTGTTTTTATAAATGTTTGACTACATATGTTCTAGCGCCCGTTAATTTAACGGGCTTAATGTCTAGTGTTTATATAGTAATTTAGTTGACTTAAGGTATGGAGATCCAAATTAAATGCCCCATATCAAGAAAAACTGTTTCTGAGCATTCTAGATAACATGTCCTTTACCTCTATGTAAACAAAGCTGAAATATGTCGTGGAAGTTACATTGAGCTTTTTCTGGTCTACTGTTGTCTCGTGGACAAGCTTATGGCAAGTTAATATACTGTGAGAGAACCAGGACAGTATGTTGTTCAATTATGACACTTTTGAGTGAATTTTCCATAAAATGTGAATGACTGTACCCTTTGATTTTTGTCTGTGTTTCAAAAAAAGATAGATACATAGACTGCGGTATCTTTTTCAGAACATGCATTCATTATGGTTTCCCATAGAATTTCCTTTGGTAACATACTTGTTCTTAAGGAATTTAAATTCAGTTAAATTCCTTCAGCAGTGCAATATATTTTAATAATGCCCACAGCCAATACTTCACTAAAGGGATAACAAATCGTTTGCCAAGCTGACTAGTTGTTGGCCTGGTAACCTGCAAAATAATGCCAAACGTCTTGTGTTCAGTGCTGTTCAGATAATTACATGTATGAGATCCCTGGACACCCACTGTCCAGAAAGCTCCAAATAAATCTCAAGTAGAGTTAATTTTAAGTTATTAATCACGTTTTAAATTGTTTATTTTTTCTCTTTTAATAATAAAACAGTACATTTATGCTTTAAGATACTTAAGCTGCAAATAGTGTACACATTGATTTATTTAATGTTTACATTCTTTAGTAGACTTATAAATATTATGATAAGAATTTTCATCTGGAAAACACAAGGTCCCAAACAATATTAATTTCCAAATATTCTTTATTATATATTTTTTTAACCAGGGTTGTACAGTATACATTCTTGCATCACATTCTTTTCTCCAAACATTTCCCAGTATACCATTAGGAAAGGTTAGGGGTGTTAGTATAGGTAAAATTAGGGGTAGGGTGATAGACGGATAAGGCACTTCTTAGCGACCACTTAGAGCTTAATACTCAAGGTATGTACATACTGTATTTCAATCAGGCTATTTTGTATTGACTCTCATTCCTTGGTTGCAGAGCAGTTGTCTGCACATGTCTAGTACTTGTGTCCATCTCCATTTTCTCCACAGGGCTGTGTTTTGGGTTACCCATTTGATATTACAGTCCAGTAAATCCTCCATTGCCATATTGTGTTGTGCATCTTTGAGTACCTGGAGTATTGATGGGACTGTTGTTGATTTCCACAGTCTGGCAATTAAGGCTCTTGCCGCAAATAACATTCTAGTAGCAGTCTCTGTGTTGACAGGAAAAAAATTTCTGGGGGAAGTATAGGAATTGTCCGAAACATATATAGTATTTTAGATACAATAACATTTTAACAACAGCTGCTTGTCCTATCCATGATACATATGTTAACCTGTAACTTGTTTAGCTAAATAATTTGAGGCCGTATTACCCTTATAATAGTGTTTAAGTTTTAGGGATCTAAGGGCAGTTTCACATTTTGCTAAGTCTATCCGTCTTAGTTGTTCTCTAATATCTTGGAATTCAGTTGCCCTTTGTCCAGTAGGGTTTTTTTTATTAAGGGCTGTAAGATCAAGCAACTTTTCCCAGAGGTCTTTTTTAATTTGGGCCTTTTGATGCGGCTGTTTTGTTGGATTAATAATCCCCTGATTGTGGCTTTATGTGCACTCCATATAGTGGCCTGTGTGATACCTGGGGTGTCTATTTCCTTAAAGAAGTCTTTTTTAATTGTTTCCCGAAATTCTGGGTCAGTCAAAAGCATTGGTATTAACTTCCAACCCTGCGTTCAGTGCATGTGTATACTTTTCTTAATGGTCATTGTTACTGGGCCATGGTCCGACCATGAAATAGGGCCTATAGAGATACTAGTGGCTAGTTGCAGTAAAGTTGCATCTGTAAGAAACAGGTCTAACCTGGAGTTCTCCTTATAGGTTGGAGAGTAGTAAGTATAATCCTTCGCTGTAGGGTATAGCTTTCTCCATATATCATAAATACTGTACCTTCTGTGTGGAACAGTTTCCTAAGTCTATTGGCATTGGCTAGTTTCCAAATATAGTACCCTCTAGTGGCTTGGGTTAAGTATGCCTGGTTGGTAGTATCTATGACTGGATTTGGGGGAAGGTTAAAGTTCCCTCCTATTATGAGCATACCCTGTTTTATCTGGTTCATCTTAGCAAAAACCTTGTGTAGAAAGGGAATCTGACCTTTGTTGGGGACATGTACATTTACCAGAGTATATTCAACATCTCTAATACAACCTACAACAATAAGGGCTCTGCCATTTGGGTCACAACATTCGTCTGCTATTTTCAGTCCTAGGTAATTTTTAGCTAAGATAGCGACTCCAGCACTTTTAGTTTGGGCTGAAGCTACTCGAGTGACTTAGAGTACTTAGTGCTATGGAGACGTAATGGATCACATTTCCTAAAATGCATTTCCTGTAACCAGATTAAGTCTGGGTTCTGTATTTTTGCTTCATTCCACAGCTTTGATCTTTTGTATGGGGTATTTAGACCTCGTACATTGAGTGACTTAAATTTTATATACATTTTAGTCTTTTGGCAGATGCTGTGGGGTGACCCATCTGGCTCTTATGCCCATCTGTGCCATAACATCTTTGAATAAATTGTAAATGGAAATTTGTATGAACAGTTATTGCCAGCCTTGAAGTGCCTTGAAAGATGTTAGTATAGAATAGGGAGAAAAAAGTTAACATAATAGTTAACATAATTAGCTGAGTAGCATAGTCCATTGGAATACACATGGTTTCCGGTGCTATCCAGCGATGGAGATAAATTCCCATGTTGGGGGAGGTAGTAGCATCTGCAGTAATAAGGCATTATATTGTTATTGTGTTAATTTGTAGTCAACAATATCTGGCTCTTTGGTAGCCTTAATATGGCTAGATAAGCCTTCGATCTGTATGAATGGTGACAGGTAATAGTGGCTTACTTCCTATGTAGCGTCTTTCTTTAGGAATCATTTTGTTGCTTAGCATGAGTGTTTTTTTATACTATATGTCTAAATGGGTTGATTATCCAAAGCCTGAGCAGAGTCAGTTCTTTTCCCAGTGTCAGTGCGATAGCAGTGTTATACTCACTGACTTCCTGATGGTGAGGTTTGCCAGCTCGGACCAACTCTGGAGTTGGGGTGATGCTTGTTTCGGTGTACTGTGCTGAGGTTCCATTCCTCCATTAGTGTAATCGCTGCCACTAGTGTATGCACAAAATAGGCCTTGTTGTCCCTCATGATTAACTTGGTGGGGAATCCCCACCTGTAAAAGATTCCATGATTGCGTAATTTCGTGGTAGCTGGTTGGAACTCCTTTCTTCATTGTATTGTTTGTGATGAGTGGTCTGCGAAAATTTTAAGCTCCTTGTATGAGTCTGGAAGCTGTTTCATATTGCGATGAATTTGTTGTAGATGCTCTTTAGCTTGGAAGAAGTGTATGCGGGCAATGGTGTCTCTCGGGGCTGCATTCTTGGTTTTAGGCAACCTGTGCATTCTGTCTATCCGCATCAGTGCTGATTCCATGTGCGGCAATAAAGTAGTGAACAGTCTGTGTAAATATTCTTCTAGGCCGTCTTGTTTAACATCTTCTGGTATGCCCCTGAACCGCAAATTGTTGCGTCTGTTGCGTTCTTCCAGATCTGCCATCTTGGATTTTAGCCTTGCCACCTCTTCTTCCAATGTGTGGGTTGAGGCTACTATCGCATTGCGCACTGTGACCATCTCCTACATTTTATTCTCCAGATGATTGGTGCGTTCCCCTATGGCGCGGAGCTCTGTCTTTAATTCCTTTACCGCTCCCACTAGATCTGCGCGTAGCCTTTCTCGAAACTCTGCCAGCATGATTTTAAAGGCAGGTAGTGGGGATGTGTCGGCTATTCCGAGTTCCGATCTGTGTATGTTCTGACTGTGCTCCGGGCTTACTGGCTCTGACGCAGTTCCCAACGTTGCCATCTTGGCTGTCTTCCTATGGTTGCTTCTTGCCCTTCTTGACCATATTATCGGTGCTTTGATCTATCTCTCAGCTCGATTTGTGCTCTTTATTTGGGCCAATCTCTAATAATCAGAGCCTTAGTATGCCGGAGCTCTTTCTATGCGCTGCTACTCCATCAAGGACCAAGTCCCGCCCCTCCCCCCCAAACATTATTAATAATAGTTTCCACGTCTGTAGTTGGAGTAATCTGGTTTCTGTACAATGTTAATAACCCCCCCAAAAGCTTTCTGAATAATGGATTTCCATGATACTGTATTGCAAAACCCACAAAATCAAAATCATTGTAGTAACAGAAACTGACAATGACAGAAAAAATGTGATTATGCACAGTGGAAGTATGTTTGATTCCTCCAATACAGTAACTTGTATTTGCTGGTTAGATATTAGCTTCAAACTTAGCAATTATCAAACAAGTACATTTAAGAAAATAAAAGATTTCCTTTTTTTCTAAAATGATTTGCTGAAAAGTTATAGCAGTAGTTGATGGTGGCTTGATGGGGAGGAAAGAATTATTTGCATGTGCTGTGTAATTTTCACATTTAGTGGCGAACCTCAGTAATTGTACTTTGCCAAGGTATTTTCAGTATTTTAATATTTTATTGTTTGCAGAATGAATTGCATATTTGAAAGCACTTTACTAAGAAATGTTGTTCAAATTAAGGTTTGCTCACTACAGAATGGCTTAAACATTATCAAAAACTGGGCAGGTGAATTACAGATACAGTTCAGTGTGAGTAATCAGCTGTATGTGGCATGAAGGTTAAATTAAAGTAGTTAAAGCATTAAAATGAATTAATAGATCAGTTCTGCTATGTAGCAGTGGAATATAAATTATTACTTATCTTGTATTCAAAAATGCAATAGTTTATGGGGAGAGATTGACTCCATGCATGCACTAACGCTCCAGTTCAATACTAGAACCAAAGCACTAAAAAGCGGTATATTTTCTTCTTACCTTCCGAATAACTCATAACCACTTAGGTACTCTTAGGCAATATGAGGACTGCTCTTACACATCTCAAAATTGTTGAACATTTCTTTAAAATACAGCAGACAGTCCTGGTTCTTCTAATGCCTGAAAATACTCTTGACCAATTGTTAATAAGCGTACATGTATGCCCTACTCCATTATTTTAATATTAAATGCAGTGGTGTAGTTAGTTAACCAACCTTTGCTACCTTAACTAGATTTAACCCCAATAACATAACTGAAATATTGGGATCTCTGACCAATAATATTGTAGTTGACAAAGCAAGTCTTAAATATTAACGGGGGTTCCCATTAAGACACTCCATTTTCAAAAATAAATAAAGAATTTGACTCAACAGAGCATCTTTTCAAGGTGTACTTGTTTAATACTCTCTGTTGCTTATTTTACAGACTGATTCTAGACCGATATGAGCAATGGTTTCCCTTCTACATTTGCCACTGCAAGGAACAGAGCTAAAGACACTGTCCACGGAGCAAAACAGATACAAGAGAGGGTATAGGAAAAACATAAAACTAATCAGTTAGGTTCTAATTAAGCTTCAAATAGATGTAATTCCCCCACACCAAACTCAAGTAACCAGCACATATTTAATCATGGGGCTAATGTGTAGAAACTGCTGGCTCTGACAATTCTATAGACCCAAAGAGAGTAATTAGTATACACCCCCATGGATAGCTTAGAATCTTTTGTAATTTACTACCAGAATCAGAATAAAGGTACATTTGAATGCAAACCTAACCTGTCTTGTGTCTTTTTAAATCATCATATTACTTTACACAAAGTAACAGAAGTTATTGCATCCTTTCTTCAAGACAAGACCTCAGAGTAAAATCAAGTTTTACCCAATCTGTGCTAAACTTATATGTACAATTAATTCATGTGTTCTAGCTTAATATATACAGAATATACACTGTTTACAAACTCAAACAATATAATGTGCCATTTACCAAGTTTAAACACCACAAATGTATAATACAAGTAAATTCCCAGGTTATTTAAATATTGACAATGTATTTTTAGGGTGAACAGTTAATAGTACTAATCAGCCATTATTTTGAAATCCACTATATAAACCGATTAAGTGACAGCATTTCTCGTAAAGTTATCAGGAATGGATAAGAACAGTTGCACAATCCCAGCTAGTGCAATGTGGATTTCCTGCATATAGAACTTAGTGGCATAAAACACTTTTTTATATCTATATATGGTCACTTACTCTGAATTCATGTATTTTGCAGTTTAAAATTACACTAAGAAACCTTGTAGATACAAGTCTACAAGTTGAAATTTTAAAAGAATGAGCTCTTTTACTTTATTCCCTGCTGTACATAATATGATATCAGGCCACTTGAACATTACATCCTGTGTCGTCACGCCTAGTCTTCCAATGGGACTCGGGCAGAGCAAACGTGTTTTGCATGATGTGCTTTCTCAAGAATTTTACCCCCAAAATTGGCAAAGGTAAAAATATGAATAATCTTGTTTTTTTTACATTATTTTCTGGAAAAACTATGTACCACACCTCTGTGACCTCTAGGATTTTTGCTACTGGCCCTCATTTAATATTAAATGTAAAGAAAATTATAATATGTTATATAAAATTATAGTATAATGATCCCTTTTTACTTGACAAGAACTTAGAGTTGCAATTCAGATACAGTGATCTTGGTGTATTTTAGACAGTACAATTTTCCAGGCAAAAATAATTTACTAATTACCCCAGCAACCTTCAATGCATTAAATATTTCAGCACAGTAAGCTATACGTAGATATTAGAATTGTTGTAAGAGCAGCAGTTAGATCAATTTAAAAGGCTTGAAGAAACGCTAGTCTAGTTTAAATTCAGTGCATAATGGGCAGAAAGAGCACTCAAGCAAAATGCCTCAACAAAGACTCTAATCTATTAAAATATGCCAATTTAATGGCGTTTTGTAGCGATGCACATTACTGTAGGGAAGAAATATTCATATATATGTCAAAATGGGATGCAAACATGGGCAAAGGAACTTAATCTGTTTATAAAGTCTTTAATAGTGCACTTGATATGTAATACTCACTTTTCTTTCCATAATATATGCCAGTATTAATGCTGCAGTGGAGTACATAATTGTCATTTATTAGTGTTAGGGCAGTGTTATTAATACATTTTTTATATATTTACTTGAGTCACTAGATTCTAAAAATCTAAGGTGTTGTGACTAAAGATTCTGAAGAAATCAGCTAAAGTAATTATATTATATATTGGATAGCCGCTCTAATAAAATATACAGTGTACTAAACTACTAATGATTGAAAAAAATTTGTTGCGTGTCAAAAATGTCCCACTTTGTCATGCATCAAAAATGCTATATTGCCCATAGAATACAATGCATTTTGGCAAATGTTACTGATTTGTGAACTTTAGGTGAAGCAATTTCATCACTACAGAACAAGGAAGGAAGAGAACTGGAAAACAAGTGTATTGAAATTAAATGTAGCTTTAAAATAATATTGCCTCAAAAACAGAACAGAGAGTTTCAAAAAATAAGGGCACCTAGTTTTTCAGTTTTGTAACCCTGACTCTTAAAGGATAGAGGATGAAAAAATTTGCCTTAACAAAGGATTAACAATGGAAAATTTACATATGTTTGTGAATATTCAAAATGTTTGTAGGTAAACTTTTGGGGCACGGTGATCATAACATAGTCTCCTATAACATTTGAGAGTTAGAAACAACTATATTAAAGAATGACAAAACTCAGACATTTGCAATAAGTAGAGATCGGCGAATTTGCGGCGGATTCCCGCGATTCGCCGCTGGCAAATAAATTCGCGAATCGTCAGCGAAATTTAGCTTAGCGAAAATTCGCGGGAAAAACGAGTTGCGCGACGTGCGTCGGAAATGACGCGACGCGCGTCGGAAATGACACGGCGCGCGTCAAAAGCGTGCCACGATTCGTTTCGCTAATTTTTCGCCAATTTGTGAATTTCTCTGGAAATTCGCTAATTTTTCGGCGAAGCGAATCTCGGGAGATTCGCCCATCACTAGCAATAAGGCAAAAACTGAATCCAACCTATAATGAAAAAAAACCCTCAACAGTGTAGACCCCCCTTCTTCCATCCCCAGCCTACCTAAACCCCCTGAGCAAACAACTAGGGATGCACCGAATCCACTATTTTGGATTCGGCTGAACCCCCAAATCCATTGCGAAGGTTTCGGACTTAGTTTGGTATTCGGCCAAACCCTTTGTATATTCAAATTAGCGAGGGGGAGGGTTTTTTTTTTTTTGGATTCGGATTCAGTTCGGCCAGGCACAAGGATTTGGCCAAATCAGAATCCTGATGAAAATGGCCGAATTCTGGCCGAATACCGAACTGAATCCTGGATTATGTGCATCCCTACAAACAGCGCTAATTTTTTACTTACCCCTCCTGCAGATTTGGGCCATGGGAGTTCACGGCAGCCATCTTTTTCAAAAGTATGCACAGTTGGAGTAGATTTCCGTCCTGAACCACTGCGCATGTGCTAAAAATAATGAAAATTTCCAAAATGTTTTCAGAAATGTTGATGACTTTCAGCGCATGTGCAGTGGTTCGGGTCTGGAAATCTCCTCCAACTGTGCATGTGTCGAAACTGAAGAAATAAGATGGCTGCCATGAACTCCTGTGGCCCAAATCTTGGTGTAATCTGAGCAACTGCTGAGTACATTGGCCCCATCTCTGAGGAGACAGCTACTGACCAAAGGTGCTGTGAGTACTTGTCTATCCACTATTGCTTGTGAGGGCTTACTCCCTAAGATTTAAGGTTTCATCTGGAGCACAGATATTGGGAGCTCATAGTAGAGGCGGTGCACTCAATTTACTATAGCGCTACATAAGAATGAGTGTGCTCATTGTGCTGCAATCACCTGACCTTTCAGTGTGTCGAAAGATTTGTTTCAGCAAAGTCCAGTGGTAAGGACCCTAGTAGGTTTGATAACCCAGTGAAGCTATCAGAAATGCGCCTGTATCGATCAATGATGGGATTGGACAGGAACTAGCTTCTGTGGCTGATGCAGCCTTTGATCAAGCCAAGATTCAGAAGTAATGGCAAGGAGCAATGTTGGCTAAGAATGACATTCAGCATTTAGATTACTTCCAATACACCTTGATTGTTATAAACTTCTATTTTGACCGATGCCTTCCGATGGGTTGTTCCCAATCGTGCTTCTATTTTAAAGCCTTTGTCTCTTTCTTGCAATGGATTGTCCAGTGGGAAACAGATTCTCATGAAGTTATTCATTATTTTAGACTTTCTATTTCTAGGTCATTTGGGTTCTAGTTTTTGTGAAATTTTACTGCTTAACTTTACTTGGTTTGCAAAGAAATTTTGTATCCCACTAACAGTTTGTGGTCATGTTTTTAACAGAAGGCTTAATGCACTTATGGCATGTCTAGACAATCATATATTGACATTTAAGAAATCCTCAAGAAGGTAAGCATGATTTAGTTATCTGGCAGCAATTTTTGAAGAGTTTTAATGGCAATACATTTTGGCAAGGGGAATTCTATGAAAATTAAGATTTGCAACTATTCACAGATGCGACTGCTTCTGCTGGATTTGGGGCAATTCGTGGCACACACTGGGTTGCAGATGCATGGCCAACAATTGGAATGATCTCGAATTAACAAAGAACCTAGTTTTTAGATTTTCCCCTTTTGGTTGTGCTTGAAGTATGGGGTCCTCAGTTGGTTAACAAGTGCATTATTTGGCACTGTGATAACAAAGGAGTGGTATGTAGTGAATAATCTCCCTTCTAATTCCCCTCTGGTATTGAGATTGCTTGGACAGGCTGTGTTTAGAGTTTTAAAATTCAATATTTTCATAAAGGCAAAACATATTCCAGGCTGTAACAATATTGTGGCTGAAGCATTATCTCTATTTCAACGAACTTGAAAATCTTCAGCTATTTGGGCAAAGGCTGCCCGCAGCATTTGTAGAACCTAGTATTGCCAGAGTTTCAAAATGGTTAAGTATGTTCTTAGCAGATTAAATTTGGCAATCTTATATTACAAGCTGGAAACAATGGATGCTGTACAAAGCAAACATGTCCATGGATAATTTTGGATGGGACATTGAGGTCCTATCATATTTCGTACTGGAGCAAGTTGAGGCTCAGTGCAACTATTCAGCCATAATGAAAAAGTTATCAGGCATTGCATTCTTCCTAAAACTTCAAGGGGAAGTGAATATAACAAAGATTTTTCTTAAAGCAAATCCTTTTTGGTACTGGTACAGTGAAATAACTGTGGACACCAGAAGGTCCATAACATTATTGTTGTTGAAGGATTTCTTCTTAATAACATGTTTTTCTAAATTTGAAATTAATATGTGTGCATTGCTGTTTATTTTCTCCTTTTTTTGTGCCCTTCATGTAAGTGAATTGGTTTCTCCCAGTAAGAAGACCCCAGGTAGCACTGGAAGTGATGATATTCAATTGGTAGATGGTAAGTTAAAGATAGTATTGCGTAAATCAAAAACTGATAGATTCAGAAAAGGTTCAGTCCTTTGGTTGGGCAGAGTGATGATGATTTACTTTGCCCAGGTTTAGCTTTTGAATGCTATTATAGTATTAGACCTTGCCTTGCTGGTTCATTCTTTAGACAACAAGATGGTTCTTTTCTGACAAGGTTCCAGTTTGCAAGTCCTTAAAGGAGCTATTAAAAAACTAGGAATACCACCAGAGCAGTATAACATGAACTCATTCCTTATTGGAATAAGATGCCATGCAAGCCTCATTAATGGGTTTAGGAGAAGAGTTCATTAAGAAATTAGGTAGATGAAACTGTTTTAGATTCCAGCTGCATGTTAGACCATCCCTTGTTTAATAAGTGTATCTTCTCTTTAAGTGCCACCTCCAATGGTTTGGATAGCTGAACACTCATTTGTCTTCAGAACAAGAGAAAAAGTAAATTTAGGTATTAAGAATGTTAAGATTGTCTGGATGGGCATTAAAGGACTTAAATGGCCAGATTTATTACTTGTAATTTAGCAATTTACAAATTTTCCAGATTTACTACCTGTTTTCTAGCAATTCTTCTTCTTCTTATTCTTCATCTAGCAGGTAACAACATAGGTAAAGGTAGTACTATTGATTTAATATGAGCTATAAAGTGAAACATTGCCCAGATCAGATTTATTTTTCCATATACAGTTGTAATTTGGTCTATAGTAGTGCCCAGGTTAGTCTGGCTCCAGGAGGCAGGTTTTCTCCCTCTTGAGAGATGTCGTAAAAACTCATCTTTGCTATCGCAAAGTTTTCTAAAAGAATTGATACTGTATAATGGTTTACAGACACCACAAGTTGGAACAAGTTGGTGAAGGTTTGTATTGCACAGATAAAGTTCATTAAATCCTTATTGGAAGCCGAACCAGCCTTTTGGGTTTAATTAATGTTTACGTAATTTTCTAGTGGACTTAAGGTATGAAATTACAGAAAAAATTGTTCTCTGGCAAGCCCTCGGTCCCAAGCATTCTGGATAACAGGTCCCATACCTGTATAACAGTGCATTGAGAAAAACATCCACATTTGGTTATTATTAGATAATATGAGAAAATAAAGAGAAACTCCTGAGATTTTATAAAATATGCAAAAGGGGGAGGGAGGGTGGGATGTATCTACCTGCTCAGAAGTTAAGGAAGTGAACTGGCTTTCCCCTAAGATCATATCCCTCTATTTCTCCACCACCAGTCAAGATTTCCCCTGCCTAAATTTGTTCATTCTCATCCGATCACAGTTACCTCTAATTCTATTAATCTTTAAACATAAAACAGTATAATCTGTAATATATAATGACTGCTGGCCATTGTGATACCTTGTCATGCAGTCCCTGCATTTATAGCCACAGGGTTATCCTTTATATTGTTGCACTATAGACAATGTTCCATCTTAGCTGCACTTGTACTATGCAGTAAATATTTGAGGCCAGTTCACACAACACGTTGTGGTGTGCACACTAATTTTGCTTGGAAACATCATTTTATACTGATTTTGACCCTTCCACTTCTTAAAGGTGCATGCAAAACATCACAAAGATATTAAAGGTTTATTAAGAGTATTGTATGAGCAAACAAAGTCTCCTTTTGATAAAGAGCACAGTTTGAAAAGCAAAATAATTGGTTTCATAAAGTCACTGACATGGCATCAAAAAAAATCCACATATAAGAATTGTAATCTCTTGTTTGACCAACTGAATCTGTTAAGATTTGGTAGAATAATCAGACATAAATGACCTTACAATAAGAAATTACTTTTTATAAAAGAAATACTTTGGAGTTGATAAAAGAGTCCCATATTTCATTATTATGTAATTTCTTTCAATCTCTTCTTTTTTCCCTCTTTCTCAGAGTGATGAAAGTAATAAACACAGATTCTCCAACCATTGCTATTTATTTATAACCAGATATAAGCTGACCATTGACGAGAGCAGCAGTTCTGAATCAACAACCTTCTTGCAGTGCTATTCACAGCATCCTCACTATGATGAAGAAAAAAATTCACTCTGAAAAAGACGGATTGAGACTATTTCTGGCCCTGACATTTTCCTCAAGATATCTGAATTTCCATATATTTGAAAACCTAATATAAACAACAGAGAAGGAATTTGCATTTCGGGCAGCAAGGAATGAAAAATGGAGGCTATGTAATCTATTGCAGTTTTGAGAAGAGGAATGACAGTGGTAAAGTTGAGCGCACACAACGGCTTGTGGCAAACTCATTTCCTGGCAGAATATAGGGTTTCATCTGCCGGAACATTTAATAGGTATCAAAGAAAGATCACTCAGCTTTTGCTGTAGATGAAGATGCCTTCTGTTCAGCTGTATGCTTTTCTCCCACTACGGGTTTATTAAAACCTCCATGTACATTTATAATACAATATGTATGAAATTTATATGAAGACACATATTTTTCTTTATTTTTGCATTTTAAAGATGTTTTAATACATAATTTATAATTTTATAAAATATGAGAGAATTGCATGCACTAACCAAAATTGTTCTTTATTTCTCCATGCAGAAATGTAATGTTGCATTCATCATATTCTCATGTGCAGGTTTTCATATAAAAAGAAAAGTGACTTTGACAGAAATTGTATGTGAGAACTTCATAGTGTTAAAATAATATTGGGTCATAAATACACATATGAACAATAAATGCATTGTGTTTCCTCTTTTTTTTTCTTAGGGATGCTGAACAGTGAACAGGGGATGTGACTCTGGTTCCCACAGTACATAATAGTATAGAAATCATTCTGCTACTGTAGCTGGTTTGTCGTTTAAAGTCACTGATGGGTAGAGTGAAAGTAAAGTAAAATAAATATTACAAGTTTCAAAACATGTTGCAGTATTTTGTAGCTTTTACATGTATTAAACTTATGTCAAGATAATTTTTTTGCTATAAGAATTTGAGAAAAGCAAGACAAAGCATGGGCTGCTTGTTTATTTTTCGTATTTTTAAATATGAATTATTTTTAAAAAAAGGGATGTAGATTAACTTATTTTGGCATTACTAACAATCCATAGTAGCATGTATACTGATCTGCACATATTCTGTGTTTCCCCTTACTTGTACATGTAGGAAATACATAAATGTACTATAGGAGAAATATTAAGAAAGAAGTAGTTCCAACTTCCCCCTTTCAGATTAAAAAACAAGTATTCTTTTGGGTTGCCACTCTTTTTCCAAATAATTCACCTCTTAGTAACATAGCATTGAATTGATTCAGCAATATTGCAGTATGAATTAATTTCAGGAAAAACAACTAAACCCAGGGTTGGACTGGCCCGACGGGACACAGGGGAAAAAAAGGGTGGACACTGAGAAAAATTTTTTTACAGGCTCTCCCGATATCCGGAGCTACAAAAAATATTTTTTTTGGCAATGTGCAGCACCGTTCGCGCATGGTATCACCATTCACCCATGTACGCAGAGTGGAGCCTTCCTGTACTCTCTCAGCACACCACAGTAGGGGGGCAGTCTGACCCTGACTAATCCTTAAAAGAGAAAAGCCCTCATCCACTACTTTCCTTACGCCAGGCGAAGTTGCACACTGATGAAGGGACGTAACTATGCTAATTCACTAAGATGAACATTTTACTGAACGTTACCACTTACGCTAGACGTTACTTCGCCAGGTCAGACCTGGTGAAGGTCAAAACAATAGATAGGAGTTTGAAAAAAAAAAATTTTTTTCGAAGTTCCAAAAAACGCTGGCATCTTTTACCTTTTGTAGGGTGATATTTTGAAAAAGAGAGAAACTATTTTGGGGGTTACTCTCCTTCCCTCCTACATTTCCTAACATATGGCAACTCAGCTATACAGTGGGCACATGTTTAGGGCAATAAGACTACTTTATTTTATTTCTTAAAGGTTTCTTGGGCTTGTGTAGTGTATTGGCTGTAACATATACGTCTATTATAAGCCCGCAACTTATGCAAAGTAGGCATTGTTAATGTGCTTTGCCTGGCGAAGTAACGGTAGCGCAACTTCGCTACCGTTCGCCACCCTGAGCGCAACTTTGCATTTTTGTGAATTTGCATATGTCTGGCAAAAATTCGCCTGGCGGAGATGTTGCTAGCATATTTTCGCGCTTTAGTGAATTTGCCCCTAAGCTTTTTGGTGAGCTCACTGCACTAGCAAAGCTGAATTTCTCACCTTGGTTCGTGGCAGTAGCTGCTCTGCATACTACAGTATGCTTAGAGGAAACAGGGAGGTGTGCCAATGGAAGGTAGTGGATAGGGCTTTTCTCTTTATGAAGGTTTTGTTCTCTTTAAAGGTACCCAATTAATTTTTGCAGCTAACTATATTTACTAGATTCAAAAGCAAACAGTTATGAACCCTATCCCCACTTCCTATAGTCACTGATTGGTTAATGCCTGGTACCTAGTGATGGACGAATCTCTCCCGTTTCGCTTCGCCAAAAAATTTGGGAATTTCCAGCGAAATTCGCGAATTGGCGAAAAAATTCATGAAACGAAACGAGTCGCGTTTTTGACGCAAATTTTCGCTGGCGTTTCGCGAATTTATTCGCCAGCGGCAAATCGCGGGAATTCGCCGCAAATTTGCCCATCACTACTGGTACCTAATCAGTGGAAACCAAGAGAGCTGAAAAGCTGAAAAGCAGGAAGTTGTGTTCTAGCTATTATGGGTATATTATGTATATTATGGCATTCAGTCAATCCAAACTTTATAGATTGCATTTGAGGCTAACTAACAATGATGAAAACATTTTTTTCTTTTTCATCAGTCTATCTATTTATCTAGTGTTATTTTTATATTCCTTTAAGAATACACTTTCCTTTATAATGAATGAATGCCTTCATTCAGCTGTGATTATAGGCCACTACAGAAAGACTGGTCAAATCAAATATATACAGTATGTAGTTTTAAGCCAAAGTCTCATATCGAATTGTAAAATTATATTTCTTTCCTGGACTAATAGATGAGTGGTCATTTACTAATCTTAGGGCAGGGTGAATTCAGAATTTGAAATAAGGGTTGGCTGTTCTCTGAGCTCCAACTTCAAGTTCCTGGTGAGTCTATTCTGTATTCCATGCTGTCTTATCCAAACATTAATTTCTAATAGTTTCCCTGCATGCTGGTTTCCTCCACCTTCTCCACTTATTCACTTATTGCTGACAGTCAGGAAGAAAAACTTGCTTTGTAGTATAAGTCCTAAAATGCCCATGTGGGAACAAAAAAGTAATAGTAATTTCAAAGCAGACACATCGATATGCCAGTTTCTAGGTATTTTACAGCCAAGCATAATGTATGTCATCTTAGGTGGAAAGTGCTAGAGACAGTACCTAAACCAACTAGAGGAGGGGATCACAATACCATACTGCTGCAAAGAGAAGCTATGAGCTTTGAATATTTTAAATTGTCTCATCTATGATGCAATTTAACAAAGAATCTTGTGATAAATTTGTTAGTTAAGCTTATCTTTATTTATGATGCACTATTATATTTTTTTCACACTACACTTAGAAAATGTGGAACATTAATTGGTTAATTATTTTCCCATGATGCAACTGACATGTCACATGAGGTTTTAAATGTTTGTTTTTTTAACTTTCCTATACACTTGATAAAGGGCTTTGCCCGAAACATATTGTGGATCTGTACTCCCCAATAAAGAAATCTGCAGACAAGTTGCTGCCTTGGATTTGTCCTACAACCTAATTATCATATATAATAGTCAGGAAGAGTTTGAATTGAAGGATGCACTGAAATCAGCAGTAGCAAACAAAATTTCTTGCACGATTGAAGGGTTACTGTCATCAGGAGAATTCTTGGGTATCCACTTATAATATTCATGTGCCTGGACTTGTTGATGGATATGTGAGTGTTTGGGTAAATGTAAGAGGACCTAACTGACTGCTGATCATTCTTTAGTATGCCAGTGTGCTAAGTATGCACATGCAGGTGGTGTCAAATACATGTGCATGAGCCAGAGGACTCTCTGAATATGTACATGTGTGTAAACCAGGAGCTCCATCCTGATGCAGGCAGCATAGTGCTCATTATGATATACTTTTTGCACAAGATGGAATTGTTTCTTCTGGTGGGGGGGAGTCATTTTCAACAATAGGTGCCCTTTTTGTCCAGACATCATATACTGGAAATTAAACATCTCTCAAGCTTTATTTGCAAGTAGATTTTCCCAGGGGATGTAAAGGTATTCACTAAGACTAAATAAAAAGATGTTTTATCTCAAGGAGCAAAACATTTTTTGTGCAGTCAGAGATGTGAAGTTGTGTACTTCACTCCATGTATCAGCTGTACTGGTATGTAACTCCAATGCTTCCTCTGGCTAAAGGTACGTAGTATTTACTTAATAAATTTGAAATCGGCTAAGTATGTATGTATAACTTTATTTGTAAAGCGTTGTTAAGGAACTGCAGCGCTGTACAGTGCATAGAAGTACAATACATATATGTATACATGGGGAAGATAAATCACATAGTAAATATATACAGAATCATATAAGGACAAAGAGCTTAAGTGCTACGTGGTAAGAGACATAGTGGGAAGGAGGTCCCTGCCTCATAGAGCTTACAGTCTAAGTAAATGGGAGGCTAACATACAAGCACAAGTTGGAGATTAAAAAAGTGCACAAGATAAGGCATAGTCAGTAGGCACAGGACTAGGCTAATGTTCTAGTGCTCCAAAAGGTAGGTTCTTTTCCTAAAGAGAGAAGGTTCCTTACTGAGGAATTCAGGGATGGAATTCCAGAGTTAAGGAGCAGCAAGCTAAAAGGGTTTGAGATTAGAGGTGTCAGTGGAGGTGGATGTTGTGAAGAGAAGGTGGCTCTGAGAAGAGTGGAGAAAACGACCAGGAACATATAGCAAGACAAGAGAAGAAATATAGTGAGGAACAGAGGAGTGAAGGGCTTTGAATGTTAGTAGAAGTAGTTTATTTGCTACCCTGTACTTAAAATGCAGTCACACTAAGGATTTAGCAGGTTCCCTTTTAGGAGAGAGCAGAAGGATCCTGGTAGCAAAGTTTAAGATTGATTCAAGGGGAGAGAGATGGGAGTCAGGAAGACCGCTTAGGAGGAGATTGCAGTAGTGTAAACAGGATAAGATAAGGGCATGGATTAGTGTTTTCGCTGTTGTTTGTGAAAGAAACAGACGTACTGTCTTGGCTATATTGCAGAGGAATTGACAACAGGTTTTGGCAGTATTATTAATATGATAAGAGAAGGAAAGGGACTGGTAAATATTACCCCCCAAGCAGTGTGCTCAGTTAACCGGTTTAATGGTCATGCCATCAATAGTAAGGGTGAAAGGAAGAGAAGGACTTGGTTTGGTGGAAAACCATGAGCTCTATCTTGGCCAGGTTGAGCTTGAGGTGGTGTTGGTTCTTCCAGGAAGAGATAGCTACTAAGCAGTCTGTGATCTTGTTTTGAAAGTCAGGGGTTAGTGATGGAGTGTCTAAATATATCTGAATGTCATCAGCATACAGGGGATATTTAAGGCTAAATGAAGATATAAGGTCCCTGAGGTACTCCCACATTAAGATGAACAGGAGGAGAAGATTTGTTTGCAAAAGTAACAGACGGAGCTGTCAGAAAGGTAGGAAGATAAGGATGCAGCTTGATCAGGGATACCAGTTGAATGGAGAACCTGCATTAGAACAGAACGCAATAATCAAAATAAATTGTCCAAGTGTTCCAAATTCTTTGTATCTCGGCTCATCAACAGGTTGCAGTCTCCTTGTAAGGATGCAGAAAATTATAAATCACAAATGAAGTATTACCCGGAGAGCTTGTTAATGTTGCTTAAATCCTCTCAGTGTGCTTTAGTGCAGGAAAACATACACAACATGTTTCGGAGTATTCACCTTCATCAGGTGCATCTGTTGAAGGTGAATACACCGAAACATGTTGTGTATGTTTTCGTGCAATAAAGCACACTGAGATGATTTAAACAACATTAACAAGCTCTCTGGGTAATACATCATTTGTGATTTAGAACAGAATGGTTAACAGTATCAAAAGCAGAAGATTAGTCCAGGAGAATGAGAATAGAGTAATGTCCTTTGGTCTTAGCAATCTGGAGATCATTTGCAACTCTACATAAGGCAGTCTCAACGGAGAGTGCAGGTCGAAAGTCAGCCTGCATAGGGTTAAGCAGATTATTGGTACAGAGAAAGTTAGTTAATACGGGAGAAGATGACACATTCCAGAGGTTTAGAGGCTTGCGGTAAGAGAAAGACGGGACGTTAGTAAGACAAATGAGTCCAGTGTAGCCATTTTCAGGATGGGCTTGACACAGGTCTGTTTGAATAAGGAGGGGAAAGTATCAGACGTTATTGAGAAACTGAATATTTGAGTGGAGTAAGAACAGGAGCACACTGTTTAGTAGAGTTAATGGTATAGGAACAAGTGAGTAAGTTGTTGATGGAAAGGATAGGAGAAGTTTAGAGACTTCAGACTCAGATATTTATGATCAAAAGAGTTGAAAATGGAAATAGAAGATTTAGGCGAAATGAGAATATTGGTATCTGAGGCGTGGGAAAATTGTTTGTGGATAGTCAACTTTGCTTTCAAAGAAATCAGCAATATCCTGGGTGGTATGTTTAGGTGTTAGTTGTATCATTTGTTGAGGGATAAAGTAGCTAGCTGAATATTGAAAACAAGCGTTGTGCATTGGATATATTGTAGCTCTGTTGTTTAGCCTTGGATAAGGCAGTACCAAGGCAGGCCATAAGAAATTTATAGTGGAGGAAGTCAGCTTTTGTACAGGATTTTCTCCACATGCACGCAACCACTCTCATACATGACCACAGAAATCGCATCTGGCCATTTATCCAGGGACAGGGATTGAAGGATTGACTGTGTTAATTTCTTTTTATGAGAAGGTAAGCAGGGACCTCGATTCTGGGATGGCAGTGGATGTGATTTACTTAGACTTTGCAAAAGCATTCGATACAGTGCCACACTGAAGGTTACTGGTTAAATTAAGGAATGTTGGCCTTGAACATAGCATTTGCACCTGGATAGAGAACTGGCTAAAAGACAGACTACAAAGAGTGGTAGTAAATGGAACATTTTCTAATTGGACCAGTGTTGTTAGTGGGGTACCGCAGGGCTCTATACTGGGTCCCTTGCTTTTCACCTTGTTTATTAATGACCTGGATGTGGGCATTGAAAGTACGGTTTCTATTTTTGCAGATGATACTAAATTGTGCAGAGCTATAGGTTCCTTGCAGGATGCTGCCACTTTGCAGAGTGATTTGTCTAAGTTGGGAAACTGGGCAGCAAACTGGAAAATGAGGTTTAATGTTGATAAATGCAAGGTTATGCACTTTGGCAAAAATAATATAAATGCAAGTTATACACTAAATGGCAGTGTGTTGGGAGTTTCCTTAAGTGAGAAGGATCTTGGGGTTTTTATAGATAACAAGTTGTCTAATTCTGGGCAGTGTCATTCTGTAGCTACTAAAGCAAATAAAGTTCTGTCTTGCATAAAAAAGGGCATAAACTCAAGGGATGAAAACATAATTATACCTCTTTATAGATCCCTAGTAAGGCCTCATCTGGAGTATGCAGTGCAGTTTTGGACTCCAGTCCTTAGGAGGGATTTAAATGAGCTGGAGAGAGTGCAGAGACGTGCAACTAAACTGGTTAGGGGGATGGAAGACTTAAATTATGAGGTGAGACTGTCCAGGTTGGGGTTGTTTTCTCTGGAAAAAAGGCGCTTGCGAGGGGACATGATTACACTTTACAAATATATTCGGGGACATTATAGACCAATATCAGGGGACCTTTTTACCCATAAAGAGGATCACCGCACCAGAGGCCACCCCTTCAGACTAGAAGAAAAGGACTTTCATTTGAAGCAGCGTAGGTGGTTCTTCACAGTGAGGACAGTGAGGTTGTGGAACGCACTGCCGGGTGATGTTGTGATGGCTCATTCTGTTGATGCTTTTAAGAGGGGTTTGGATGTTTTTTTGGACAGACATAATACCAAAGGCTATTTTGATACTAAAATCTACAGTTAGTATAGCTATGGGCATACAGGTATATGGTTTGTGTTTGAAAGAGTGGAGATGTGTGTGTGTGTGTGTGTGTATGCTGGGTTTTTAATTTGGAGGGGTTGAACTTGATGGACTCAGTCTTTTTTCAACCCAATTTAACTATGTAACTATGTAACTATGTGTTGTGGATGCAGTGGGTGTTCATTGTAACTATGCAACCTAACTTCTCCTTAACGGAAGACTGACTGCCTATGTGCCTCTCTCTGCACCTTAATGAATACAAAAACATAGCAGATTTTACCTGTGTTTTAGACTTACCCCCTGTCCTGAATAAAAAAAAATGACCCCCGTTGTAGTGGTATAGATGTGAAAATATGCTCCTTACATACAGAATAATAAAAAAGCCCTAATTCATAATCCTTTTTTTACTATGTCTGAATCTTAAAATCTATTACAGGTATGGGAAGTCTTTTCCAGAAACCAGTTATTCAGAAAGCTCTGAAGTTTGGGACCATCTTCCATCTTCAGTTTTTTAAACATTAGTTCCTTTCTCTCTGCATTACTAAACAGTTCCTTGTATGTTATCCCAACTATTTAACGAATATAATTAATCCTTATTGGAGGCAAAACAATTACATCAGTTTTACTTAGGGGCAGATTTACTAAATTCACATATATTCACATGAGGGATTCGAATATTCGATCGAATTTTCAAAAAGATTCAAATTCAAATTTCGAATATGCAAATTAGGCAAATTTGACCACATTTGACCATCGAATATTTGAATTCGAATGATTCGAATATTCAAATTCATTTTATTCGAATATTCGAAAATACTTCCCCTTTAAATTTAAATTCGCTCACCTACTTCACCAGATTAATCCTACCGAAATGGGGATCATTCCCTAAGATCGAATAAGAAAAATTCTATCGATCGCTTGAAAATCGTTCGAATATTCTATTTGAATTCGATTGAATTTTCCCTATTTGATAGTTGTTCGATTGAATTGCGCTAAAAAAATTTGAATTCAAATTTTTTTAATTCCCCACTATTCCCTGGTCGAATTTCGATTTTTTTTTTTCATTCGAAATTCGACCCTTAGTAAATCTGTCCCTTAATGTTCACATATTTTTAGGAGACTTGAGGTACAGAGATCCAAATTTTGTAAGGATCCCTCATCCAGAAAACTCCAGGTTTCAAGCATTCTGAATAACAGGTCCAATACCTGTATTAAAAAAAAAAATCCTTTAGAGTTGCTCATTCATGGAAGAATTAATAGCATATCATCTCTGAGGTTAGATAGACTTTCTGTTACTCATATTACTCCCACGGATGGCAAAGCACTATCTTTATATAGCATTTTTTTTTCTATTTACATAAGCAAAAATGTCTCTAGCTCTAGTTTTTGAATAAATATTTTTGTATATTTTTAAGACCTGTGAGTTCGGTCGTCTTTCATAGTTCTACATACATTTATCGAGACCCGCACCCAGGCAGTGCTGGATTGGATTTTCGTGAGTGCCGGTTCCGTACCATCTCTCTCTCTCTCTCTC
>CM044432.1:133302840-133314528 GCA_024363595.1 Xenopus borealis
CCCAGGGTAGTGGGTTAACTATGAATGTGATTTCATATGTTGTACTTTGTGTGTTTACTTTCCATTTACATATCATTTTCTTTATATAAAGTTGTGTTTTTTATATAATAAAGTGTGTGGGTCATGTTATTCCTTATGGGACTATCCTTGTGTATTCTAGAATCCAGAGTTGGGCTCAATGAGGCAGTAGGACCTCGCCAGAGTGAAAAAGGTGGTTCTCTCCTGTGACTGCACAGGGGGTAGATTGATACCAATGCTACTACTGCTTGTGCAAGGTGACAACCTGCTTGGATTTCCTTTGACACACTGCAGATTCCGCACCGACAGCATGGCTGCTGAACTTCTTGCATGGTAGGAGATGTAGCGTCTGCTCGTAGCAGAGTTTGGGGCCATCCTCTCTGTAGGTAGAGGCAGCCTAATACTCAGTGGTTGATATAATGACATAGTGCTCATCTCAAGTGAGGGAGGCAGATCATAGTAGCAATCTCTTATGGAATTCTGGCTGAGGCTGGCAAGGTCCTATTTATTTGATAAAATGTAAATAAATGTTGTGGCCATGTTCACCAATTCTGTCTCCTGGTGTTTCATTAAGGTATGTAACAATGGGGGGTTCAATGGGATAGCTGAACTGCTGAAGGTGAAGGGTCAATTGAGGATTCCCCTTGTCATGTGCCAGCATAGTTTTATGTGTAATAAATCTTTGCCAGAAAAATTAAATCACCTTCTATTGGGAGGTGAGCAGAAAGCTAAACATAAAGGGGGACATTCATTAAAGGGCGAAGTGGCCGATGCTAGACTTAATCCTCCAGAAATCACATTCACAAGGACATCGCCAATTCACTTACAGTCGCAGATGACAATTTGCTAGTGAAAGAGACTGCGCTGGCATATGTGCGCAGGTGACTTTTAGCTGTGGCAAATGGTCGTTACTTCACAAATTCACTAACATGCAAATTTATAGAACATTACCTTAGACCAGGTGAACTGCTAAAATGAAGCTACATCTTCCTCAATAGTATGTCAGTTACATCATATCCTGTCTACTGGAAATGCATCAAAGTTGTAAAAACATTGGCTACGTTTTTTAAGCAGGATTGCCTGCAAAAGTTCTAACTTTTTTCTAACATTTTTCCTGAGACATTTGAGGGGCATGGAACATTCATTTTAGTGTGGGCTCATGTGTAGAGCATTAGAGAATCTCCTTTGTCTTCAGGTTCCTTGGTCATTTGTAATAAAAAGTGCCCACTTCAAGCATTTGCATCAACATTTGTAATAAAGACATCCATATGACTTTAATGTACCCGCCCTATCCAAATTAACCTCAGCACAAACAAAAGTTTCCAAGATGCCACAATGCATTTTAGTGAAGTAGCGCAGTGTTACCGAAGTGTGCCTGACGATGTGACGCAGAGTGTGGTGAAGCAGTCGGTGGTGACAATTTGCCCATTAGAGAATTTGCCGTGCTGATGAATTTACATCTGCCAAGACATAGCTTCACATTTTGATAAATAAGCAGATTTGCTGCTTATTAACATTAGCAAAGCTGGCCAAGGTGAAGGTAAATTTTGCAACAATTTGTGGAGAGGCCACCAAGCCTAGGGTGGCAGGATTTTAGGTTTAGGCAAGCAGAAAGATGTGACTCAAGTACCTACACTTAGGGGCAAATTTACAAAATTCACGTGAAATGATCAAAGTTCTATCGAATTCGATCGAATACCGATCGTGCAAATTTTTCGTATATTCGGATATTCTAATTTGGCCTCTTTGATCATTGAATACCGAATTATTGAATAGATCGAATGATCAGACATTAGATAATTCAATTATTCAATGATCAAAGGAATAAAAATTAGTGATGGGCGAATATACCCAGTTTTGCTTTGCCGAAAAATTTGCGAAAATAATTTGCGAAACGAGTCACAGCACGTTTTTGACGCATCGCGTCGTTTTCGTCGCGTTGCGTCTTTTTTTATGGCGAATTTTCGCGAATTTATTCGCCATCGGCGAATCGTGGGAATTCGCCGCGAATCAAAAATCAAAATTTTAAAATTGTTCGAATGCCTACTTCGCCAGATTGAACCTACCGAATTGTAATAGAAGCCTATGGGAAGCGTTCAATCGTTCTAATTGTACAAATTTTGCGGATGCTCGAAGGAAATTTTACGATTTTTTTCATGAAATCAAACGATCGGTATACGATCGTACAAATTCATCGAGAAATCGAATATTGAGCAAAATGATAGCCTAAAACAAATGGATAAACATTCGATGGTCGAATGTTTATCGAATTTTGAGGAAGATCGAGCCAATTTTGGGGAATAATAGTAAATTTTCCCCTTAGTATTAGCAATAATATATAACAACTTTCTTCTTGAAAAGACTAGAATATGGAAAAATGCAATAATTTACTGTGGTCAAATTAAAAATGGTTTTGGGGCAAAGTAAGAGTAAAAAGTGTGATACATTAATACCTAATAGCAATCAAATTGGAATCATGAGAATAATGTATGGACATTTTGTTGTAGATAATATTGTTGTAGTGGTTCTGAAATATTATAGAATGTGACAACTGGCACAGCATCGCTGTCTTTGTAGAAAGATTTTAGACCCTGGGGTCAAAAGACACTATACTTGCTAAGGCCTATTCAACAAATCAGTAACACAGCAGTTTTATTCAAGTTCTGGCATTGTTGTTGCTAGCATAGTTGTTTAAAACATGCAAATAGCCTTAAATGTGTACCTGCTAAACAGATACCCCTCTAGATGTGATGGTGATATAAAAAAGTATCTCTTTTACCAGAATTACCTTTTTGGGAGCTTGTGTTAATGTTAGAATTATTCAGATTTAAATTGTTAAAATAGGCATGTTGATTGGTTGCCGTGGGATCTGCCCAATGGGAGAAGAACTGGTTGAATGAGAAAAGTGTTAGATTATGATCCTGAGCATCATCACAGGCTTTCATAATGCACAAGCTATTATTTAATACTTAGGGGCCGATTTACGAAATTCACGTGAAATGATCGAAGTTCGATCGAATTCGCTCGAATACCGATCGTACGACTTTTTCGTGAAATCGGATATGCAGATTTGATCATATAGATCAAATGATCGGATATTCAATAATTCAATAATTCGATGATCAAAGGAATCAAAATTTTTAAATTATTCGACTGCCTACTTTGCCAGATTGAACATACCGAATTGTAATAGAAGCCTATGGGAAGTGTACAAATTTTTCGGACTCTCGACGGAAATTTCACAATTTTTTCGTGAAATTGAATGATCGGTATCCGATCGTACAAATTCATCGAGAAATCGGAAATCGAGCAAAATGATAGCCTAAAACAATTCGATAAGCATTCGATGGTCGAATGTTTACCGAATTGCGAATTTGGTCGAATTTATTTTGGGGAATAATAGTAAATCTTCCCCTTAGAATTGTAATATTCAGATACCTGTATTTAAATGTAATTTCTGTAAACCTCTAATAAAGCAGTCTGGTTAATATCCTGTGAATCTGAATGGTACTAGTCAGACATAGGGGGAACATTAGGGACAGGCTCAATAAGAGTTTTTTTTATTTAAATGCAAGAGTAACTTACTAATTGCAGTCAAGAATCATTCACTGTACCCTTAGGGTACAAAAAATGTGATGGTCGAATTTCTAAGTTTTTTCACTTCGAAATTCGACGGTTAAATTTGCCCCATAGTGGTGGATAATCTAGGAAGAATAATATATGACATTTATTTCTTCAGTGACATCCACATTGCTAAGTTTATTTATGCATCATTCCTTCAACTTTTGTTAGAAGTTTTATAATGATTGTTAATGTGCCTATTTTGTAATGGTGATTGTCTGAGGTATCATTGACATAATATATATATATATATATATAAAAACAGGGGGGTTGTGGGAGCACTCTAAAGGCTTTAAAGTATATATAAGTATTATAAATGCTAATGCATATACACCCAAAACAGGGGTTATTTTGTTACAAAGTTATGATCATAAAATTGATAAGCCACCATACCACGTTAAGGTTAACCCCGAATGGCGGTCCCTAACTTGTTTTATTTATTACGTGCATTCTAGCATTGCCTGTAATCAATGTCCGTTGAACGCTGTTTTTTCACTGAGGGCTAAATTTATATATATATATATCATGTGTTTTAATCTTTTACCTCTGTTTTATAATTGTAAATGTAATAATAAATGTAATTGGTTTTCATGAGATGTAATGTTTTTTAACATCACAAAGTTCTGTTGCCTCCTGAGCATGGCATGGGTTTGTAGACCCATGAGTGTTTCAGTATGATATGGTAGAGGTATGCACACTAAGAAATGTCTATCTATCTATCTATTTATCTATCTATCCTTGCATGCACTAATATACTGTATATCTATCCATCTGTCTACATAATATGAACTCATTGCCACTAATGGTGCATTTACCAATACTGTTTTTCTTAACTAAATAACTGAATGCATATTAACAAATTATATGCACCATTCAAATGAATGTTATCACTTAAGAGAGGCAGCATGTCTTGTTTTACAAATAATTATTTATTGTTAATGTGCAGAAATAACTTTATTGAAAATTAAATAATGAATTTGGGGCTTTCTTAAATACAAAAATAATAAACTCTGTAAAAGCAAGCAATCTATCTATCTATCTATCTATCTATCATCTATCATCTATCTATCCTTGCATGCACTCATGTACTGTATCTCTTAATCTATCCATCTGTCAACATAATATGCAGAAATTGCCACTATTGGTGCATTTACCAATACTGTACTAATAATACTTAACTAAATAACTGAACGCATTTTAACAATTTATTTGCACCATTCAAATGAATGTTAGCGCTTAAGAGAGACAGAATGTCTTGTTTTACAATGTATTATTTATTGTTAATGTGCAGATATATCTTTACTGAAAATGAAATAATGAATTTGGGGCTTTCTTAAACATATACTGCATATGTAATGCAAAAAATAAACGGTTGGTTATTATTTATCTTTGAATGATTATAAATACTAAAATAATAGATTCTGTAAAAAGCAAGGAATCAATAAATTCTAGGGAAATGAGGGATCAGATTCTTGTGTTTCTGAAAAATATGAACTTCATTGAGCACTCAAAGGGTTAAAAAGTTTTACTAGACTTTTTACTTGATTTTTACTGAATCTCTAAGAAGCAGCCAAACACCAGCTTGACATTTTGCATCCTTCACAAGGAAGACAAAGGCGTGAAGAAATTCCCATGATTCTTTTCTGCATGCCTAACTATGAGCTCAGGTGCAGCAGCGTTTGCCCTGGACCGGCCTCATCAACATGAAGGGCGAACTCATCGTTTCTGCATCTTTTCTCGCCAGTGCTTGATTAATTGGCTCACAAATACGCAGACTGAATACCTAATACACCTCCTGTTCCTATTCTTTCCACACAGACGCCTGCCTGAATTTGCATATACTTTATATTCCATAATTTTTTTTAAAAAATGCAACCACATCTCAGCAATTTGATGTAATGACGACATGTCACCAAAAAGAGGAATTAGAAAAATCTGTAGGTATTTAATTTATTCTTTTTTTCCCTCTCCAACTAGATATCTCTTGGAACAGCATTAATATTCATGTGTATGAGAAAGGGAAATACACAACAGTGAAAAATACTAAGCATTTAAACTAAGCTAAGAACAATTTAAAAAACGGTGGTTTGAATGATAGCACAAGATGACAGACCATATTTCAGAAATATATACTTTTATGTAAATATATAGCATGTGAAACATGCAGTTATAGAGCTAAAGTTCTCAAAAGCATTAAAGCTCAGATAAAGGAAATATAAAGACAATTCCTGAAATAAAAATGGTTTTACCAGCGCTTTTATTTATTTCACAGCTATAATTACTTGAAAAATGTTGCATGCATCTTATAGTTGCAGAGCCATAAAACCAAGTGTCAAATTCAAATTCCCCTTTATTATTAATGGTTTAGCCTTAATTGAATCATTTTAGTGGGATTGCATGTTGCCTTTAATAAGCTTATGGAACTGTATGTTGGCTTTGTAAATAATTTACATCAGGGGTGCATTATTGCATTTATATAAAAAGTGTAGTTAGTTAACTAAATTACCTTAGAATGTAAATTGAGTCAAGGTTAGTAAAATGTCCAAGGCATTTAAGGTTGTGGTATTTCACTTTTTGCTGAACTTGCTCACATGCATTCACCCACTCAATTAGCCTGCTCTCCGCCTCATTGTTCCACCACCAGAATTGTACTGCCTAAAGATTTCACCCAAGACAATTTCCTATGCTGTCAACCTCTTTTCACAGCCCTGCACCACACAACCACACAGACTGTTATAAGCAATGCAAAGTTGCCTACACAAATCAGAAGATAAGGAACTCTCATAAAAATGGAAATGATAAATAACGTTGGATATTCACTTTTCAAAGTCATCTCTGTACTGTATTTCCTAGAAGCTTTCTTTTAGGGGCAGATTTATTGAGGTTCGAATAGTAAATTTCAATTCAAATTTTTGAATTGTTTTTTCTTGGTCATTATTTGAATTTGAATGTGAGATTTATTACACCTTGACCCTAAAATCTTCTATGTTCATTTACAAGTGAGTGGCAGAGGTCTGTTGAGCCATTTGAATATGTCCATTGACTTTCTGACATTCAAGGTTTTTTTTGGTGGAAAAAAATTTATTAGAGTTTTCAAACAAATCATACTTTGAGTTTCGAATTTGATAAATCTGCCCCTATATGTTTCATTGATGATATGCACATTAGTAAAAACAATTTGGTTCCTCTTTTTACATTATATAGTGTAAACTTTATATTGAAGATTATATATTTAATGGTATATGGAACATGTTTTCATATTGTTGTTTATTCTCTTAAAATATACCTAAGGTATCTTACATATACAGTATGTTTAGATTTCATGTCTTTTATTTCTGCCTACAGTGGAACATCTTCATCTCTTCAACCTGATTCTGCTATCAGGTGTCTGTTATTTGCATTATCCATTGTTAATGTATATATGTGCCCTTCCTCCCTTCAATCCCTTTGTAAAGACACTCAGTTCAGATCAAAGCTGAAGTCTAATTTTGATTAAGTGTCTCTTGTACTTTGCTATGAGTTAAACAAAATGAAGCATGAAATTCAAAAGTATGAAACATGAAATCCCAGTAAAATGTTTCTTTATTAATAAAAAAGTGATGATATCCACCCTCATGAGTGACATGAAAATCAATTATTTACAGCTCCACTGCCACCAATGATGATTGCTTGGTTATCGGTTCACATTGCCTTATTCTATCTATACACCCATGTTTTTTTAACTTGATGGTTATGACTTTCTATGTGGTTCCTGTGTGTTCCTGAATGCAGTTAGCTTTGTTCTGTGCCCGGACTTTGATGTCAAATGAAATATCTCTCTTCTGCTTGTTACCATGTACCAAACTTGCCAACTGCCTGCCTTCCCGACCTATACGTTTCCAGTGCCTGTACTCCCTGTTCCACATTTCCTACTTACAAATCTAGTGATCCCTGCCAGGGCCGAATTTCTATATAGGCACCCAAGCCTTTTTGTAAATTCCCTCACCCCCCGCCATGAATTTCCTATTGAATCCGGTGCTGTGTGCGTGACATCACTTCTGCTACAGGGGCAAGCTCGGTGAGTGGAAGTGACGTCACGGCATGCTGATGTCACTTCCGCGATGTAGGGGGCGTGTTTAGGTCCAATATTTAGGGTAGCCTCGGACCTAAATACAACTCTGGTCCTGGCACCTGCTCTCCAGTGCTTGTGTGGTTAGTACATCTGAGACACAGAGCAAAATGAAAATTATGGCCAGCTACAAACACTGTATGTTCTGTAAACTAAAAGTGAATATTACTTGAGTAATTCATCAGTGATCTGAATTATGGAAATGAAAAAAGTTACAAGCATCATATCTCTTATCCAGAGTGCTCGGGACCAGAGGTTTTCCAGAAAATGAATTTATCCATCATTTGGATCTTCATACATAAACTGTACTTGAAAATCATTTCAACACTATATAAATTCAATTGGCTGATTTTGCTTCCAATAAGGATCAATTATAACTTAGTTTGGATAAAGTACAAGGTATTAAACAAACAACTATTCTTTATGTAACCTTAACATAATAAATATCTGAATGAAAAGCATGAAACATGAGTGTGATATAGACACTGTTTGTTAACATTGTCTTGGGATCTACTGATCACCAACTAAAGGTCTACTGGTCAAACCCGATCTACCTTTTGGACACCCCTGTATTAGGCTAAAATGGAGATGGCCTTTCCACAGTTTGGAGGTTTCTGGATAACGGGTTTTCAGATAGCTGTATCATACCTGTATTGTATCTTCTAATTATTCTAAATCTGTAAAATGTTGGTTGACTAGGAGACTGGATCAAAAAGGGGGATAAGAAAGAACAACAAATAATATATGTATTATTTAATGGACAAGCATTAACTCCCCAGAATTAAATTGCTAATTTTTTTCTCCAGATTGGTGCTCATACTTAGAAAAAATTGATCACACTGTAATATTTAACATGTAATACTTTATGTAATTTCCCTTATGTATGCTAAGGGTTGCCTTCTTTATTATTAATTTTGACTGAATATTATTCTGAATATACATCAGGGACTGGTAATTCTCTCACCATCTGTGTAGGGTAAAAAATGTATTATTTTATTTCTTAATTAATTTTATTTATATTAATTGAATGCTTGAGTTACACATTTATGGCTCAGTTTAGACACTTGGACATTTTAGTGCTTTTTTGGGAGGGGGGCTACTTTCTGAATATGAACTGATATTTGTGCCTGAACTGTAAATATTCTGTGAACAATCCATAGCTCTGTGTTTTGTATTGTAGTGGGTTATTTATTAAACTACGATTTTTTTTCTGGTTGGAGTTTTAAAAGGGAAACATTATTTTTTGTAGAAAAAAAATCAAAATTTTTTCAAAATTTATTAAACCCAGTGGCTGTTAAAAGTCCAAATAAATAAGTACTATGATGGGGTTCTACAATAGTCCAAAGAGTTCATTTTTTTTCGGTGATAATCTCAAAAAATCTGATATTTAAAAAAAATATTCTTCTCCCCGCACCAGATATTTTGTAGTAAATGTATTGATAAAAATGTGCACATGGGTTTGGTTGAAGTGGTTTTAAGAACATAGTGATAAATCCTCAGATTTTAGTAAATAACCCCCTAAATGTTCATGTGTTGCACATATCCATATGCTTGACAAGAGGCATGACCCTGAAATATTGTACTGATCCTCTCATCTCTGCTGCAGTATACCTTGTGTACCAGTGAATTTTCTTCCACATTGTAAATTTACCAGTACTTTACAGATTATGATGATCAGTGGCATAAAATATGTGTTCTTCCGTTTTCTGCAGTTTTTGAGTAATATTTTTGCATGATTTTTTTTTATTAAAAAAAAAAAAGCTAACAACCTATCATCCAGCACTTGGTCAGTAATAAATCAGCCCACTGCTACTGCCAGATCACTTGCCAAGGATGCTAAGAAGTCTGAAAGCTGATATAATTAATAAACTAACTCATTATTAGAAAATGGTCATATGGTCAGAGAAAACATGTTTGTACTTTTTGACTGCCTTGACAGGGTGTATGTTTGCTAAATGTCTAAATAAGTTTCCAACAGTATTTATTATTGCCACCTACATGGCTTAATTAGAGACAGACTGTATTGACATTTTGGAGGATATGGCAAAACATTGTTTTCAGCAAAAGATGCTGTCTCTAAACGGGACATCACATACCCCACCTTGGCTCGCTCACTGGAGTACTGGGAGGGCTGAAACTCAAACTGGATGTAACACTGAGTAGCGAAACCCATGCAGGCCTGCGGATCCTAGCTGTAGCAAGGGGGTGGAGCAATGCAGGGCTCCGCAGAAGGAGGAGTAACGGCCACAGAAGGATTACTGATGTCTGGAGACACAGAAGGCATACGGGATAGAAGGTTATCCAGTACTTGCCCAATATGGATCTGCTGAACCTCATACTCATCCATACGGGATGCCAGCCCCCGAAGAGCTTATCAGACATCAGCCATAGCTTCATCAGTGGGGTCCATGGCCTGATTATAATGTCAGGGGGGCCTATCGGCTCCCAGCGGGAGTTGTCAGGACTAAGGAGGAAGCTTCAGGGGTTAACGTCCAATATGCAGTACAAATATGGATCAGGAATAAACATAGGCAAAATCCAGGCAGGCAAAATCCAAAAGGCTGGCAGAATAGTAGCAAAGTCCAGGCAAGGTCAAAGTTCAGGAATCAGTTCAGGAAGAATTTAGGGACACCCAGAACAAAGGTAGCAATTCCTATAATCAGGTGTGTGTTATTACTGTATTCCTAGTGGGGCCAGCCATAGGTACATTCCTGGATCCCACTAGGTGGAGGCACTGCGCTAGTAATTAACAGGTACCCAGTCCCTCCCATACCATTGTGGAGTGGCTCAGGTTTGTCCCGCGCCATCAGGTAAGCGCCACATGTGGAGTGTAACACCAACAAAGGGGTGTCGAAAGGGTTACAAACATAAAAAACAATCCCCCAAAAAATTATAAAGAAGCACAAACCAGCCACAGCTCTGTGCTGTACATGTTGCACTTCCCTAGGAAGTACCATAATCAATGAATATAAAAAATACAAGGAGCACCAGAGTGTATACTGTATAGTTAACATGCACCTCTTATGCATATTAAAACATTATTGCACATGAAATAGTTTGGAGCTTATCTTTTAAGCATTTTTGGGTCTTCTTATCACTTCTGAGGAAGTGGCAAGGAGCCAGAAAACACCCAAACTCTAAAACTCTAAAAATATATATACAGATATGGGATCCATTATCCAGAAAGCTCTGAATTATAGAAAGGCTGTCTCCCATAGACTCTATTTTATCCAAAGAATCCAAACTTTAAAAAATGATTTCATTTTTCTCTGTAATAATAAGACAGTACCTTGCACCAAAATACAATAAGATATAATTAAACCACACTGGAAACAGTCATTTGGGTTTATATAACGTTTACATGATTTTCTAGTAGACATTTATATGAAGATCCAAATTATGAAAGATCCATTATCTGGGAAATCTCAAGTCCTGAGCATTCTATGTAACAGGTCCCATACCTGTAACATACTTGTAACATTTGTGGTGTGGTGAACAAAAAGGTCCCCCACTGGGGAAAAGTGATTGATAACATGTATGTTGAGCCAAGGATACTAAGACATTTTTACTGAGGTGAGACCAATAATGTTGTTTGTCCCTCTGCAGTTTTTGTAATTGTTGATCCGAGGCTGGTCTTACAGGGAATCCGAAAGAGTAGGGTGGGACAGAGTTCTCAGCATCAGGAGAAAAGAGAGACATTTATTTTGTGTTAGCTAGGAGGCTGGACATTTCTGTTCAATTGCTGTTTTTCTTCAGTTACCTTCCCCCTGCAAGGCGAAACTTCTGCAGTCACTGGAAAATAAACGTAGGCAGGAAGCCCTTAAACCGATCCTGGTGTGTGAAGTCGCTTCACTTGCAGCCTACCAGTGAATGAACCATCACACATTTTAAAGTAAATTTAATTTCTATAACACATATCACTGATTAATTACTCGGGCAAT
>CM044432.1:133314538-133336538 GCA_024363595.1 Xenopus borealis
ATGGGATAGATGAGTTAAGTAATGACACATTAAACACACAAATCCAAGTGGCTGCATCTGTATAGGGCAGGAAGGCAGGCAACCGGCAAGTCTGGTACAAAGAAATAAGCAAAACAGGAACATTTTATTTTAAGTCCAAAAGTCCCATATGATAATCCAAATTACAAAAAGATCCATTAAAAAACGTCGAAATGTGGATATTCACTGAAAATCTGCTCTTGGTGAATAAATTCACCCATCACTAAAAAACATGCATTAGTTACCTTTAACCATTATAACTGTGGTGCTGCAGACCCCTAGTCTAGGGGATAGTACTGAAGCTGTAAGTAAATCTGAATATGCAATTGTTTATCCATGTAATAAAAATTATAGTATTGAAGGTTCCAACAATTGTCAACTGTGTGATCAAAACAGAATGCCTGGAGATCTTCTTTATCAAAACAATTTTAATCTGTATTTTAGGCTGTGTAGAATTTCTCAGATGACAGATGAAACTTTCTGAAATATCTTGTAGTGTTGACAAAACATTTCCATAGATAATGACAGTTTAAACATGAGACTTTTTTTTCGGAATAACAGTGTGAAATTAATAAAATGTGTAGCTTTTTTAATGCAGCTACTGATAGACTAGAGGTAGAAGTGTTTGATATGTGCATTATTTTTAAGTTCTGATTCCTTCCATTCAGCAGAACATACATATCACAAATTATGTGGTTAAATCAGTAGGATGTGCTGTCAGCAATAGGATTTGGTAAAAACTGCCCACTCTACATTCATTGTAGATTACATAGCTAAACATCTTCTGATATTCTTTTACACAGAAAGCCACAATGAAAGGAAGATATGTTGCTGGTCGTATGTTGGTATATTTTGATATTCTATGGGCAATCCTGCAAGAATAAAATATATTAAATGAATATGAGGACTTTGGCTTCCATGTTTTGTAGTTAATATACTGTACATAATTTTAATGTTAACCAAACTCAACCTGGAACATTCCTCTCCAAGTACAAAGCAACTATTTTACAAATGCTTCTCTAAGACTAGATGTATTTAAGTAATGATGGGCCTTCTCGAAACTCAGCAAAGTATGTAGTAATGTAGCAGTAGAGCCTCCAAAACAGCTACAGTAAACTTATGTGAAACACTAACCCTACAATCCTAATAGGCAAAGTGTGATTTATCTTCCATTATGACTTTTTTCCTACTTTTTGTGTTGTGTTAATTCACTTTATACTGTACTTGATAACAGTACAGTACAGTATAAAATGACTTGCTTACTAATGTGGTCTGCCTTCTGTTTCTTTTAAAACTTTATTTTTTCAAAACAATAATGGTACAAAGTGTGTATATAGAAAAATCTGAACGGTTACATAAATTGACGCATTTAACTCACAAATCCAAGTGGCTGCATCTGTACATTTTAGCATTCATGCTTAATTTGGTTTTAGCCCTGCCTTTTCTTGTTCCCTGGGCAAATGATGCTAGGAAATGTAGTGCTTTCCTTTGATACTTCTGCAACCTACACAACTTTTGTTTACCCATCAGCTGCAATACACTGACTTGATGGTATTTACTGTTTTGCCACCAGGGGACCCCATGCCAGAATTGGCCTGTTACACATTTTCCAATTCAGATGCGGGCAACATAGAGACAGTGAGCAGAAAAGGACAGTGCTGTTTACTGCAGGCTGTGTGAGTTGTAGTTCAACAACATGGATGAACTTGTGTGGCAGCTGGTCAGAGTCCAGAGTCAGAGTGCTATTCAACAGGAGTCCAATGACAGAGACTAACCATTTGTTTGCAGCTCAACTGGCAGCATTGGCAAAGGCGGCTGAGGCTGACTGATGGAGGTGGGGCAGCGGATAGCTACACAGAGCCCCAACATGTCAGGTGGGGCCCCTAGTACAGATAGCTCCAAAATTAAACAGTTAAGAACTTCTGAAGAACTTTTGTTTATCACCCCCAGACCGATGGGTTGGTAGAGAGCTTTAACAAAAATAATGTTAAAGAAGGTGATAGATAAGGATGGGATGGTCTCTTGCCATATCTTTTGTTCGAGATTAGAGAAGTACACCAGCCATCCACAGGTTTTTCACCCTTTCAGCTACTGTATGTTCATCACCCCAGAGGTCTCTTGGGTGTAGCAAAAGAGACCTGGGAGCAAGAGGTAACACCCCATAAGAGTGTAGTGGAACATGTTACCCTCATGCAAGATAGAATTGCTGCAGTAATGCCCATAGTCAGGGAACACAAGCAGCAAGCACAGGAGGGTGTACAGACGTTCAGCTAAGGTAGAAATTTCAACCCCAGGGACCAAGTGTTGGTTCTTGTCCCAACGGTTGAGAGCAAGTTCCTGGCTAAGTGGCAGGGCCCATATGAAATAATCGAGAAAATAGGTGAGGTGAACTATAAAGTTTACCAACCGGATAGGAGGAAGAACGATGTCATTACTGATTTTCAGGATCGGATTCTGGAAGCCCGTAGTGTCAAGGATTGGGTAAGGGGCGCTGTAGAGTCTGAAGGGAGAGGTGCGAGTCCTTAAGGCAAGGGTGTCTTGTGCTCAGGGAACTGGTGAGGATTGGCTGGAACAGGGAGATGAGGGCGTAGACAGACTGGATCAAAGCAGGAACAGACTGATGGGACAGGACGGTGCGGACGTAGATCTGGACTGGATAGCAAGGGCAAGAGCAGGAGGACTGGATAGCAAGGGCAAGAGCAGGAGGACTGGATAGCAAGGGCAAGAGGACTGGATAGCAAGATCAGGAGGGCTGGATAGCAAGGGCACGAGCAGGAGGACTGGATAGCAAGAATTAGGAACAGGCAAGGCAAGGTCAGTACAAGGTTAAGGTAAGACAAGGCAAGGCAGAACAAGAACAAGGCAAGAGCTAGGGGAAGGCAAGAGCTAGGGGAAGGCAAGAGCTAGGGGAAGGCAAGAGCTAGGGGAAGGCAAGAGCTAGGGGACGCTGCCACAGTACTAAGGCCTAGTAATGCCCCCGCCAGGTGTGCACGTAGGGCTGGCCTTAAATAGGGCTGAGTCAGCCCTGATTGGCTGACTGCAACCAATCAGGCTGCTGCTGGGCTGGGGCTGCAGAGGCCAGGAAATCTATAGTGAGCAGCCCTACAGGCTGCTCTCCTGGCCTAATGAATAGAGCATTGAGCCAGAAACCCAAAGGTCCCTGGCTCAAATCCCAGCAGAGCCTGACACGTAGACCGGCAGTAAATGAGGAAGTGCAAAGAATGCTGGATTTGGGGGTAAGTGAGAAGTATGTAAGTGAGTAGAATAGTCCCATTGTGCTTGTTCCTAAACCAGATGGGTCTATATGATTTTGCAAGGTAAATGAAGTCTCAAAGTTTGATGCTTACCCAATGCCAAGGATTGATGAGTTGATTGAATGGCTAGGTCCTGCTAGGTACATAACAACTCTTGACCTAACTAGGGGTATAGGCAGGTACCAATATCAGAAACTGCTAGGGAGAAAACAGCCTCAAGTAAATAAGGTGGAGGCAATTAAGGATTGGCCCCAACCTCTCACTAAAAAGCAGGTCTATACTTTTCTGGGTATAGTGGGCTATTACTGCAGATTCATTCCAAATTTTGCTACCAGGGCTGCTCCCTTGACCAACCTGACCAATGGGAAAGGGTCCACAATGAGGCAGAGGACACATTTCAAGAGTTGAAGTCAGTTTTATGTCAAGATCCAGTGTTTGTCGCACCAGATTTCAGAAAGAAATTTGTGGTACAAACTGATGCTTCTGGTGTTGGGGTGAAGAGCACCCAGTGGTCTGCTTGAGCAGAAAGTTGACCCCCGCTGAAAAAAATTATAGTATTGTTGAACAGGAGTGCCTGGCAATTAAATGGGCACTGGAAGCTTTGAGGTACTATCTTCTGGGCTGCCAGCTTGTGCTCATTACAGACCACTCTCCCTTAACCTGGATGTCACAGGCAAAAGAAAGAAATGAAAGGGTCACATGTTGGTCCTTTCCTTGCAGAATTTCAATTTTACAGTGGAACACTGAGCAGGTAAAAATGAAACAGGAAGGGGTAGGACCTATATTATAAGAGGGGGTCAGCTGGTTGATGAGAACAAGCAAAAAGCTCAGATTCTGAAAGCATACTTTTTGTCTGTCTACACAAATGAGGAACCAGTTAATGAAGGATTCCTTATTAATAGTCCTAATTCTAATAATACATCTAATGATGCATGGTTCACACATGATGAAAATCAAAAGATACTAGAACATGTTAAGATAAACAAAGGTCCAGGGCCAGATGGGATTCATCCCAGGGTACTTAACGACCTTAGCACTGTGATTGCCAAACCTCTTTACTTAATTTTTCAGGATTCATTGAGGTCTGGCATGGTGCCAAGAGACTGGTGAATTGCTAATCTGGTGACGCTATTCGAAAAGGGATCCCATTCTCTGCCTCAAAACTATAGGCCAGTTAGTCTGACATTGGTGGTAGGAAAGATTTTCGAAGGATTAATAAAGGATAGGATACTGGACTTCAAAGCAAATAACAATACTTTGAGTTTGTGCCAGACTAACTTAATTTCTTTTTATGAGAAGGTAAGCAGGGACCTCGATTCTGGGATGGCTGTGGATGTGATTTACTTAGACTTCGCTAAAGCATTTGATACAGTGCCACACAGATGGTTACTGGTTAAATTAAGGAATGTTGGCCTGGAACATAGTATTTGTAACTGGATAGAGAACTGGCTAAAAGACTACAAAGAGTGGAATGGAACATTTGCTAATTGGACCAGTGTTGTTAGTGGGGTACCGCAGGGCTCTCTGTACAGGGTCCCTTGCTTTTCAACTTGTTTATTAATGACCTGGATGTGGGCACTGAAAATACGGTTTCTATTTTTGCAGATGATACTAAATTGTGCAGAACTATAGGTTCCATGCAGGATGCTGCCACTTTGCAGAGGGATTTGTCTAATTTGGGAAACTGGGCAACAAACTGGAAAATGAGGTTCAATGTTGATAAATGCAAGGTTATGCACTTAAATAATATAAATGCAAGGTATACACTAAATGGCAGTGTGTTGGGAGTTTCCTTAAGTGAAAAGGATCTTGGGGTTTTTATAGATAACTTGTTGTCTAATTCTGGGCAGTGTAATTCTGCAGCTACTCAAGCAAATAGGGTTCTTTCCTGCATCAAAAAGGGCATACACTCAAGGAATGAAAACATAATTATACCTCTTTATAGATCCCTAGTAAGACCTCATTTGGAGCATGCAGTGTAGTTTTGGACTCCAGTCCTTAGGAGGGATGTAAATGAGCTGGAGAGTGTGCAGAGATGTGCAACTAAACTGGTTGGAGGGATGGAAGACTTTAATTATGAGGGTGCAAACCCCCAAATTTTACTGGGACTATACCCCACATCCACTAACAACACCATAACAGGTAACATCAACCTAGCTGATACAATGGTATTGACTACAGTCAAAACTAAGCAAATTTAGAGAGAGAAAGGGGAGCACCCTCCGTTACAAAAAAGGTCAGACAGGAATGGTGTGCAGGGTCAGTCTATAATCATATAGACACAAACATATATGAGGAAGAGTAGGAAGAAATGACCTGTATAGTTGCACTGTCCCTCCTGTGTTCAGTGTGGCCAATAGATATACAGTGTAAGATAAAACTTAACTTTTAATAAATATCTTAAAATAAGTCCAGAGTTACTTGGTAGTTAAAATTATAGGTCAGGCAGGGCACTTAGTTGTGTACGGTTGACCTGGGAAATATATAGTATCCCCACTCTAGGGGTTATAGCCAAAGATAGTTCCTATAGAGGGGGTGTATCACCCACTTTCTGTGCGAGTAATAGGAATCAAAAAGGTACGTTATAATCTGTCCAGTGCCTCAGGCCTAATGGAGCAGAACAGCGTTTCTATATATCTAGCTTGTGCCTCAGGCACCATGTCTGACTGTCTATGTTCGTTTGACCCATAAGAAAATGGAACGCTGCCAAAGAGTAACGTCGTTCAACCGCAGGAACCGGACTTCGCCACCCCGCTCCCACCTCCCGTGGTTACCCTCCCAACTGCGAGGTTCTGAGTCCAGGACGGCTACTAAAGTGCAATCGCCTGCCTGCCTGCCTGCAACTAAAATAGCGCCGACGCGCGTTTCACCCGGTAAGCTCGGGCTTAATCATACCTGACCTATAATTTTAACTACCAAGTAACTCTGGACTTATTTTAAGATATTTATTAAAAGTTAAGTTTTATCTTACACTGTATATCTATTGGCCACACTGAACACAGGAGGGACGGTGCAACTATACAGGTCATTTTTTCCGTCTCTTCCTCATATACAGTCAAAACTATCCTGGAATTTTAGACCAACACACAACCCCCTACAACACAAATATGGGAACGTAAATTGCAATATACAATGCAACTTCAGTGGGTCCTAGCACTACAAAACAAGGAATCCAAAGGTTCCAGTTTCTTTGACATATGGAACAAATATCTAGGCACACTTGAGAGACAAAAATATCACAAGCTACTAGCTCCCTTCCGATATACCAAATGGTGGCAGAATCCTCACTTGAAAACTCACACACAAAACAAACAGAATCTTGCCTCCTCCTCCAAACGTCTAAATCTGGTACAGAACAACTTGCTACAAGAAGAAAATGAACAACAAGAAAGGACATCTGTCTACCTCTCTCTCTCCTTCCCCACCCTAACTTTCTCTCTTTCTACTCTTTCTTTACTCTATCTGATTTTAAGCTATTATCATAGTACCTCTACAGAACCGTGTAATTTGGACTTGTATAAAGACACACTGAACTGTGTAGGACACCACATAAATGAATGTAAGCATTTGTACTACTAAGATATTTGTATAACGTACTATGCACGGATATCTGATATACCATTAATAGCACTTGTGTTATTCACTGAAAACTAATGAAACAGTTTCATAAAAAAAAAATTATGAGGGTGGACTGTTCAGGTTGGGGTCGTTTTCTCTGGAAAAAAGGCGCTTATGAGGGGACATGATTACACTTTACAAATACATTAGAGGACATAATAGTCAAATATCAGGGGACTTTTTTAAACACACCAGAGGCCACACCTTCAGACTAGAAGAAAAGACTTTCATTTGAAGCAGCGTAGGTGGTTCTTCACAGTGATGACAGTGAGGTTGTGGAATGCACTGCCGGGTGATGTTGTGATGGCTGATTCTGTTGATGCTTTTAAAAGGGGCTTGGATGATTTTTTGGACAGACATAATATCAAAGGCTATTTTGATACTAAACTCTACAGTTAGTATAGCTATGGGCATATATGTTTTGTGTGAAAGAGTGGAGGGCTGTGTGTGTGTGTATGCTGGGCTTTAATTTGGAGGGGTTGAACTTGATGGACTTTGTCTTTTTTCAACCCAATTCAACTATGTAACTATGTAACAGGCAAACCGCAGGGTAATGCATATATATGCCTTGTCAAGGGTCCACTGTATGGTGGTTAATGGTGTCCGAAACCCCGGGTTCGAACAGAGGGGGGAGGTATGCGACAAAGAGCTCTGTCCCAGTAGGCTGCCTGTATATGATGGGAGGTATATAGCACCCAGCCTGAGGTATTGGCTCCATTAAATCTCCAGGGTAAGACAGGCTAGGAACCTGGAGCAAGGATGGTTTAGTATGCTGCCCAATTAGTCCGCAGGTGGGGGCTGTTTAAGGAAGCATGGCTGTGCAGTGTATGTGTGAACTGTAAGTGAGAGGAACGCTCTGAACAGTATACGCTGTGAAGTTGTTTTTGGACAAACTGTGTACTCTACGTAAATTCCAAAAGAGGGGTTGCCTTATGACTGCAAGGACTTTCTGTTTTTCTGTAAAACTACAAACCAGTGAGGTTTTCAGCATTTGTTTTACTGTTACACCACAGAACTTGTGTCTGTTTATGTTTGTTTGGGTTGAACAATAAAACCCAAGCAGGAGCCTGTTTTATTTCATATATCTACCTATCTATCTATCTATCTATCTATCTATCTATCTATCTATCTATCTATCTATCTATATAATATATATATATATATAAATATTTATATATATATAAATAATACACAAAAGCCATAAATATCTTGTAAATTATATCCTTATAAACGGTGAGTTCTGATGTCATCAGTTATAAACGGTGAGTTCTGATGTAATTTCTGTCACATGACTCACTGAAACTTGTGTATTATAATAAATAAAGTACCCCCAGTTGCAAAATATGAGGATATTAGAAGTTACCTCGGAGTTCCATGACCTGTATAAAAACACTCGGCCTTCGGCCTCGTGTTTTTATATGGTCATGAAACTCCTCGGTAACTTATAATATCCTTATATTTTACAAGAGGGGGTACTTTATTCACTATATATATATATATATATATATATATATATATATATATAAATATTTATATATATATAAATAATACACAAAAGCCATAAATATCTTGTAAATTATATCCTTATAAACGGTGAGTTCTGATGTCATCAGTTATAAACGGTGAGTTCTGATGTAATTTCTGTCACATGACTCACTGAAACTTGTGTATTATAATAAATAAAGTACCCCCAGTTGCAAAATATGAGGATATTAGAAGTTACCTCGGAGTTCCATGACCTGTATAAAAACACTCGGCCTTCGGCCTCGTGTTTTTATATGGTCATGAAACTCCTCGGTAACTTATAATATCCTTATATTTTACAAGAGGGGGTACTTTATTCACTATATATATATATATATATATATATATATATATATACACACAAATACAAGAGGTTGCACTTTTATTGGCCACCAGTGGGATCACCTGACTCAGGATATTGAAACATTTTGTGCAGTAAGCTACTAAAAAATGACTTACACTTTAAACAAAACAGGGATTGTTTGCCCATATATTGCAATATATGTAAGCTGGCCAACTACTTCAAATTCATCCCCGGTATGGCCAGTCCTACACACAACTTCCATATGATTCAATAAAAATATGATTGCTTCCAGCTATAGTCATGTGATCCCACTGATGGCCAATAAAAGGCCAATCAAGTTTGGTAGTTTTTCTTTGAAAGCAGCAGGTAAAACTTAGTCCCTTGTTAAAATGTAAAACAAAACAATTGAATTGTGTGTAGGACTGGCCATAGCGGGGATGACTTTGATGTAGTTGGCCAGCTTAAATGTATTGCAATACACGGACAAAGTAAAACAAACAAACTTGGTTGCCCTTTTATTTGGGGAAAAAAATACTGGCCTTTTTGCATATTTAGATTTTTTCTCAGTTAATAACATTGAGGTCAGTCATAATTTTGACCAGTCAGGCCAGTAAAATACCGGCCAGGCAGCAACCCTACCTATAGCTGTAAAGGGTGGGAGCTAAAGCGGAGCACACCGCAGACCTCTCCAAGTTCTCCCTTGTCAAGTTTTCCAGGCAGCATTTTCACCTTTTCTGCTGCCTCTCTCTGGCTCTGACTGGATGCTGCAGCAGGCCTGACAACTCTGAGGATTTGACTTCAAAACCAGGCTCTTTCTGGGCCCTCTTCATTTTCCCAGACTTCCTCTGGGGTTTCCAGTCAATTGGTCACTCCCCTGCCTGTAACCAGGCTCGATTATGTCAAAGGCAGAACAGGAGGAAGGCAACTTGCACACTCTTTTTAACAAAGGATGCTTATATTTTAAGTTGGTGCGGGGTTCCCAAGAAGAAGGCAGGTCTGCATTAAAGACAGATGTGTCTGTACATGTATTATATAAGTGCATTTTGATGTGATTATACATATTAGCTACAGTACACTGATTCAGATATCATAGCAGTGGTCTGAAGCCATGTTTACTGTGTTATTTTCACTTTAGCCACATTTGGAATTATTACATGTAAAACAAATTATAACCTTTGTCACAGCTTAAAGTCAAAATACAATATTTATTCTTTTAAATCAAATGGCTCTAAATGAAATAGTGAAGGCAATCTCTTTTTGACGTTCTATATAAAGCCTGTTGAGAGAAAAATTGATTGGTCCCACATGTAACAAGCATCACCTGTTCTCCTGATTAATGTAAACTGTGTAACATCTGTGCTACTCAAAATTATATTCTATTTCCAGCTAGAACAACTAAAATTCAGATGCACCCACCAGACAAAAAAAATTGCTTTTATGAAATGTATGAATTACACTTTTTTTGAGTGACCATTGAAAAGATTTCTAACTGATATTAATATTTTGTATTATTTTTTCAAATGTAACGATGACAGTCTATTGTACATTGTGCAGCAATTTAATCAGTAATAAATAGCGATGGGCGAATTTATTCACCTGGCGTGAATTTGTGGTGAATTGCCCCAATTCACAGCTGACAAATAAATTCGCAAAATGCCTGCAAGAATTTGCCTGGCGAAAATTCACCAGCGTCTCGTTTTGTACATGGGCATCAAATTTTTCGACGCTGGCGAATGTGTGCCGGCATCCGAAAATGAGCCGCCAGTGGCGTTTCACAAATTTTTTGCCGTCCCATATTCGCCCCTCACTAGTAAGAAATAAAGTATATTGGTTTGGTGCTGAGGCAAGGCTGAAAACACAGTAGCATGGCAGTGTCTGTGACCAGTGATGTTGGTAATTTTAAAATAGTTAATCATGAACAGCAGGCATTGATTCGAACTGAAAATCTGCTTAGATTTTTTCAAAATTATGGAAACATTTCACGATAAACCTTTTTTTTCTGGGAAAAAAACGCAAGAAAAGCAGTTTGGAAAAAACTGACAAAATAAAATGGCCATTGACTTTAGTGTATTTTGCATGAAAAAAATGTGGCAGTAAAAAAACCATGGACTTTAATGTATTTTACTAATGCATAGTAAAAAAATATTGCACAGTTTGAACAATTGTCAAGTTAAAAAACACCCATCGGCTTCAATATGCTTGGAAATTTTTGGCTGTTTTTGGTGAAGCAGTATGGGTCAGATTTGTCGATCACTACTTATCACTGTAAATAAATAAAGTTTGCCCTGTATCTTTCAATGTTACCTCTAGACCCACCCAAACAAAAGCAACTTACCTTTTTCTTGCAAATTAAATTCCTCAAGTATAGTATATATATGTATATAGATACATTCCATTGTAATTGAATAAACTTTAGAGGTTATGCTGCATTACATCCTGTACCACTAAGGTGTGCCCCATGCAAGAGGAAGACAGGAAAAGGAGTGTTCAGCTATAGGTGAAGGTAATTGCAGAATTCACAGTAAGTTCACAAAATCTCTTTCATTTTTTAGTATCAGAATCCAATGAGGTTTATGATAATTGATGAAAAAACCTTTATAACTACATATACAGTAAGTGGAAATATTGAACTGCAGACGTCCAAGGGATTCCCAGCAGTTCACTATATCAAAACTGATTAACACATTGCCAGATTTGTTAGGTCATTCATTGCTTTAATTAATGTGTTAGTTTGTCAGAATGTGCTCAAAGCATTCTATGCTATGGGGTGTTAGATACTTACACCCTTAGTGCTCATTCTGCCAGCATTCTTATTTTCGATTAGACATCGGTCTGCACCTTATACCAAAAAAATATATATTAATGATGACTACTGTACATGTGCTTACATCTAAAATGGAGTGCAGAGTCCTGTAGCAACTGTAAATACAAGGAAGGCAGTTTTTTTGCAGTTACTTACTTACTTACTTACTTACTTACAGTTACTTGTGTACCATAAAATGAACTGCAGAGACCCTGAGGTTCAGATATGTTTTACTTAGGCAGTTTCCCCTGTATTTGGACTCTTACGGTAAAAGATCCTCTAATTCACCCAAGCGCCTATTTCCCTTCTCATGGGTTTATTACAGTTCAAGGTTTGCCCAGTAGGTGGGAGTGTTTGAAATCTTAAAAGGAAGAGAACATGTGCTCAGGGGTTCAGGAAAAGACAGTGGGGGTCATTTATAAAGTTTGCGCAGCGCATAATTGTTCGCAAATGGTAGTTTTGCCCATGCTTTTTCCTGAACACTACAATATTGCACTACTGTGCCCGTCTTTCCGTTTTTTGCGAATTCGCATTGTGAATGTATTTTCGCAAACATCTCGCAAACAAGACGGGTCTTTGCGTGAGTGCAGGCACTTTGCGAAGTTGTTTTGTACGAAAATAGCATTAACAGTAACTTAAATTCGCAATTTGCAAAACTGTTTTGCTAATATTTTCTCCGCCACCAAAGTTGTGGCGCAGAGTGTTCGCAATTTGTGATCTTTGCCATATTTAAAAAGCTCCTATAGATATTCGCAATGTGAAAAACAAATTTGCAAATCTTTTTATAATAAATAATAAATATAACCAGGCGCAGGGCAAATATATTCACTCTGCGAACCAATCTGCCCTGCGCGAAGTTTATAAATGACCCCCAGGGAGCACACATGTGCTCAGGGTCTTTTCCTGGGATCTCACCTCTCTGTGAGGTTGATACAAGCCCAGGACCACAGTTGCATTAAGCTTAGATAAGGTCAGCTAGCGATAGTACTTGTGATAGTCACTCTAGGAGTGAGATGGAGGCTCAGAGAAGCTACTAAGCATTACTTATCTTCAACTAGGCAGAATAGTGGAGTTAGGACCCCATGGTGTATAATACCACTAGTGCAGGTACTACAGTGGGAATGGGGTGGACTTGAAAACCAGATAGGGTGCCAAGGTACAAGACCCAAGGCTGAGGATCCCAACAGCCCATTGCTCTACTCTTTGGAAGGAACATTGCTCTACTCTTAGGAAGGAGTTGCCTCAGGATCATGGTAACTTATATTTGCCTAATTTACCTCTGGGGGCTATTGTACTTGAACTTTGCCTGAAACAAGGCAACTGTGAACTTATCCATCAAAGTGTTCATTGTAAATGAATCCGTTATTTGATGCAAAAAAACCTTACTGTGATCTGGATCCTTGCTGCCTACAGAAGCACACAAGGTACACAGAGTTTCTGGGAGCTACCCAAACCCAAGGGGGTCATTAAGTTCCTGGAATAAAGTTTGCAAACTCACATTATGTAAAACCAAAACTGTCTACCTTACAGCAGATGTATAGTGTAATGTAACTCATGTGGCAAACCTTTGCTCTGTAAACTCCCTCTTTCATATTCTCACTCCAGTGCTGAGTCAAGCACCTGCCTTGTTCTCCAGATGCATGCAAATGCGGGCATGTCACTGATTGTATTGCTGTTTCACAATACCATGCTTCCACTTCCTACTTCCCTAAAACGATTTAAATGCACCAAACTGTGTTTTCCGTGTTTGGTTATCAAGTGTGTTTCCTGGCATTATCCTGCTCATTGACTCTTGACCTCCCCTGAATTAGAGTTTCCATGCTAGCTGTCTCTCCTGGCCTCTGACTGTTTTGTTGATCCTGTGCTACAGGCAGTAAAAAGCAGTAAAAAGCAGCAAATGCAGTACATGATCAGGAATTTTAGTCAGGATAAACAGGTTGAATTAAAACCAGACAGACAGTGCAGTACAAAATCAAGAGGCAAAGGCATAGTCAAGGTCAAAGGTCAATGTCAATCAGTAACTCAGTACAAGGTTATAATTTGAAAAAATGGACAAGTGAATTAGAAGAAGACAAGAACAGACAAGGGTAAAGAACAAACACCACATTTGGGCAATGTGAATTGGGGTGAGGTACCTAAATATCACCTTAAATATTTAAAATTTGGCAGACAAGGCACAAGAATCATTTCTGAAAGCCACGCACCAGAAGAGGAATTGGGGAGCATCCTCACCTCTCTTCTGGAACACCAAGTACTCTCACAGTCGCTTCATCCTCTACATTGGAGAATCCACGTCACTCTTTCGCTGCTCTGAGCAATTCTAAGCACTCAAATATATTATATATATTATTATATAATATGTTCCCATTCCCAAAATGTTTTTATGAATAGTTGAAAGCTGTTATTCACCCCTAAGCCTATGACAAACTACCCCCATCAAGTGTGTATTAAGGTAATTGTTTTTTGTCTCATAGTAAGTCTCAGTCATAGGAATTTATGGAGGAAGAAAGCCCCACAATTTAGAGTATGGACAGGTTTTAACAAAACAGGTAATTCTTGTATGAAAGTGAAGTGCTGAAGCTTCCCTCTGCTCTCTCTCTTTCAAGGTCAGAGACCAGTTCAAGATTATATGGTAGACTTTTGTAAACCTGCTGTTGACACAGATTGGTATATGCAGAACATCAATTCCATCCCTGTATTTCTGGTAATCTAAAAGGTGAATTGGCCCATGCTGGAATATCTGACTCACCAGAAGACTTTATCCTTCTGGCCAATCAAGGCCATTTGAAGACTAAAAAGATTGAAAAGGACCATGATCAGCTAAAAGCAATTGAACACATACAGAATTAAAGGAACAGTAACACCAAAAACAGAAAGTGTCTTAAAGGAGTGCCAATATAATGTATTATTGCCCTGCATTGGTAAAACTGGTGTGTTTGATTCAGAAACACAACTATGGATTATATAAACAAGCTTCTAAGTAGCCATGGAGGCAGTCATTCAAGCACAGTGTATACAATAGATAAAATATAAGTTCTGAAGAATTCCAGTGTATGCCACAGAGCTTATCTGTTATCAGCTGAGAATCCTGTGCCTTTTCACCTTTTACAGCTTTGAACATCAGCCCCCATGGCTACATACCAACTACTATTATAGAGTTTCTGAAGCAAGTATGTCAGTTTTAACAGTGCAGCATAATGATACTTTATAGTTTCATTACTTTAAAAGACTTTCATTTTCTGGTATTACTGTTCCTTTAAAACTGAACTCAAATTTGAACTAATGAACTGACTGAATTTGTGTGAAGAATTCTAAAAATCTTTTAAAAAAGATTCAAATTCCAATTTTCGAATACCTTTTTTGGGCACTTTGGCCGATTTGAATAAAAATCTATTCGATCATTTGACCATTTCATGGTCAAATTACTTTCCCTTTACATTTACATCACTTGCCCATTTTTATTCAAATCCCTAGTTCACCAGATTAAACCTACCGAATTGCTGTATAAGCCTTTGATTCGAACGATTTAATTGTTTGATAGAATATCGAATTTGAAGGTTAAAATTCGACCAAAATTCGATTGGTCGAATTCAAGGGTTAATTAACCCTATAATTCGACCAATAGTAAATCTGCCCCTTAATGTTATTTAATTTACTCATTAAAATTACTAGTCTTGTTAAAGCACAGTAAAGAAAAAAAAAAGAAAAAATTTGATACAGTTAGCTATTCATTTCACATTAAGTAGACATAAAGCTAGGCTATTCTGTCTTTTTTTTCATAAAATCTGCAGTTCTATTTCAGGTGTATTACCTTGCATAAAAGTCATCCTTAATACAGCAAAACTAGTATGACAATGTTTTGATAGGACTACATTGCTGTGAGGCTAAAATTTCTATGTCCAAAAATAATAAACAAACAAAATGCATCAACTACAACTCGTTCTGTACCTGCTACTTAGTAATAAGCATGTTAAAAATCCCCCACTATTTCAACGAAAAAAATTCTCCAAACTCTGAATTCTGTTAAGGATTTTTGGCAAAATCACTGCATTAAAAAATTTAAATTAGAGCCGTGTTTTGCAATAATATCACCAATAGTCCAAGTATTTTGAGACGTCAGGCTCACAGCATGATTCTAGGGAACTGAAGAAATGTTTTGTTTTTTTGTCTGGGGTATTGGTAGTGTTGGATTTGCAATCAATATATTGTTTTAAAGTGGACCCGTCACCCCAAAAAAATACTCAAAATCATATTTTATCACATTAGTCAAGCAAAATGAACATTAATTACACTATATAAATTATTTTATTCTTGTTTCCTTCAGTCTGGGAATTCAAAATTATAGCAGACAGGCAGGAGCAATTTTGTGGACACTGTTATTAAGGCAAGCCTTGTATCATCTCAAAATCTTGTTTGTGCAGCAGAATGTCTATCCCCATGTCCTGGCTACACAATTAAATGGTTAAGAGAACTGGGGGAATGTGTGGGGAGCAGTGGCATCTAGGAAGTGCTGAATGGAAAGTGAAAGTAATTATCTGCCCCGCCTCTATGCATAAGGCATAGAGGAGTGGCAGACAATATTTGATTGACAGCTGAGATCTTTAAATGAGCTTAAAACAGCTATGAATGCTTTGATAAAAATTTGAAATTGGTTTTCATGTTTAATTTGAAAAGGACTTTTATTGTACAGATTTTTGTGTCTGGGTGACGGGTCCACTTTAAGGTCCTGGATTCTGCTATTGAGGCATTTTAACTCAGGAGACCCTTCACACTTTATATACTAGGGAATAATCTATAACATCCATGGGCTAATAGGGACACATTTCCCAGTAAACAGGTTGCACAATGAATATTTATGATTTTGTAAAGCATTCATTGTTTTAAGTTTTTATAGGGTTAGTTTAATTTTATAGCTAATATGTAGTCAAAATCTTTGAGAGTTTTTGATTCTCAGTTGCTCAGGGAATTACCATCAAGGCAGATATTTTTTGCATTCCTATCAGTAAAAACATGAAAAATAAAAGCATAGTTAATAAATTATAGACTATGTATATACCAATGAGCACTGTATCAAATTGCATAATAGAATAATGCAAGAATATTTAAAACTTAAAGCAGTATTTTATATAAAATATTTTCCTCACTAAAAGAGAAAGTTTTCAAAAACATCTATTTATAATGTTGTATCAGATCATTTGGCATTTATGGGGATGCTCTTATGGCTAATAAATTCTAGGCATACAGCAAATATTCTGTATTTGTAAAATATTTCTGTTTTTCTCTTCAGTTTTTTTCAGAACGTTATGTTTGAGAAGGTCTGCGATTTATAAAAAATAAAACAAAAAGAAACCAGGATTATTTTTCTAAAATCATCTAAGTATGCTTGTCACCATCTGGAAAACACAAGTTGACCTAATGAACCTGAAACATCTGGCATAATATTAATTAATTTGCCCTAATAAATTTATTAAAACCAATCTGCTGTTCTTTTTAAAACCAAATTCTTAAACCTTGATTAAAAATCTCTATAAAACAATGTTTTAATTTTAGCTTGATGCCACTTTCGTTTGCTCTAAAATCTTCCTCTTTCTACAAGTAGTTGTTGATATTGTTTTATAATCTATACAAAAGCTTTGCATAAGTATGTAATAAATGCTAATTATTTTGATAAAATAGCATCAACAGATGGAATCAGCCCATTTCCAACAAATGCCTCTGGCTGCGCAGATGGTAATTATGAAATGTATGTAAATATGCAACTCTAGGAAGCATGGTAAATGCACTACAGTACACCAGGATCATAAGAAGATGCTGGTTTTGGCCCTTAACAGGGCCCTTTGGCAATAAGAAAAGTACAAGTAGAAAAAATTATCTTTCACAGCTGTATCATTTCTTTGCTTGTCCTGCTATAGAGTCTTATCTTGTTTGCCAATAAACCTGAAATTCAGTTGTTTAGCCTCGTGAATTTAGAGTATCAAGTGGATGAAGGAAGAAAATACAAATATTAAAGTTAATAATTTTATAAACAAGGATCTGTTTAAAATCAATTAAAGAAGATAAGAGAGAAACGCTGACGCGCATTTCGCATAAAGCTTTGTCATGGCCTTGACAAAGCTTTATGCGAAAAGCACATCGGTGTTTTTCTCTTACCTTCTTAAATTGATTTTAAACAGATCCTTGTCATTTTCTACTTTTAAACCTTATAGGAGCCGATTTTATTAGTGTTTCTTTTATTCTCCCTTACATTGTATCTCCTTCACAAGACTTGGGGAATTTGTGTTTTTTTTATGAATGATAGAAATCTCATCAGTCGGGGAAGGTAAAAACTGAGACCACAGTTCCCCGCGTTCTGCCTTCTCCTCTTGTAGCAATCCCATAGTTTAGAAAAATATGAGACAGTTTCTAATCGAATGACTCCACCACTCTTCTCTTTTTTTCTTATTCATTCTAATCAGTAAATTAAGTATGCATTAATTGTAAACTAAGTGTGTACCCATTAATTGAACTAAGTTTCTAAGTGGAACACAATACAGGGGGGTAATCAAGGGTGGGGGGATCTTTTTAATTGTTAGTAATTTATAATAATATTGATTGGATGAATTTTAGGTTAATTAATTCTAACTCTGGTGTGATTATCTACACATTTGGTGATCTTTATGTATTAATAAGGGTTGTGAATTAATTGGCGTCATTTAATCAAATACCTATATCCAATACTAGATTAATTGATTTTTATACAATTTATTATTCTGGATGAATTGATTAGTAATTGAAACTTATCTAAAGGGAGTATGGGATGAATTGTTTTGGGGGGTTTGATTTATGTTAACATCATTGTGAAGTAATTTAATGATAATATTGACATTCTTTAGGTGCACAATTAATCTATTAAGGCAAGTAGTGCATAATTTTTATATTACAATCATGTACAAGCACTAATAGTTATAATTAAATTACTGGAATTTTTTTTTTAACTCATTGAGAATCATGGATTAGTTTTGGTTAAGTAATCCAATCAGCAATTGATAGATAATCACAATATTCATAGGGTGGAATATGAGATAATTTGAGGGAAGTCGGTTTCATTAAATCAAAAATAAGGTGATGCAAGAATATTTATTTATAATTAATAAAGGACCTTTGGGGTTTGCCTCCTTTTTCTTTATAATTTAATACAATTTATTCAATTGGGCCTCAACACCCCAGTGTGTCCTTAAGGTAGTTGCTGAGGGTTCCAATTACATTGTATAATGGTACAAAACTATCAATTTGCCAATTTCTCTACACTATGCTGCACAAAAAGATTTAGTAAATTGGTTTATAAACTACAGAGCTCTTTTAGTAAATAGTGATACATTTTTGGCCACTGCTAAGCACCTTTTATAATTTAGTATAGTGATTATTTGTTATACTGCCTTTTTAGAAGCAAAATGGAGCCACAGTTTGTTCTGTATGTGCTCTTCTCAACTTGAAACAGTTCTGATTTTCAAACGTGTACATTGGTGAATATAGTGCTTGGCAAACGCTTCAGGGCACAGCCCTGGACAGCCAAAGAATAGCCTCCTGTAGAATATTCTGCTTTGAGAAGGCTGTATTACTTCTTCTTTTATGTGTTTCACTTATAATTGCTCCTTGTGACAATTCAATTGGAAGAAAATGTTTTATATAGCTGTATAAGCAAAGATGATAAATATGATAGATGATACAGATAATACATAGATGATATGTAGATACATAGGAAGATAGATCACATTTTATAAAAACTTGAATACAGAGAAAACAACAAGTTTGTTTTCTGTAATGAGTGGATTAGGAAAAAAGTTTACAAAAGTGTTCCACTAGTTTTCACTAGAAAACCTATAAAAAATGCAACATAAATTTAATTGCATATTTATAAAGTGCAATTTATAAAGAATTCAAAATAACTTGTGTTGCCCTTGCACATACATTCCACACGTTCCCCTTTAAATAAAGGTGCAAAAATCTAAAATAGTGATTTATGATTTATATAATTTATGACATTTTTATAAAAAGAAAAGATTTGAGAGAAAGAAAGAAAAAATTCCACAACTTTATATGTGCATGATTTTTACATGGCAAACTAATGCTTGACATACTTGATTGTAATTCTGTGCTGTTATGTGACTAACTTCATAAATAGGCCCCTTAGCCTAAATCTTACAAATAATAGACTTGAAAAAAGCAATTTTTATCCATTTCAGAGAATGTGTTATAATTTATGACAAAATAACAGAGAAATCTTAAAAAAATGGAGAATGAACTATATAAATAACAGAAAATGTGCAATGCAGAACTATCTTTAAAAATATAAGTGAATACATTTAGGGGCAAATTTACTATTATTCCCCAAAAATAATTTGTTTCTATTCGATATTCGATTAGCATTTGATTTTCGAATGTTAATCGAATAGTTCTAGGCTACCTTTTATTCGATATTCGATCATTCGACGATCAAATACAAATCTATTTGATCAGTCGAATAAATCATTCGACTGAACGAATAAATCATTCAATCGTTTGAATGATTCGTACGATTCGAACGATCAAACACTTCGATCGTAGGAATCCTATTCGATCAGGACTTAGTCTCAGAAGCCTATGGGAGTTCTCCCATAGGCTTCTATTGCAATTCGGTAGGTCCAATCTGCCGAAGTAGGCAATCGAAGAAACTTAAAAAATAAAATCCTTCGCTGATCGAATGATCGAATATTCGTCCATTCGACTCTATTCGAATGTATTCGATCGTTTGACCATTCTCTATTCGATGATCGAATATTTCAAAATTCACATATTCGACCAAACAAAGAAATCCTACATTCGTAATTCGATCGAACTTCGAATCCTTCACGTGAATATAGTAAATCGGGCCCTTAATATCTTTATGTTGCTGTATTACTCTACTGAATTTGCAAATAGTTTTTTTGAGGCACATGTTTTTTAAACGCATTTATGTGGATAAACGTATTTTTCTTGTGCATTATATTTTTCATACATAAATATAATTTACAGTATTGAAAACAAAGATGTGACTATTCAAAATAGGATTGTTATTCTGTTTGCAACATTATAAGTAAGTCTTGGTTTTAATACACTGGATTACTAGTTCAATGATGCCTCAAAAGACTCCAATTGCTTTTGGAATGCAACAAAGACAGAATTAGTAAACCTTTTTTTTTTCTCCCTTTTTCAGATTTAAGAAATTATCATTCTATTCATGGAAATATCTTTTGTCTTAACTTACTGCCTTGACAGAATCATATATATGTATATTATAAATGCAGCTCATATAGGACTTCCATTTGCATAATAAGGCTTCAGAGAATTTCCTCTGCCTTAGAATCATAATTTAAATGTTGAGTGAAGACAATTCTATTGGTGTTTACATTTTGGAGGAAAAACAACATCAACTGAGTTCTATTTTCACAAAAATAGGATCTATCTATCTATCTATCTATCTATATATTGTAACTTTAAATAATAGTTTTACTGTAGTGAGAATATCACAAAATTGATCAGAATGTAAACATGATATACATGTAATCACTTTTTATATGCCTTTTGGTTGAGGCAAAAAGTATTGGTGTCTGAATTTAGGTTATGGCTTGGAGGAAGCAGTATAGGATCGATAGAGTCGCACACACACACTGTGTGGTATCACTCATTTTGCCACCCAAGTGTGTCATTTCTCTGTGGAAGGAATTCATCATGCACAGAATTGCTTGACCCAGGGGAACATTTTGAGATCAATGCTATTGTCATTGAGATTAATAGAGAGTGATTCATCATGTTTTTTCACCAGCCCACAGAGCTATTAAATGTTAAGATTTCAAGATGCCCATTATCATGCTATACACCAATATTAGAGCAATATTGTCAGCAAAATTGCCCTCTTTCTATAAACAGGTAGAGGTGCAATAAGCAACTAATACCAGCTAAGATCCTACAATTGTATACATTTTATCCTTTAATAAGGACAACCTCATGAAAAAATGCAAAGGCACTAAGGGGCACAACTGCACACCACTTGATAATAAATGTACTGTAGCTACATTCTGTCCATAGATTGTATCAGATTAAAATAAGCATATATCACCATTCCATCAGTTTTACCTCCAATATTTTCTGGTCAGACTTTTAAAAGGAAAATTACAATTTTTTCAGGGAAAAAAAACCTTAATTTTTTCTGGATTACTTAAAATCTGATGGTGTTAAAAGTCAGATGAAAAAAGTACACAAAATCAAATCTGGTGAAAACATGTAGAAGCCAATGGCAGATGTCCTGTTAGCTGAATCTGAAAAAAATTGTACGATTTGGTTTTATTTACAATTTTATAATGATTTTTCAGCACAATAAAATGTTATATAAAATGTTTTTATAAATAGGGTTTAAAGTCCATTCTGATTTGGTCAGAGTAGTTTTGAGAAAATAGTAAGAACTTTTCTGATAGGAAGGGTTCC
>CM044432.1:133341503-133384760 GCA_024363595.1 Xenopus borealis
TTTCGACTGGGCATAAGGTTACAAAGAAAATTTTTATTGGTGTATGCTACAAACCACCTCATATAAGTGACGGTTATGAAGCCCAGCTACTTTTACAAATAGAAGTGGCTTCACAAGTAGGTCAAGTTATAATTATGGGTGACTTCAATTATCCGGACATTGACTGGGGTAATGGGATTGCCAAGACAGATAAAGCTAGTAGGTTTGTAAATATGTTTAATTACAAATTTTTATCCCAGCTCATTCAAGAGCCTACTAGGAATAACTCTCTTTTGGATCTTGTAATTAATAATACTGAACTCATCTCTAGCATTTGTGTGGGTGAGCATTTAGGAAATAGTGATCATAACATGGTCTCCTTTGAGATTCTGTTGCAGAGGCAATTCTATAAGGGAGTAACTAAAACATTGAATTTCAGGCGTGCAAACTTTGGCAGTATAAGAGCATCTCTGCAACATATTAAGTGGGAAATGCTTTTCACAGGGTTAAACACTAAACAAAAATGGAAATTCTTTAAAATGCTGCTTAGTAAATGTAAATGTCAGTATATTCAGCTTGTAAGCAAGGAACGTGTTTGCAAAGCAAAACCTTTTTGGTTCAATAGAAGTGTTGGTGTTGAGGTGGGTAAGAAAAGATGTGCTTTTAAGGCTTTCAAGTTAGCTGGGACCGCCGAATCATTTATAAGGTACAAGAAGGCCAATAAATCATGCAAAAAAGCCATCAGACAAGCTAAAATCGATATGGAAAAGAATATAGCAGTAAGCAGTAAAAAGAATCCAAAACTATTTTTTAATATATTAATAGTAAAAAATTGAAACAGGAAGGGGTAGGACCTTTATTATCAGAGGGGGGGTCAGCTTGTTGATGAGAACAAGCAAAAAGCTCAGATTCTGAATGCATATTTTTCGTCTGTCTACACAAATGAGAAACCAGCTAATGAAGGTTTCCTTATTAATAGTCCCAATTCTAATAAAACATCTAATGATGCATGGTTCACACATGCTGAAATTCAAAAGAGACTAGAACATGTTAAGATAAAGAAAGGTCCAGAGCCAGATGGGATTCATCCCAGGGTAATTAACAAGCTTAGCTCTGTGATTGCCAAACCTCTCAACTTAATTTTTCAGGATTCATTGAGGTCTGGCATGGTGCCGAGAGACTGGCAAATAGCTAATGTGGTGCGCTATTCAAAAAGGGATCCCATTCTCTGCCTCAAAACTATAGGCCAGTTAGTCTGACATTGGTGGTAGGAAAGCTTTTCCTTTTTTCGAAGGATTCATAAAGGATAGGATACTGGACTTCATAGCAAATAACAATACTATGAGTTTGTGACAGCATGGTTTTATGCGTAATAGATCTTGCCAGACTAACTTAATTTAATTTTATGAGAAGGTAAGCAGGGACCTCGATTCTGGGATGGCTGTGGATGTGATTTACTTAGACTTCGCTAAAGCATTTAATACAGTGCCACACAGAAGGTTACTGGTTGAGTGGTGGTAAATGGAACATTTTCTACTTGGACCAGTGTTGTTAGTGGGGTACTGCAGGGCTCTGTACAGGGTCCCTTGCTTTTCAACTTGTTTATGGATGACCTGGATGTGGGCATTGAAAGTACGGTTTCTATTTTTGCAGATGTGTAAGGCACCGCAGCTCTGTCATGGAGCTTGCGGCCGCCTCCCCCTCAGCCTATTTAAGTTTGCATAGGTGCAGTAACGATGTACAGTTATACTTACTCTATCCAGAAGTAAGGCTGGCGTCCCTCATGCTCCAAGATCCTCATGTCAAGAGTCATCTTGTCTGCAGTCTCCTGTTCCCAGTCCTTTTCTCAGCCTTGCCTCATCAGTTTCCTGGCCTGCTCCAGCACCTCACTTGAATTGGCATCTTCAACCTTTTGCTCGATCTGTTGCTAGACAGATCTACCCTAGCAACCACAGCTTCCTCCTCCTCATTTCAGTAACCAACGTCCAGCTACAGTCTCCAGGCCATTGATAACAGTTTCCCTCCTCACCAACAATTCTTTCGCGGCAACATCCATAGCAACGGTCTGCATGGCAATCTCTCTGAGTGAGTTATAATAAGCTTATATGTACGACTGCATTGTTGTTGCTGCATATCCATATCAACGACTGTGTATTTGAATCTTTGCTTGCACCCTGCCTGTGTCTACATCAAGTCTGTGCTTATTACTTCATGCTTGCATCCAGCCAAGACTGTGCTCATTAACCCCTTGTCTGCAGCCTACCTGTGTCTATACCAAGACTGCGCTCATTAACCCCTTGTTTGCAGCCTGCCTGTGCCTACATCAACATTGTGCTTATAATTTCATGTTTGTTCCAGTTACCGTGTGTACTGCTACTTACCTTGAGTATTGATTTGTTTTCACTCTATGTACAGTCAAGTTTCCTTTCCTAAAAGAGGATTTATTCAAGGTCATATCTGCTCCTCTGATTTTCTGTGGGAAGAAAACTATTTTTTCAAAGACAGTTTAATTTTCTAAGGACTTTCCTAACACAGTATACTCTCCTAGAAGTTCCTGCTTATTTCCAGAACTACTGCGAGTTTTCCTTCTTTGGATGTGCAGGAATTATCCTTCTGTGAGACCTGAAAATAAAGAGTTTAATTGAATTCATCATGGTGTTCTTATTGCTGCATAATACAGGGTTCAACTAACACATTAAATTCCTAACAAGATAATACTAAATTGTGCAGAAGTTCCATGCAGGATGCTGCCACTTTGCAGGGTGATTTATCTAAGTTGGAAAACTGGGCATCAAACTGGAAAATGAGGTTCAGTGTTGATAAATGCAAGGTTATGTACTTTTGCAAAAATAATATAAATGCAAGTTATACACTAAATGGCAGTGTGTTGGGAGTTTCCTTAAGTTTCCTTAAGTGAGAAGGACCTTGGGGTTTTTATAGATAACACGTTGTCTAATTCTGGGCAGTGTCATTCTGTAGCTACTAAAGCAAATAGGGTTCTGTCCTGCATAAAAAAGGGCATAAACTCAAGGGATGAAAACATAATTATGCCTCTTTATAGATCCCTAGCAAGACCTCATCTGGAATATGCAGTGCAGTTTTGGGCTCCAGTCCTTAGGAGGGAGGTAAATGAGCTGGAGAGAGTGCAGAAATGTGCAACTGGTTAGAGGAATGGAAGACAAATTATGAGGGTAGACTGTCAATGTTGGGGTTGTTTTCTCTGGAAAAAAGGCACTTGCGAGGGGACATGATTACACTTTACAAATACATTAGAGGACATTATAGATAAATATCAGGGAACCTTTTTACCCATAAAGAGGATCACAGCACCAGAGGCCACCTCTTCAGACTAGAAGAAAAGGACTTTCATTGAAGCAGCATACGTGGTTCTTCACAGTGAGGACAGTGAGGTTGTGGAATGCGCTGCCGGGTGATGTTGTGATGGCTGATTCTGTTGATGCTTTCAAAAGGGGCTTGGATGATTTTTTGGATAGACATAATATCAAAGGCTATTTTGATACTAAACTCTACAGTTAGTATAGCTATGGGCATATATGGTTTGTGTGAAAGAGTTGAGGGTGTGTGTATGCTGGGTTTCAATTTGGAGGGCTTGAACTTGATGGACTTTGTCTTTTTTCAACCCAATTTAACTATGTAACTATGTAACTACGTATGTGAATTGATTTATTAGTTATCATAAGTGGTAGCATCCTAAATATTAAATCTAGTCAAAATGAAAATGAGGGGGCAGATTAATCAAAGGTCAAGGTGAATTTTCAAATTAAAAAAATTAGAATGTCAAGCTATTTTTGTGTTCCTCGACTAAGGAATAGTCCAAATTTGATTAAAATTTGCAAAAAATGAAAAAATTCAAATTTGACCATTCACCATCTAAAACCTGCCACACTGCTCTTTTAGCCTATGGGAGACCCTCTGGAACCTATTTGGAGTCAATTGCTGGACTTTGAAAATTCAAATTTTTTGGGGGAAAATCGAATGCGCTAAAAATGTAATCAATGAATTCTAATTTGATCGAAAACAGACCTATTCGATTGAAATTTTTTTTTATTAATTTAGGTTGGTCTTTTTGAATTCGAATTCAAAGTTTTTACCTAGACGTGTTCCATTTTTAATGAAAGGGAAACTAATCATATAACGTTTGTACTGAATATTGCAAACTCACAGCTTTGGTCAAATAAAACATTTATGGCTGCTGAATCGTAGCATTAGAGAACACTATAGAAAGAATCTATTTCTTTTTTTGCTTACACAAGGTGTCTCAAAATTCAATTGATGCCATCATCCTGAATTTATCCACAGGTATTTCTCAATTATACAAAAATAAGTCAAGATATTACATTCATAGAGTGCTACAAAGAATTATGTTATTCCTAAATGAATGTTCTGGTTTTAAGGCAAAGTTATATTTAGGTCTTAAAATATTGGATATCTAGATGTTAAATCCCCATAGATAGGTTTCATTGTAAAGTATGTGGATTTCTCTTGTCAACTGCTAGAACACTTTGCGAAATGACAGCAATTATTACAGCACTAAAATATTGCTCTAAAAGCCTATTACTTTGGATAGATCACTTACTGTCGTTACCTAATTACTTGGCATCAATTAAAATTACTAACTGCAGATTTATTTTAATTTAAACCGTTTTGCTTAAAAAAATAAATGGATGATTGTATCCAAAGATAAATACATTTTCTCAATTTTTACTATTTGTTTAAGTTGGTCTGCCAGCAAAGCTAGATGGGAAATGACTAGGGATTATTCAGTGAAATATGTCATGTTTAATATAATTTTTGTGGGCAAAATATTTCAATTGTACTCTCATTGTGTATTTATTTGACAAATATTTGTACTGGAATAAATATCTAAATGCAGTCCATGGGTACAAGTGTGTAAGGAAAGTATAATGATGGTCATTAGAAAGATCTCCATGTTATGTGATTTTGTTAAGGTGTGCAGCCTGCTTGGTGCTGCTTCCAAAAAGGTCTTAACTTTATGTATCACCCAGATAAGGCAGCAATAGACACTGGTCAAAGCTTCTACAGAAATGAGAGACTTTCTGCACATTAATTAATCAATTTTTGGTAAGTCTTTTTTAAGTCTTTTCTACATCTTTTAAACCTTTTTATTTATCTTTGTTTTCGATACCCTGACTACTTTATTTAACTAGTGCATGATACAGATTGATGAGGTTAGGGTATAAATATTGCATGATAAATGTTTGAGATGTAGAGCTGGGGCATGTGCAACTATTTGTATGCAAATGAACATCTAAATGCAGTCCATGAGCACAATTGTTCAAGTTCCAATTCAGGACCAAATTTAAAAAAAATTTTTTTTGGGCCAGACTTATAAAAAGTCAAAAGAAAATTTTAGTAGCACATGGACATGTTTATACACACATACATGCACTTGTTTTATTTTTGGAGATTTTATTGCATTTCTTGCCAATTTAATTGCATTTTTATTTTATTTTAAATTTTTTATAGGTGCCAGTAAAAATGCTGTATGGACTCATAACAAAACATAGTAACATAGTAATTTAGGCTGAAAAAAGACACACGTCCATCAAGTTCAACCTTTTAACTTTTTTTTTAACGTGCCTAACTGCTAGTTGATCCAGAGAAAGGCAAAAAAAAAACAATCTGAAGCCTCTCCAATTTGCCTCAGAGGGGGAAAAAATCCTTCCTGACTCCAAAATGTCAATCGAACCAGTCCCTGGATCAACTTGAACTATAAGCTATCTTCCATAACTCTGTATTTCAATAATAAAATGTGGAAATCACAGACTAAGAGCAGAATAACTGCTACTTAATGCTTTATTGTGCATCCACACAACATGTTTCGGGGCCCTTTTTCATACGTGTGGATGCACAATAAAGCATTAAGTAGTTATTCTGCTGTTAGCCTGTGCTTTCCACATTTTATTATTTGATTAGTACCAGTGGTGCCTTGACAGAACGCCAGAGGAAATCGAGACTTACATACAAGCGTAGAGCCCTATGTGTGTAACTTTGTGAGTAACTCTGTATTCCCTCACTTGCTAAAAAGCCATCCAACCCCTTTTTAAAGCTATCTAATGTATCAGTCTGTACATGGTTCCCTTTGTACCTCTTTCTTACAATATTTAAAAAATGTGACCTCTTAATGAAACTCTTCCAAAATAGTAACTCCACACACTCTGTTTAAATTTCTCAGTAGTGTTTTTATTATGACAAAATCATAGCTTTTATTTCAGCAAAACAACTAAATGTTGTCATTTCAGTGGATGCATATGTCTGGACATAATGGCACCCCACAAATGTATTATGCTACCAGATGAAGGCATGTGAAGACAGTTTAAAAAGATCTGAAGATATTTACATCTTTTCTGCTATATCAAATGTCTCTTCTATATGAATTAACTCTAGTCTGAAGGCATCCTCTCTCTCTGTGATACTTTTACTAAATTCTTCTGTACATATTAAATTAAATCTCCTAAGTGAGAAATATTGCAAAGTACTCAAATCTCTTTGTTCTCAGTTATTTATCATTTGAATTTTCTCTTGTGAAAAATGTTTTTAGAATTGAGCAGGGGTTTCATGGCTTTTAATTGTAAACCAGTGTATTTGGAAATTCTCAAGTGAGTGTTCAAAAGTTCTCATTTAAACAAAAGCTGTTTTGCCCATTAGTTTGGAACAGCAAAGAATCAGAGGTTTAAAAGCTATCTTAAAAATTGCAGATCAAAGCACATTTTCATGGAGATCAAACTAAAAAATATGTCTCAAACTTTAGATCTTTTTCTACTAAATGAAAGGGGCTCTGCACATATTAAATATATACATCTTGTAGTTGAATATATGTAGAGAAAGCCTAAGTTGTCAAATTATAAATACATATAAAATATAATAAATATATATCAATAACCATGTTTAATATGCTCCTATAAAGCATCATAAAATCTAATTACTGGAGGGAAACATAGTTAATGTAACTACGTATATAAAAGGTTTATTGATTCAATGTTTAAGGGATTAAAAAGCAACAATATGTGCAGGATATAAGAGGAACAATTGTTTCCCAACTATTTACAGGATTTAATTTTCTAACTTCTAAAGACAACATGACACCTATGGCATTTAATTAGAAAAAACATACAGATTTGCACAGCCCAATAACAGCAGAGGGATTTGTAAATGCTAAATTTAAGGACATTCATTGTGAATGTGATTTTTAATTTCCAGCTTTTAATTTTTTTTTTAACAAAATGCATTTGTGTTCGTTAGTTTAAAACACTGTTCTGCACTATTGTAAAAGCTTTAAAGCATTATTGTAAAGTCTTAGAAAATGTTAAAAATGATGGATCAGATTGATTGCAATGCTGAATCAGATCTAAATATTTTTGATTGTGTTGTCATTGCTTTTGTAAGAGAATTTGCAGTTTGATTTTTAGGGTTTTTCCTGGTTTCTATAAATTTTGGAATGGGGGTTATTGATATTATTGGATTTTTTTAATTCATTGTTTCACAAATCTGAAATCTAAAGTTGCTGTGTTTTAAATTAGTTATGTTACCCTAATAAAAAGAAAAATAGTGGGAGCACTTACCGATCTTAGTCAGTCCCGTGTGCTGCATGTAGACCGTGTCCCCCTCCGGTCAGTGAAAATACCTTTACAGTGAAATTCAGAGCACCAAGGGAGACTTTAATCCTTCTTTCAAAATTGTAGAAATTTATTAAACATTATTAAAATAATCCATCAGCGTGCCCTTACATGTTATGGGCTGCCTGCTCAACGTGTTTCGTGGCTTCCCGCCACTTCAGCACTACCCCCACACCCTTAAATCATGTTAAAAAATGCAAGCAATTAACCTCCATTAGGATCAGAGTTAACCCCATCCGGGGAAACTGTCTATTCATATGAGTCTCCGTTACCAGGATTCTCAGTGCCTAGCAACATATGTTATCAAAATACAGTATTATTCACCTTGTAGTTTAAACCCAATATATAAAAGCAGCCATACATTAAGTTCTCCTTAATGGAATCAACAGATATCAAATAGACTACATTTGTAGCAAAGAAAAATGAACTGACTAAAAGTCACAAAAATGTTACATAGATGTTACAAAGAGCAGTAGCAATAATCTCAAGTTACATTGTTATAAAAAGCCATTAGCAAGTTATATTGTTGCAGAAAGTGGCATAGTTATGAATAAATAAATATATTTATATAAATATACTTATAAATATAAATTGAAACTAAGATCCAAGACATCAGAAAAAACATGAAATCTCCCATTCTTTATTCATGCCACCATAGGCTTCAATAGCTTTTAAATGGTGAATCCAAAAAGCTTCCCTCATCAACAATTTGCGATCATAGTCCCCCTTCCTTATATCATATTTGGGTTTATCTATTATCTGAAATTGTATTTTCATAACGCCCCCATGTTTATCACTTATATGCTGGGCTACAGCAGATTTACAATCTTTATGTTTGAGAGATGAAACATGCTCTAAGATACGTGTACCCACCTTTCTGACTGTTTTCCCAACATACTGCGACCCACAGAAACAAGTCACTAAGTACACAACTCCTTTCGACACACAATTGTAATATTCTTTAATCCCATATATTCTCCCTGTGTTGGTAGCTGAAAATTCTTCTTCTGGATGTTTTGAGATAATTACACGATTTACACCTGGACCTACCACGCTTGTAGTTACCTTTAATATTCAACCAGGAGCTGCGGTTCTCTGACTGCTTGGTTTTGTAAAGACTCCTAGAAACCCATGATGCTATATTCCTATTCTTCCTAAATACAAAAGAAGGTTCATTATCCAAAGTCTTTACCAACACAGAATCTTGTAGCAAGATCCACCAGTATTTGCGAATGCTGTCCTGAATATATCTGGCATTTTTACTATAGGTTGTGCAAAACCGTACAGTAATACTAGGCCTTGTTTGTGCCTGTCTTTCCTCAACAATAAAGTGGACCTTTGTGTACTCACTGCTCTTTCATATGCTGCTCTCACTACCTCTATGGTATAGCCCTGTTCAATGAAACGGTCCCATAGCAACATAGCTTGTTCCTGAAAAACATCCTAGGAGGAAAAAAATTGTCCCACTGGAATCAACTTTTAGGATGGGCACTAGTGATGGGCGAATTTTTTCGTGGCGAATTCCCACAATAAATTCGAGAAACAACAGTGAAAATTCGCTGAAAAAAATGAGTCGCGCGTCGTTTTTGATGCAGCGTGAAGAAAATGACCCGACACACAGCGAAAACGATGTGCCGTGACTCGTTTAGCCAATTCGTGAATTTTGCTGGAAATTCGCAAATTTTTCGCCAAAGCGAAACGGGGTAGATTCGCCCATCACTAATGGGCACTCCTTGAATGTAATAGGGTGTTTCTTGTAATTGGTTTCCTATATAAATCCATACTGATCACACCATTTTCTACCTTGAACATAACATCCAAAAAAGGAATCTGAGTATCATTCGTTTCCATAGTAAACTTTAGATTACTTATTTTACTGTTACAATACAAAACAAATTCTTCCAAAGATGCTACATCTTCTTCCCAGATGCCAATGCAGTCATCACATTACCCCAATCAATCTTTCAAAACAAATGGATGCTAGCCACCAACCCAGACATTCTAATATCAATGGCATATAGTAGACCACCAAAGAAATATACAAAAATAGAAGAAAGATACCGATTGTATACCTGTTTGTTGCTAGCCCTAAGGGTGTTTATGAGTTTTTTACTCATACTAATTTGAAAAATATTCAAAAATAACGTGACTTGATTAGTTGTACACTGACTTACTCTTGGTGCTACTTTTATAGTTCCATATTGAGTGGAATGGAAGCACAAAAAAAAGAAGGACTAAAGACCTTTAACCAGTATTTTTACAAGTACTTAAATACTGCACAAAAACTATAAAAAGAAATCAGGGGAAGTAAGAGATAACTACTAAAACATGCACCAAAGACATGAAGTCTGTTTTAAATTAAATTAAGAACTAATTAATCGTTACTGTAACAGAAGTGCATTGTATAGTCTAATATGGACTAATGGTTAGTCACTATCCTTGACTTGACAATAGCTGAGCAAAACAATTTGGTAGTCAGAAAATATTACATGTTAATTCATAGTTACCCTCGCCGCTAATTGCCATTCTGCACTAATAAGGGTGTAATTCTAGAAGCAAAGGGCAGAGTTGTGTTCTTTATCCATAATGATACCCTGCATGTTTTTCCAGTTTAAAAAATTCTAACTGTCTCTAACTGTCTGTCTCAACTGTAATTTAAGCATGTGTTTGCTTAATTAGAGTGTCAAAAATCACATATGCTAATTTCATAGTTTCTGAGCTCTGCCCATAACAAAGGTCAGAGTTTTAAGGGTTCAGACCATAAACTAAGGTTGCAGCCATTAATCTAACATAAAACATCAAGTATAATTAATAGAGAGCATGCCATCAAAAGTATTAGTTAGAACTCAGTTTGGCTGGTTTCACTCTAATACACCCAAATATTAATGCACAGAGTAATAAATCCATTCAAAGTTTTGATATTATGAATGTTAAACTATATAACTTGTATATTTCCCCACTGATTAATAGGAGGATGCTGAAACATTGGTAGGTAGCATTGTATTCAGTTAGTTAGCAGCCATAATGGCTTTGTGCTTGAGTGGTAGGCAGTAAGAATCAATCTTGGCCATAACAAAATCTGCTGTATGAATCAATGCACTTATATCCACGTGACTTTGTGACTTGCCCTTTTCATAGGAATACTTGACATAAGGGACTTGAATAATGATATTAAAGTTTCAGTATGGAGCAAGGAGGATATAACATTTTGTGACTTTTTTTGGTTAACCCATTTTTATTGTCACATCATGAATAATCTAGTGTCACACCTTTCTATGCACTTTCTGCACTTCATTAATATTCTGCTAAAATGAGTTAAGCTGTTATGGTTCTACTTTTGAAAACACAAAAACATCCATAATACTAGTTGATAAATACTGTATGATAGATCTTTGATAATGGTTTTAATAGATAAAGGTTTGAAGTTTTTTAATATTGGATACATTTAATTTCATTTGTAAACAAATTTGTAACTACTTCAGGGTTTGCATAGATGTCCAGCAAGTGGTTGATGGGGGATATAAGGCCTATGTGAATAGAATATCAGGCCATACCATATTCGATATTCGATCATTTGACTATCGAATTAAAATTTATTCGATCAGTCGAACAATTTATTCGATCAGTCGAACAATTTATTCGATCAGTCGAATAAATCATTCGATCATTCGAATGATTCGTACGATTCTAACGATCGAAGACTTCGATCGTTCGAATCCTATTCGATCAGGACTTAGACTCAGAAGCCTATGGGAGTGTTCCCATAGGCTTCTATTGCAATTCGGTAGGTCCAATCTGGCGAAGTAGGCAGTCAAATATTTTAAAGCTTTTATTTTATTCGCCGATCGAATGATCGAATATTCGATCATTTGAATCTATTCAATCATTCGATCATTCACTATTCGATGATCGAATATGCCTAATTTGCATATTCGACCAATCGAATAGATCCTACGATCAAATATTCCATCGAATTTGATCGAATTTGATTTTATTCACGTGAATACATGTGGATTTTGTAAATCGGTCCCATTGTGTGATGAAAATGTTAAATGAAAAACAATCAGAGCATGCATTGCGATTTTTATTCCATTTCATAGTCAGCACACATGAATCTACTTACAAGATTATTCCACATGTTGATCACAGCTTGGGTGTAAAATCTTTCCTCTGGTCTGCTTTAAATTATAACCTTGGAACATTTAAAGGCTGTACCACAAATGTAACAGATCAGTATTGCAAAACTGAAATATTAGACTCTTATTACTCATTTGCCATGGAATTCTGGACTTAATAATGTTTATACTATAAATTTGGATTGAATCAGGATTCCAGAATGACTCATTCACTACATCACAAGCAGTCAATTTGCTTGACTTAATTTAACAAATACTAGCTGCATTCAAAGACTGTAGGACTGAAGTTCCACTGAGGAAAAAATTAAATGGGTTTCAAAAGATAGAAGAGAATGAACTATAAACAGGAACAACTGCAATACAGTTTCATAGCCCTTTTCACTGGGGATTTATAAGTAATATAGAATGACAATTTTAATTTATCTCTTAGTATTATAATCTGTGGAGATTTACTTTACATTACTTACATTATTATTTCCTCATTTTTCAAATAGTAACATATCATAAACATAAATCAGTTTAGTACCTTAAAAGTGTACATTAGTTATACCCCAATAATACCCTGTAGAAATTTCTGATTTATTGACAAACATTTATTGAATGTAGCTACAGATGAAGACACTTGGATTTGTGTGTTAAATAGGTCATGATTTGGGATTAACTGAAGAAGCTGTATTATCTAAACTGTCTTGGATGCAAGCATCCAACCTGTCTCAGTGCCAGTCTCCTAGTATATACTGCAAATTGATGTGCAGTAGCTCCTTGGTGATAAGTTTGTGGGGGTTTTTGGGCCACTGCAGGTAACAGGGCCACAAACAAGCAAAAAATGTTGATAATTATAGACAGTCATTCTAAGTTGCTTGGTTCTTACCCATCTGAAAAAACTGAGACTATGTTAAGTGATTTTTTTTGCACCTGATAATAAGGATGACAATGCATCATAGCACCCAGCTTCCACTGTGGAATGGACTGCTCGGATAAACAGAAAACTTGAATGAAGCAACAAATTATCAGTCAGCTGGTACTATGGCAGAGCAAGGACTGTAGGGATGCCTGTTTAATTATCAATATACTCTGCATTCTTTCACACTCCAACTCTAACAGATCTGTTTCCAAAATGACAATTTGGCAGCAGACTGTTTTTGCTTAAACCCTCCTTAACTGATGCAGTGGAGGAACATTAAAATGATGCTTGATAAAGGGGGTAGCCCCGAAACGTTGCATGCTGCAATAAATCCAGCAAGGTTGTACCTGCTTGCTTAACCTGTGTGCCAGTAAATCCTTGCTGCTATTGGAATCTTGGGATGCCGTTTCCCCATCTTTACTGGGCACCAGGGTCATCATTTATTAATTAGGGTGTGCGAGTACTCAATTGACTTTTGAACATTAAAATGAACACACAGAACTATATAATTATCTTCAGCAAGGCACAGGGAATGTAATTTAAATGATAAAATATTGGTTTATGAGTTTTAGCACTCTGGGCACCTCTGGTCTCTAAGGACTATTCCTCAAAGATCTGGACCCTGACTTATGATGAACCAGCTTATGATTACCATTGTCATATTCACATGGCTCATTTGCTTCTGGATGAGAATGTATCATCCGTAATGCCATGTTATTCATGTAATGGTATTCAAATACCTGTAACGTCCATGTGAGAATTACCAGCTTCACACACTTCATCCTGTCAACATGATACTACCACAATTTAATGGATGTAACATGTGCACACACAGTAGTGATAGTCTAACTCACAATATTATTTTTGTACTTCTTTTTTAGATGCTACCATACCATAGCTTACAGTGTTTCTTATTGTAAGTTGTTAGGCACCCACATAAAGATGTGCAAATGTAGAATGTATATGCTTGTATTTGGTTAACAACATTTCCACTATCTTGCCATTGATCTAAAGTATGACTAGTGATGGGCGAATTTATTCGCCAGGGGCGAATTCGCGGCGAATAAATTCGCGAAACGCCAGCAAAAATTCGCCGCCGAAAAATTCGCCCAAGAAATAAAATTAGCCCAGAAAACGACGCGACGCGCGTCAAAAACGACGCACGACTCGTTTCACGAATTTTTTCGCCAATCACTAAGTATGACATCTCATTAATAGTGATGGGAGAATCTACCACTTTTCGCTTCGCCGAAAAATTTGCAAATTTCCAGCGAAATTCGCAAATTGGCAAAAAAATTCACAAAACGAGTCGCGGAATGTTTTTGGCGCGTTGCGTCGTTTCTGAAGCGTGTCACGTCGTTTTCGACGTCGCGTCATTTTCGAGGTTGCGTCGTTTTCGGCACGTCTCGTCGTTTTTGTCGCGTCACATCAAAAACGACGCGCAACTCTTTTCAGCGAAATTTCGCCAAGCAATTTTTCACTGGCGTTTTGCGAATCGCGGGAATTTGCCGCAAATTAGCCCTTGGCGAATAAATTCACCCATCACTACTCATTAATAACATAATCTACAGCTGTTTTTTCTACTTTTTATATAGCAGAGAGAAAGTGTGGAGCAGATGTAGTTCCACTAGCAAAAACGGAAAATTACAATAGTTTCCCTTCCTAATGACTAGAAGAAATTGAATGGGAAAAATACTTTAGTCTCTAACTGCTTCAACACAAATACTAGATGCATAGGGAGCAAAAAATGCAGAGGGGTGGATTTTTCCATCAATCTTCATTTAGAAAAATCTATTTCCTTGTCATTTGAGCTGTCCATGCAAATGGAAGCAACTAGAATTGTGTGCTTATTGTGCTGTTAAAATATATAGAAAGTCACAATATAATAATGATGCGTCTAAAAGACCTTTTAAACTTTATTTTCTATTATTTCTACCTTTGAAATCTACTTCTGCTGGATCAGGATCAAGCACAATAGAACAAATGCCCATTGCTTTCTTAATTTCTTTGGATCCATTGATGACACATTGGTCATGTGGTATTTTTGCACATTATTTTAAACTCACACTTCATCATATCAATACTCCTGATTATTAATAAATTCATCCAAAAAGCTGCAAGTTTATCAAGTGAACATTTTGAAAAGTTGGATGATTCATTTAATGAAGCATGCCTGCAATTGTGAATACACATGTTTATAACCTCAAAATACAAGCAGATGCATGATAGCCACCAACAGGCAAACAATTGTGGTAGTTATGAGCCATTCTAAGTGGTTGAATCTTTTATACACCAGAAGTTCAGAAACTGAGAAAACTATATTTTAAGACACAATAGGATAGCCTTTTTATGAGCATAAATGCATATCTGTACCTTTAACTATCCTTTAATAGACTTACCCACATATGTAATATTAGGCACTAAGTTTGCCCAGGAGCAGTAACCCATAGCAACCAATAGGATATTTGCTTTTAGACAGGTGACCACTATATGCTAGTTGCTGCTTGGTTGCTATAGGTTACTGCTCCTGGGCAAACTTAGTGACTTTTATTACATAACCCCAATTATGTTTACATCTGTCCTATGAAGTTTGGACAGTTTCCATGCTTACAATGTGCTTAAAATTGATCAAATAGAAACAGCATCCAAAAGCAGCTCTCATCTTCTTCTTAAAATTTATATCAAAACACAAAAAAGAAAAAGAAAGAGCAAAAAAGAAGAATGCAAAAAAGATTGTGGGAAAGTTGTGGAAGCACTCCATAGCTAAATAAAAATGTACTAAAATACAATGGAAGTGCTACTGATCTGGCCAAATTAATTATACACATAGGAGAAAAAGAGGAGAGATTGATCAATGCACATTCCCTGGTCCCCTCTCATATAAGTAATCTATGCAGGTGCATGTGTACAAAGACAGGGGTTTTTTTAGTTACAAAATTATGATCATAAGATTGATAAGCCACCACACCACATCAAGGTAAAACCCATATGGCGGTCCCTAACTATTTACCTCTGGTCATAATATCAAATGCTAAAGCCTCCCGGCATGAAAGCATTACCTGAAATAAAGGTCTCCCAACCTGGGCATTGGTTTCATCCATTGGGCTTAGTCCTCCCCCGCCATTAGCTTTCAAAGAGGAGAGACAACCTAGACCCCTGATTCGGTTCCATGAGATCAATTTTCCCCCGCTTGCGGCTTTTAAGAGAGAGAAACTGTCTGGACCAACACCAATTTCCAAAGGCATGGGACCACCATTTAAAGGGACAGGTGTGGGGGTGCTACAACCACATGGAAGCCTGGCATGCAGCATAGCTGCTAAACTTTCGAACAGAATAAATCTGCTACAATACAAAATGCAAAAAAGAAAAGTTGTGGACAATTCCTCACCCTTTAAAAGCTGCATACTGGCGGGGGAGGATCGATCCTTTATATTGAAACCAAGGTTCTACTGACACTGATTACAAATAATGCTACTATGCAGAGAGACTCCTTATACTATGACAAAAAGGTAAATATGTTAGGGTCCACCATGTGGGGTTTACCTTGACGTGGTATGGCTGCTTTTCAACTTTATGATCATAACTTTGTAACTAAAAACCCCTGTTTTGCAAACTTACTTTGGAGACAGGGGCACAGGGAATATGCATTAAAACTAGCACTTCCATTATACTTAAAAACCCTATAACTTTGCCTTTAGAGTGCTTCCACATACCCCCTATTTTGTACAATATATCCACTTCACTTTTGTCCACTCTTCAGTCCAAGTCCCTCTGGACTTTCACAATTTCCTCAGGAAAAAGTCTGATGAAACCTTATCACAATGAGTCCTTTTGATTGTCCTACTGAACTGCTCCTTACATTTATTACTCCTCACAATCAAGTATAATTTAATTTAAATAATGCAGAGGCACTTCTGCCATAACATTCTTCTGCATCAACAAAAGGGAAGATCATTTCTGAAATGGAAACTTGACTTTTAAGGATGAAGGTGTACCAAAATACAAATTGGGCACCAGAATATAATGGTATTCTGGAAATCTGTGAACATATGGCATGTTTTGACATGTTGAAACCACAATTAATCTCAATGCTGCCTATTTATTAAACCTCAAAATTTTCTGTAGTTTTTAAAGGGCAAAACATCATTTTTTTTATTATGCTCCATAGCTGTTAAAAATTCAGAATCCGAAAATACTCCAGCTAAAACCTGTCAAAATCATGTAAATGTCAATGACAGATGTCCCTTTAACAATTAGAAGATGTTTCTTGCCATCATGATCTTCAAGGGTTTTGGACTAAAAGTTTTGGACTGAAGTTCTTCAGCCGACAACTTGAGAACGGTTTCACAATTTGAGCTTTTTTTAAATTATATTGAGAAAAAGTTTGTCAATGCCCTTATTCTCTAAAACAGGAATGCCATGAAAGCTATAAATAATAATGAATATAAATGATACACTAAAAAATATGAAAACCTTGTCAAATTTTTGTATTAGACATTTTCATGGTTTCTACACTTCATGTTCTAGATAGTAAATAGGCTCTTTAATATGCTCAGGATGTGGTTCACTAAATGCCAGATACAGAATACCAAGACACAATAACTGACATTTGCTTTCTATGTTTGATCTAACTCACAGATATATAGCCCACAATGTACCATAACTCAGTGCTGCTGTCCACAAAAGCTTCAACCTAACCAATTAAGTGCCTATAGACTGGTTGGTGGTGCCTGAGGATGCTAACACCAGTACAAAAGCTCTATATTGTAATAACTGCACTGAAAATGAAATACAACCAAAAAAAAACCCTTGATCTAAATTTCTTGCTGTGCAATATAAACCAGATATCATTATCAATGTTGTATACAGTATATAATTTTTTTTACTGTCTGTATAGGATGAAAGCAACACCATGGATTGTAATAGGCAAACCACAAACTAAGGGGTAGGACTGCAGTTGCGTCTAGACATAATTCAATGGCAAGTTTGAAAAAAAAAAAGAAAATATTCCATCTTCCATTCCTTAAAGGGAACACTATAATTTGTTTCTATGTAGAGTGAAAACACATTTTGAAACACACCCCATAGCTGGGTATTAAACAATGATGGTTGTAAAATCTGCAATTTAATGAACCACAATAAAATTAAAATAAATATTAACCAAAAGTAAATTGATTGGGACTTTTATGCCAGTAGACAGGAAGCCATTTTCCCATAGAACCCCTCTGGTGTGTCTTGTGATCTTTTAAAAGAATGTTATAAAGTAGGGTTCAACAATGTGTTGGTAATTAATTCTGTGTGTTGGTTTATTTGAATTCTTTTTTTATATTTCCCATATTAAACAGTACAGAACTCAATTCAATTCACCCTACCTGCTTTGTTTGGGGATGATGATGATGAGGTAGTAACATATAACCCTTCCCAGTTAAATCTCCATTACTGTTGTAGAGGATCAGACAAGCCTTCTCCCTGCTCTGCATTTGACATAACCAAACCTGATTACAGGTTGGGAAGTGGCCAATTGTCCGAAAGCCCCATAGATCATCTGGGAAAGAGAGAAAGATCCAGGAAGAGCCTGGGTTTGAAGCCAAATGCAAGGGTTTGCCAGGGGAAGAGTCCAGGAGTGCAGACAGGCTACTGTTGTGTGCTGTGCAGATCTGGATGAGTAGTCTGCAACACTAGAAGTACAGAGATAGCCCATCCTGTTCCCTGCCAAGCTGCTAGAAAGACTCAGGATGTGAAGGGTGCCACTCATTGAATAAGCCACCTAAGGGAGAATATTGGTAAGGCTACAAAGAGAGCCCTGTGTGAGGACAGGTCTTGTTTGTATACCTGCCATATGGGAGCGGCAACTAGGAGGCCTATTTATTATGTGGTGTTAAATATGGCAAAACAATTTACCACAAATCACCAGGCATTGTCATGTAAAAATGGCATAAACATGGCCTAATTTTTTTCACATGCTTTTTCTTTGAGTAACTTCTACAAGAACTTACTTACAAAGGTCTGAAGTAATGTAAAATATTATGATGTAAAATAAAAACATTTTGATAAATTTGCCATTTATTTTACAAAGATTTTTACACCATTTTTGTTTAACAAATTTCATTTTACACAGCATAAGAAATAGGCCCCTAAGTGTCCAAAGGGAGAGTTAATTTGGTAAAAGGTAAAAGCACCACCTGGGTTATAAGATTTTTTGGGAAGGGATCTTGAACTGAACTGTGATTGGTACTGTGATACCCAAAGTACTGCATTAAAGAGACAGTAAGAGTGATACCTAATAATGCAAAAGTGCATTGTATATTGGATGCCCCATTTATTTTTCTTAAATTTTATTTTTAAAAATGTATACTTGCTATCTGTAAACTATGTTTTATTTTCCAGGTGGAATTCCCCTGAGGTACAATTCTTCCGTGCCCACTAAGTGAAAATGCACTGAACAGCCGAGTTCCCAGTATCTTTCATGTAAAGAGTCTCAGGTAAAAAAGAAACAATGCATTGTAATTTCTTCCTTTGTTAGCTGTATAATTATGGAGGCAAGGAGGTATAACGGAAGATAGTTTTTTTTCCCTGTGCTGATGAATAATTCAGAGAAAAGTAAAAGGTAAGATATTACCTTGCCCTGACCTTATATCTCAAATCAACAAACATAGATAAAAATAAGTCATGTAAATACGTTTTGAGTGACTCCTGATTCAGCCAATTTATATTGATTTGCAATTTAGTAATGCAACTTACAGCAAGCCCTATTAACCTATGAAAAATATAATGAAAGAAAACTACTGTAGGCAGTGTTTGAATTGGAGTGGAAAAAAAGTGAAGGGATGCTGTGTGTGGTGAGCAGCATGCTAAAACAAGCCCATCCCACAACAATAAGCCACACCTATAAGCCACACCCATTATTATATTAAGCCTCACACGCCAATACTTCACCCACTGTAAAGCAGAACCATTTTGCTATTTCCAATTTGGTATTTCCTTCTAATGCACAATTGAATGCCAAAATGAAAATTGTGCCCGTTTCGCTTCGCCGAAAAATTAGCGAATTTCCAACGAAATTCGAGAATTGGTGAAAGAAATAGCGAAACGAGTTGTGGCACGTTTTTGACGCACGTCGCGTTGACTTCAGCGCGTCGCATCGTTACCGTTGCGCCGGTTTCGACACGTGTCGCGCCGTTTGCGTCAAAAATGACGCGGGCCTCGTTTTTTTTTTTTACGCCAGCGAATTTTCACCAGGTGAAATTTCGCTGGCGTTTCGCGAATTTGTTCGCCGGCGGCGAATCGCAGGAATTCGCTGTGAATTCGCCCCTGGCGAATAAATTCGCCCATCACTACATATGACTTTTCTTGGATGTCAATCCAGCTTCTGCCTTTGTATTGTGCCATAACATGGCATAACCATATTATATTCTATAATACCAGAGATTATTTCGTATATATCATTCTCTCACTATTCTGTGATCTGCTGCTACCTTCATTTTCTCTTTTTGCTTCCCCTGTTTTCTTTTTCTCTCTTTTCTTTTATAACCTTCTCTGATGGCTCCACCTTCTTTATCTGTTTAACATGTCTCTATCTCTACTCTATTTCTCTCCCAGCAATCTTTTATCTACTTATAGTTTCTATTATTTACATAGTAACATATTAAGTTAGGTTGAAAAAAGACACAGATGAAAGCGAACGGGAGAAAATCAGAAATAGGAGCTGGTCTAAAACTGAATTAAGCTTTCTTAGAACACGGGGTATATGCCATTAGGCCCTGGAGCCTTGTTTACATTGATTTTTATTAAAGCTTTATGGATAATGTCCTGAGTCAGCCACTGACTGAGCTGAGCCATCAGTTCAGCTATGAAGTGAGCCTGGGAACTCAGACTCCTCGATTGTATACACTGAAGAAAAGAACTGATTTAGCACATTTGCCTTTTCTGTATCTGTTAGAACCATGCTAGTATCATTATGTAATGGAGCAACTCTCTCAAACTGCATCTTTTTACTATTAATATATTTAAAAAACTTATTAGGGTTAGTTTTTCGCCTAAACCCCAATAAATATATATAACTATATTTTTTGTTACCTCTGCATTTTATTTGCATGCAAACGTGTATAGTAGCAAAAGAAAGTTACGGGATGCAAAACTCTGAGGGAACGCGTGAAGTGAAGGCATGGCATCCCTGTGCATCCCTTCCCAATTTCAGCATTGACTGTAAGTTAATAGTAATGGTCCTCTTTTATTAACACTTTGTGTAGTAACCCACAGCAACAACTTTTATTTTAGTTTTAGGAGTAAATGTACAAGATCCTTCCTTATGTTCCCACAATCAATACCTTTCATATTTAATGTGGCATAATTTGAATTATTTTATAAACAGAGTGACCAATAACATATCCTAACAAGATAACCCGTATGAACACCATACATTATGTTTCTAAATGCAATTCTAGTTTGATCCTGTAAAAGCATTTCTAACAGTTAATTTCTCTACAATTCCTTCTGTAATTTTTATTAGCAAATATCACACACAGTGTGTTCTTGAAGAGTTTCACCAGAGAGCAGTTACTAACAGAGTCATAAAATGTGCTCCATTGCAGCTATAAAATATCAATTTAGTTCACCAGGATTTCTGAATTAGTGCCAGTGGCGGGGAACTCATCAGCTCTCAAAGCACTCCAACTCTGTAGTACCACAATGATATTATTTGGACTGTACTATAATAATCTCCCATTAAATTAAATACAGGTATATCTCCCATTACTGTATATACTGTATATGAAAAAATCTAACTTTGACCAGAAAGTAGAAAAGCTTTATTTTAAAAGTGAATTACTTATATGTAGCTGTGCATCCATTGATTTACGTACTAGTTATTATTCTGCACTTCAGATATGTCCCCGAAGTGAAATTGGTTAAAATAAATAAATAAGTGGGATAAAAAATTCTTCTAAATCATCATTGACCTGTATTAACAGGCACATCAGTATGTATGTGGTACTGCTGAGTAGAATAAATTAAGTATTGTGTACAGTGCTTTACTCAGCTGTGATCTATTGATCTGTTCAGTTGGCTTAAGTGATTTCATTGCATTTTCTAAAAAACCCAGGGAAATGACTGACACTCTTTTCAAGGAAACAAACATCATGATAATGATCCCATTACTACAGTCATTCTCCTACACAACATACAATATATTTAATTTGTGCCTACTAGTTATATTCATAACATTAGGACATGTAGATAATATCTACAATACCTACAATTAAACAAATGGTTTCAACATTTAGAGAATATTGATTTTTTGAGCTGAAAAACTATCTGATTTTAACCATGAAAACAATGTACAAAGTGCAGTAGAGGAATAAGATATGTTATCAGGCCATCCATTATGGACTCTGACAAGGAAGTAGCAGCACGCCAGCTCTGTATATTCTATTTCCAAGTTGTATTTTTACAACAGGAAAAACTGTAACGGTTAAACAAACAAGTTTACTTGCAATAGATAAATAGTATCTTGTACTTGATGTCAATTTAGTGAGCTTAGATGCATGTGTATTTGTGTGTATAAACAGAATGCTCCATGCTGTAAGAACACTATATATCATTTAAACATTAATTAAATCCAGTAGCATTGTTTTGCCTCCAATAGTTTTTGCAGTGTAACCTGTTAAAAAAGTTTTGCTCATCACTAAATTCCACTTCGCATTAAAGATCTAGCTGCCAAGTTGTATTTTACACTTCTACTCATGTTGTGTTCTGTTCTCACTTATGGTGAAAGAATGCCACCTCTTCCAGTTAGAACTTTTAATTTAATAGAAAAATTACCTTGTAGAAATGCTAAGTAAACTGGGTCCCACAAGATTTGTAAGTTTGTTTAGTATAGTGTGAGTGTCCTTTTGTAAATTTTAGATGTGTGTGTGCATATTTGGGTGAACAGTGTGTTATGTTTTGAAAAAGGTAAAAGCTTTATGAAATGCAGTTGTCCTATAGAAAAGAGGTTTCTTAGAGTGTATATGATCACTATATTACAGAAGTGAAGTAACATGACCTTGGGAGAGTCAGGGCCACGTTCTATTGAAATCTCCAATATCTGAGCTGCAATGCTAGAATAACAACACTTGTAGCCCAGGATGGAGTTTAAAGGATGCAGCTTTATTAACAACATTTTTATAAATAATATGTATCTGTAGTATAACATTACACCATTAACCCCCGTAAATGCTTGCCTAGCAAGTTACTCCGATGAGTGAACAGGAACAGTGCATTCCCCCGCCAACCCGCTGCCATAACAGCTTACTAACAAACCTACTAGAACCACCATGATTACAATACCAAGGGGGGGGGGAAGGGGCGGATGCTGCTCTCACTGATGCTTCAGGAAGAGTGCAGTCTCTCTCTAAGTGCCTGGTAAGCCTTTGATCTCCTCATGGAATCTTAAAGGAATTGTTCAGTGTAAAAATAAAAACAGGCTAAATAAATATTCTGTGCAATATAAAAAATGTTTATAATATAGTTAGTAAGACAAAAATTGAAGGTATAAAGGCTGGAGTAGCTGGATGTCACAGAACATTTCTTCCTGCTTTTCAGCTCTGACTGGTTACCCTAGTTACCAAGCAGTAAACAATCCATGAAATTTTTTCCTACCTAACTAAAGTATATTAAAAACATCTATTTACCCAGTTTTTATTTTTACACTGAACTGTTCCTTTAACCCCTTATGCTAACTATGGCCTGCCTAACCAGGTCAAAGCTGCCCTCCGTCCATCCAATGTGCTTGTCTGGATAGCCCTAGTATTATTAGAGATAATGTACCCTAAAATGTGCAATTATAATTAATGTCTAATATGCCATCCATCAAATTTGCAAACCTTCATCTCTAAGTATTTTCAAGAAAGTAGAGGTCACATTTGTGTAGTTTTGTATTCCATAGAGGTTAAAGTATTCACCAATATAATTTATAAGGGTATTATGACCATACACCAGTACATTATGTTTTATTTTCCATTGATGCTTTCATGTTTTAAAAATTTGTATGAACATTGCACATGCTTAGTTTGAATGTGTTCACATGTATAAAGATATGACTAAAGGTGAAAGAACTGAAAAGTCAGTGACACGATTTGTAAGGGATACAAATAGTGATGGGCAAATCGGCGGCAAAAAATTCACTAAACAATGCCAAATCTCATTTTGGATGCAGGCGTCCACTGCCAGCGTAAAAAAAAACGGACACCGGCATCCATTTTTTTGGACACCAGGAATGGGCGCCGGCATCCAAAATGGGATGCCGGCATTTCGTTAATTTATTCACCTTCGACGAATTGCAGGAATTTGCTGCGAATTGAATTCACCACAGGCGCCCATCCCCTTTCACTAGATACAAAACATATAGATATTGGAACCAGTAATGGCAGAAAATGTTGGTTCTTCCAATTATATATATATATATATATATATATATATATATATATATATATAGATAGATAGATAGATAGATAGATATAGCTCTATATATATGTTTTATATATATATATATATATATATATATATATATATATACATATATAGCTATGAACCAAGTATTGCTTTGTGACACACCATTTTTAATGTAGACATTAAAAGATAGGTTTTATTATATCTAGGGCACCTACTGGTAATGCCATGCGTTGGTGCAACCTATAAGCCTGTCTGTCTCTCCTCTCCATTTTTATATGTTAATCTATTTGGCTTTGCACACAATGGTTTGCTTTCAAATATTGAGGAAAGGTGTTCCTATTGCTTTATCCGTATAAATACCCAACCCAGCCTAGAGAACTCAGGTGCACCTGGATCGGCATGCATCGCAAATCAGCAGTAGCTTAGAAGGTGTGCCTAGGAACACCACATCTCATCAAATGGTTCACCTTTTAGTGTATTATTTGAACTTGTAGACATGAAGAATTGAAGTTATGGCTGATTATATCCACTGAAATGAATACAAACAAGTATTATTATTGAAGCTGCAACAAGAAGTGCACCACATGTAATGCATTGACAGACTGGTTATATGTGTCCTAATGTTTCTGATGTCTTCTTGTATACTTTAAGCAGAATCCAGTTCCAATAACTGAGACACATGTCTTGGAAGTCTCGTTTACAACAACATCCACAGCTCGGGTTATGTAAAATGGACACACATTGGTATAGTTCAATAGAGGTACCTTGCACTGCCTTAGAGTTGACCTTGGCACTCAAGTGTGCCTATTGATGCAAGGGTGCTACCCCCACATTCAACTGCCAGTAATGGCATGATTGCATTTGTGGGCTACGTCAATAGGTGCAGCATAAAATAGTTAATTACAAGCAAATCAAGTCATATGGTGAGTACTTGAAATGGCACAATCCCATCTTTGACAAACCTTAGACAAAATTGCATCTGATTTCTTAAAAGCAATCCTAAAACTGAGGTCAAAGTAACGCATTAGGCACAAATTCAACAGTTGCAGTTCTGTGCTTGACCTCAATGATACTGAATTAGGAGTAAAACATGATTATATGCATCCTGACATTATACTTGCACACTCTACTTGTGGTTGTAAATTTGCCCTCTGGTCTTGTGAGAAGGATGGGGTATGACTATTTGGGAAAACTAAATGTCTGTAGCCCTCTCAACACTTCATAATACACAACACCATGTACTTTGATTATCCATTGAGTAGTTCTGCTTAACCTGTGCCTCTCCTCTACAAATACATTCTGTGATAATCCTATAAAGAGCATTAAATAAGTTTCTTGGATTTAAGCAGCAGCAACAGCAGCACATAGACTGGAGTAGATTGTGGACAATGGCACATGGGGAGTTTTAAAGAATTTTTTAATGTATTGTTGGTAACCAAGACATATGGGACCAAACATATAAAATCATCCTTCATTAGCCCCTGTGAGGCATGAGACTTATGTTTAAGATTTTAATATTCAGTTGAAAACTGACTGACAGGAATATGTGCTTGTGCTTTCAGAAGATTCCTATAAAATGTTGTCTAACAATAAGCAAGTATGAAGAGGAACAGATGTAAAATGATGAGTATGGAGAGACATAAAACAAACTACAATAAATTAGACATAACCTTAAATCATGACAAGGTATCTATAAACATTGTCAAGGTGCAATTGGCTTTGTGTGTCAGTCATAAAATAGGGTGCACTAGTTGTAATGATATTTGCCACAATAAAATGAGAAAGCATTTCATTCCTGGTCTGCATAATTATTTTGTGCATTTTTGCATAAAAAGATGCTTCTGTAAATAGACTAATCTCTTAAATTAAGTCATTTACATTTAGCCATGTCATCATAGTTTGAAAAATAGAAAACCTACAAAGGAAATTTTGTCTACTGATATTACAAAAGATTTTGGGTATTTTACTATTCATCCATTACTTATTTTTGAAAAGCACAAGGCAAAATGGTGAATTTCCTGCTGTTGCCTGCTCCTAACTAGGAGTCTGATGTTATACTTAGCTTAACACAAAAGCCTGATATGCCAGGCAAGAATAAAACACTGTCAAATTCAAAGTAACCACAATACTAGCTTGTCTACAATCAGATGAGTGAATGTCAACAGGCTTTAAAAATAGCAAAGCACTTTCTAAATTTGCTGACAGAGAAATTAAAATGTATACTTGTACAGATGTAAACATTTCTCATGTGAGAGACATTTATTGTATATTTATTTTACAATCATTTTATCAGTATTGTCAGCTTACACAGACATGCACAGATGTTGATCTAAACATCTCCTTTCAAAACAGATGCCTGTATCTGACCTTGTCCATCAAAAATAGCTTTGTGTCTACAGAGTATGCTCACAACATGATGGGTGACACAAATATTTTCTACTTGCAGGCAGCTATCTGATTGGTTGCTTCCCAAGAGTGTAATTCCTTTGTGGTGTTTTATTCTGCCTGGTAAATATATAAATAAATAAAATCAACGGTACAAAAATATTTTTCTCAGTATATCTGCTCAATGGTTTGTAAGGAATGCCTTATATCTATTCATAATACAAAACCTTTACAGTTCAAAACACTTTGAAGGCTAATGCAATTCATAAAAAGGGAGAAAAAAGTGCAAAGTAACCATTTAACAAAAAATAACCCATTTACAGTACTTGGCACTGAAATCAATATGCACATTACTAAATGTATATGTTGTATTAATAGGGTGCTGGAATAATATTATTCCAGCAAAAGTCTTATTTATATCCTCCACCTTGGTTTTATATATGAAACGTACAAGTTCAGCCTAAAATTGTGTTTACTTTCCTTGATGTGTAACAATAACCTCCAGGTTTATGAGCTTTGATCCTATGTCCAAATGTTGCAGTACGTGAAAAATATAAATTTAAATGTTTCCTACTGCAATCTGAACCAATTCCCAATTGAATCATTTTTAAAATGTACAATTACTAAATACCTAGGAATCCAGTCCAGAGTCTAATCTTGACCCTTGCTTTTGAATTTTAGATCCTGATTTCCATCTATTAGGACGAGACCGTCTCTTATGTATGATCTGACTTGACTCTGATGCTCTGCTCTCTAATTCAGTCAGTGTTTACACTGCCTTTGTTTCTGCAAGACAAAATGAGACTCTGCTCATTTAACGACACCCATTAATGTATATGGGAACAATCAGTGACTAGCTCTATTATCCTCTGTGGTTAGTGATGAGCTAAATTATTTACTAGGCATGTATTTACAGTGAAATTCCACACATTTGGAGTAAAAATAGCTGTGCACGTAAAAAAAATTGTCACTCGTCAAAATGTCTTGAAGGTACAAGCCCTCCAAGCCCATTCTTGCCTGCTGTGAGCCTGAGACTAGTTTTCACTTTATCAGAATCTACCTATCCTGCAATAATCAGTGCATTCAAAATATTTACCAGAACAGTAGGTACATATGTGTTTTAAAACTTTGGTTTAATTGTTAAACGTTTTACAAAAAAAGTCAGAAAAAATCTACTTTTTTGCTAGATACAGTACATATTTTGTTAAAGGCAGATATAATCAGTTTATCCTACATGCATTTCATTACTTTTAATTATTACATCTTTCTGTCATCCTATTGCTGCTTTGTATGTACAAAGCCAAAAACATATACTATTATGGTTTTGGAGAACATTCCCCCATGCATAACATTGAACACATACACACAATTAGTGGCCCTTAAAGGGATACTGTCATGGGAAAACATGTTTTTTTTTCAAAGCACATCAGCTGTGAAATTGACAATATATCTAGTCCCATGTCAGAAATGAAATATAAAATACAGTAATCTGTTTGCTCTTTTGAGAAACAGATTTCAATGCAGAATTTGGTTGGAGCAGCAATATTAACTGATGCATTTTGAAAAAAAAACTTTTCTCCCATGACAGTATCCCTTTAAGTACAGTGTGTAATTTACAGTGCAATTCACATTTTTGTTGTTTTGTTTCTACCCCCTCCCTCATATACTGTATCTTGCAGCCCTACAGGAATCATCATTGCTTTACCTTACTGGTGGGGATACATGGCTTGTCATACATTTATAAGAATTTAGTTTACAAGGGATGAGCAACATATTTTACCTTGTTTTGCTGAGGAAAAACTCCCACACACTGCCGGGGATGAGTTTTAAATATGTTGCGTGGTTTAAAAAAAATGTCCATTGACTTCAATTCAATTTGCAACCTTTTTGTCATTTTGCAAGTTTTTGGCAAAGCGAAAAGAATCCGATTCGCCCATCACTCTAGGATGGTATTAATTCCATACTTTTTTAGACTTAACTATATGCTGGTTTCTGCTTTCTGGATATTGCTGGAAAGTCTAAAAAACATTGCTGGCCTGGATAACTGACCTGCCATTTTTTGTGAATATAGTATGATAAAAACTAAAAAATGTATGTTTTGGTCTGGTAACTTGAATTATTAATCTATTGTTGGTCAAATATATCCTGTCTCAGTGATAGAAATGTTCATATTTATTTCATGATGTGTAGTGTACCCCTTAGGGACTGGTTGACAGTAAAGACTCTTATTATATGATAATCATGAGCTGCTCTGCTAAAGTAGAAATTGTGTTTGTGCACCTCTGCAAAGTGTTTTCAGTTCAAGTAGTCCCCTTATGACATGTGGCTGGGACATTGGCCCTCCCTGTTGTAATAGTCATTTCACAGTTGGCCCTACCTGCCAGTACAGGACAACTGAGGTTAAGTTAATCATCTCTGGAGTCAGGACAAACTGAAAAGCTTCTTCAAATCCCCTCCTTTCCTCTTGGCTCCACCTTTTCTTCCAGTTTTTTTTTTTCAGTTTGTCCTGCTTGAGGCAGCAACTTTCCCTCTCTGATGATTTTTCTTATGTTTTACTTTACTCTTACTTAAATTTTCCCTTTTCTTTGTTATAATTATTTCAACTGCAGAGAGTTGCTGTAGACATCATTGACTAAGTATGCTCAGGGTGCTCCCTGAGATACAGCCATATGGCACTTCATGGTCATGGTAAAGCCCTTGGTGTGGTCCCATCTTGTCCTAGTAGATGGCCATGCTAATATTAGAGCCCCCTTGGTGTGCTCCCTGTACTGGTGATTCGGTGTTAAACAGAGTGATATTGCATGCTTTATTTAAGTAGAGCCTACCATGTGTGCTCTCACAGTATGGCACTATACTGTTATGCACTGAGCGCTCCCCAGTATTACAGATGCAGTCACTTGGATTTGTAAGATAAATGTGTCGTGACTCAGAGCTAATTGAAGAAACTGTGTTATCTAAAGTTATCTTAACTCATTTAATGCATTTAACCTTTTCATTAGCATACCAAAGCACCATTGTTTTCAATGGTGAACTCTTTAATTGGATGGGATGCTGTGACACAATATTCTGTGCTAAGTGGGATAAATGGGTTAGATGAGTTAAGTCACGACGCATTTAACTTACAAATCCAAGTGACTGCATCTGTATCTCAGGTTGAGCCTGAACAATTAATATGCCCTCCTGCACACAACAAAAACATCTCCCTGGTTAGTCCCTGTTGGAGACCAGGTCAGCAGCACAAAGGCAAGGAACACAATCATCAGATGATGAAACTGCTCTGGTTTCTGCACTTCAAAAACAATTATGATTGTAGCCCCTAATGATCCTTCCCATGACAGACTGCATAAATTGAGGCCCCTTATAGATAGCCTGTTTGAGTGCTTCACAGCAGTGGACTTGTATTAACAAGTCCTTTCTCCTCTTCAAAGTGTCGTGCACTTCCGTTAGTACATCCCAAGCAAGCGTGCCCACTACTGAATCAAATTTTGTGAGAGTAGCTTGGAGTGCACCAAACACTTTACGATTTACGGAGAACAGGACTCCCAGTTAGACCTCCCTAGTTGTCCCCTTGACCTGACTGTCAGTGGCAAAATTGTGTGAGAGTTCATCACTCCACTACTGGGCTGAGGTTACCACTTATACGTGGATAACTTTTACACAGGTATTCCCCTCTTTAGAGCCCTACATTGGATACCCCACCTGGGGCACCATAAATCTTACCTGAAAAGGATTGCCCAGGGATCTACTCAACAAAAAATTGAACTGTTGCTAAACTTATCCCCTAAGAAATGATGAGCTCCTTGCCATCAAATATTTTAACAGAAAAAATGTGTTTATGCTGACAACTATCCACAACAAGTCAGTAATTGATGTACAGAGAGCTGGAAGGCCCCCCAAATCTGTAGCAAGGAGTACAGTAAGTACCTTGGTGGTGTTGACAGAACTAAGCAACTTCAACATTATTATGATGCCACCTGAAAATCAAGAGCCTGGTACAAGAAAGTTGGTATATACTTTTCAAATGGCCCTTGTTTTTTATAAGGCAGCAGTATGAAGCCCCAAATATTCTTATTATAAACACCAGTTGCAGATGCTCCCTGCCCTGTTGTTTGGTAGTGTAGAGGAGGCAGTGCCTGAGATGCCTGCTAGTGGCAATGTGGCCCAATTGGTGGGGAAGCAATACAGTTCCACTCACTCCTGGAAAACAAAGAGCCCAAAAAAAAGCCTGCAAGATGTGCTTTAAAAGTGGTATCAGATGAGATACACAGTACTAGGTCAGGTCAAATCGCAAAATTCTACAGAGAACTGCTTCCACAGTTCTGCATTTAAGAAAGAAAAGGTGGTACGGCTGGATAGCTGCAGGGTGCACTTTCAAGGCATATATAGTTTGTGGGGGGTATTTGACAGGTAAGAGGGTGTTTAGACTGAAGAACTGCAAGGTGTGCACCTAGAGTGCAGCCCCAAACTTTCCAGCTTAAATTGCCCTTATCTATTTCCCATATTTGGGGTTTGGAGGCGAAGTCTTTAGGTGTACCCAAAGAGGTTGATTATTGTTTTGTTCGGGAGAACTTGCAGATTGATATTTAGTGTGTTTGTTAGTTTAATGGCAATTTTGGGACAAAATCTAACTTTGGAACTTTTGTTTTCTTTATTTTAGGTCAGACCAGAAACCTCTACAGAGAAATGCATCAACAGTTCAGCATGTAGGCAAAAGATGGTGCCGTTCAGTAGCTGCAAGTGTGTACTTTCAAGAAATAAATAGTTTGTGGTTGGTATTTCACGGATAAGGGGGTGTTTAGATTGAATAAATTCAAGTGGGCACTTTCAGTGCAGCCCAAATCTTTCCAGCTAAAATTTCCCTTATGTATAACCTCTGGTTTGGTATGTTTGGAGGCCATGTCTTTAGGTGCACCCATACATGCAGGTTATCATTTTTTTTCTGGGAGACGTGTCACATTGATAATTAGTAGGTTATTTTTAGTTTTCATGGTAATTTTGGGGATAAATCTAATTTTGGAACTTTTGTTTCTTTAATTCAGGTCAAACTGCAAACTTCTATGGAGAACTGCGCCCACATATCTGCATGTAAAAAAACAAGGATGGTGCTGCTGAATATCTGCAGTTGTGCACTTTCAAGGAATGGATATTTTATGGGGTGTATTTTCAAGGTAAACTAAAAGGTGTGCACTTAGAACACAGCCCCTCAATCTTAACTACCAAATGCAACACTACATACAGTACCACATTTCTCAACCAATTAATTCCATCTTGCCCATTCCCACATCTTATGTATAACTCCCTTACCTTTAGATTGTAAGCTCTTTCTGTATATCCTCACCTTTCGATTGTGATTGTATGAAATTCCATATGTATGTAATTCATGTGATTTAGTTGAATAATATAAAAAATAAACATTTAAAGCGTTACGCAATATGTTGGCGCTATAGAAATACATGTTAATAATAATAATAATAATAACAGACTCTTGGTCACTAAGTAATTTAGATCATGGTTACTCCATTCACTTCACCAAGAAGCCACAAGAGCACAGTTTTGTAAAATCCTCTATACCTTCTGATCCAACCAAGCAAAGAACCCTCTTCAACATCAAACAGGAACTTCAACAAGATGGATTTATAATTCCCGTTCCACAGGAATTTACATTTCATGGAATTTGGTGTGAAAAAAGGTTGGCAGCTTCCGCCCAGTCCACAATCTACAACCATTGAACAAGTTTGTACAATATGACCACTTCAAGATGTAATCTCTTTCCTCAATAATAAAAAGGTCTAAAGCCAGGGATATTCATGTCCAAGATCAAGATCAATATCAATCATCTTTGCCAACGCTTCAAATGGTGTGCCCTAGGTCAACAACACTTTGGCTTAACATCTGCTCCTAGATTGTTTACCAAAGTCCTGGGAGCCTTGCTATCAGTTCTGCAAGTCAAAGGAATCAGAATTACAGCCTATATCAATGACTTTAAAGTCATGGCTGACTCAAAAACTAAAACCATTTTTCATACAAATCAATGCATACTCACATTTCAGCAATATGGTTGGCTAATCAATTGCAAGAAAAGTCTGCCAGAACCAACACAGGAGATAGAGTTTTGTATCATAGAAAATTATATTACCAAAGGCAGAATAACTGCAATGTGCATTTATTGACACAACGGGGCAGAGTTACAAAATTCACATGAAGGATTCAAAATTCAATCAAATTTTCTAATTCAAATTTTTGAAGACCACTTCAACCAATGAATTTTGATCATTCGGTCGAATCAAATGATTAGAATAATTCGAATAAAAATCTATTCGAATATTTGACTATTCGACAGTTGAAGTACTTCCCCTTTAAATTTTTATTTGACTGCCTAGTTCGCCAGATCAAAGCTACCGAATTGGGTCTCATTATTTTTGATCGAATAAAAATATTCAATCGAATGGTTAAAATCGTTCGAATTGTTCGATGCAAATTATTTTATCGATTGATCGAATATTTTCTATTGGTTTGACCAATCGAATTGCGGTAAAATCCTTAGAATTCGATATTCAAATTTGAAGGATTTTACTTCCCCAACAATTCCCAACTGTTCCCATGGTCGAATTCGAGGGTTTCATTTTTTATTAAATCTGCCCCAACATGTTTTGATCACATGTGTTCACCCTACAGCAGGATGCATGCATCATTATGGTTCGACCTCAGCCATCAGCCCTCAACATCCTCAGACTTCTAGGTCTAATGGCAGCCAGCATAGAAGCAGTGACCTTCGCAAGATCCACCTATATCCACTGAGATTGTGGAACAAGGATTATCAGGATATTTCACAACCAATGAATCTATTACCTGTTGCAATGCAAAGTCTCATATGTTGGACTCATCTTCACAGCCTTACCAAGGGCAGAATCTGGGACCAGCCACTCTAAGAAGTAATAACAATGGACGCTGGCTCCAATGGATGGGGGCAACTTGGCCACCCCAGGTGTGCCAGTGTGCATGGTCTCCTCAAAACTCAAACATCAATGCCCTATAACTGAAATCACTCTACTATGCCCTCCTCCACTGACAAGCAGATCTGAAAGGCAAGCATGTTAGGTAGCGTACCTGAATCGACAAGGTGGAACAAGGATTGCACTTTGAGTAGTATCCAGAATCATTCCATGGGTGGAATCTCACCAGGTCTTTCTATCAGCAGTCTTCATTCTGTGCATTCTCAACTGGGAAGCGGACTACATGATCCTCAGATTCCATTCACAAGTTTGATTTAATGGTTTGGCTATTGAAACTGACCTATGGAAACATGAAGGATTCTCAGAACCCACAGTACTACAGAATATGGAAACTCTTCATAAACTGGAGCAGAATGCACTATGTTCCCTGCCTTTCCAACCACATTCTAGAATTTTTACAGGATTCGTTAGACAAAGGCCTGCGTACTTTGGCCCTAAAGTTCAGGTTTCTGCCCTATCAGCCCTCAGTCAAAACAATGGGCCACCTTACTGGAAATTAAGCCATTCTTTCAAGCACTAGCTAGCCTTTGCCCTCTGAGGCAAGACCCAGTTCCACCCTGGCACCTTAATTTAGTGCTTAGAGCTTTCCAACGTCCCCCTTTTGAGCCACTTGGCTCAGTAGATCTTCAGTTTTTGTTTTTGAAGGTGGTGTTTCTCCTCACCATAAGCTCAGCCAGATGGGTATCAGATTTAGCAGCTTTCTCAGCAACCTTGGACTATATTCCACCAAGACAAGGTGGTTCTCCTCACAATTCCATCTCACCTTCCCAAGGGCACTTCAGATTTTCATTTCAACCAAGAGATTATACTTCCTTCTTTCTGACCTAAGCCAGTGGATAATAAGGAGAGACACATGCACACATTAGATGCAGAAAGTGTTACTATATCCACAGGACCACTGAATTTAGAAAATCTGATGAACATCAGATGACGTAACATAGAATATATTCTACTTTGTACATTAGTGGATGTTTCAGTGCAGTGAAGGAGCTGGGTTTGCAGTGCTCTATTTTGCAGTCAGCATTTCCTTTAATTCTCCTATACTGATGTACCTTTGTAAGCAGTTCTGGCTAATTGCAGAAAAATTAACACAAATTATTTCTACTATGTTGTCATTATATTATGTATTCAGTGATCCATTGTATAGTATTGATCAGAAATAAGTTCAATTACCTCATTTAAAATCAGGAGCACTGCTTAGGGACACTATTCTCATTCATGATCAATATAATATATTTACAGTGTTTGTCAATAATCATTCAGAACCTTGTTAAAGCATATTTGTTCAATTACATTTTTTGTTGTTATAGAAGGGTCATGTTTATAATACAAAACCAACCAATGAGAAAGTTTGCCCATGGCATGAAAATAAAGGTAGACTTATTTTATCGTTATGATATAATTTACTGTTGTCTGCACTGCAAAATAAAGGCAACAATAAAGTGTAATGTTCTGTGATCCTTCAGGCAATATGTTTTGTGTATTTGTCTGTAGGAATACTGAACAGCTATCAGACCCTTTTTATAGGGCCCATTTTGTTCACATAATTAGTTACTGTTGCCATCCATCTCATTAGAACTAATTAATAGCGCTTCAAAGTGCTGTTGAGGGAATTGAATCAATTAGAGCTTAGACCACATCTTTTAATTTGTTGCTGTATTGTGGCTTTTAAGAGGCTAATCAGTTGAGTACAAGAAAACTTCTCTCAAAAATTACATTTGTAATACAGCTTGGTTCGAATATTACAACTACATGGCTTTATGCCTAGAGGGGTTTACAGTAATTTTGCCTCAATCATAACTGTTCATCTAAACCATTTCTTACTTTCCTACATAAATATGTATTCATTTTGAAACTTATTTCACATGATGGACATATTACATATAGGCAAAAAAATAGAAATAGCCAAACTACTAATCTACAAAACAGGGGAAATTAGTTTTCAGCTTTAATTATTGCATTTCATGCAGTTTCACATATTCCATATGTAAAACTGACATTTAATGATACTGCATTTTTAAATTAAGTAGCATGTTGGTCACTTTAACCAGCTATTTACTTTTTGTAGAACTGATTTTGCACATGGATATTTAAGTCTATTTGCCTTATATGATATGTTCACCAACTGGAGGCTGGATTTAACCATTATTATTCTATGGCAAAATTTTGCATTTAGAACATTCTATTACATACTGTACTCACTCAAAAATGTTGCCAGGATGTACTAAACAATTAAAAATGAACACTATAGTTTCTGCAAACTAATAGGCAGCTACAGCAATCCAAATTTTGGAAAGGTGTTCATGAGCAATAGAAAGACTCTCCCCAACTAGTATTGGCTGCCAGATCACAAGGCAATCAACCGTTGTTTGCCTGGAACCCAGCTCCTAACAATGAGCCACATTAAGTTCTAAAAAGAGTTGTCTAGAAATACAAGCATAAAAAATTCACCTGGATGCCAATCAAGGTTGGTGATTTCGATTTGTAATCCCTATGTGTGGCAACCTACAAGGAGGCTCTGTTTGGCAATACACCTTGGTTTTATTCAATGAAAACTTGCCTCCAAGCCAGGAATTCAAAAATAATCACCTGCTTTGAGGCCACTGAAAGCAACATTCAGTGCGTTGGGGAGCTACTTGTTGTTCATGAGCCAGAGGATTGGGATCACTGCTTTAAGGTGTCTACACACTTAAACATTTCTCATGGAAGATTTTTCCTCAATTAATAATTTTATAACCCTCCTACCCAGTGGACTGAATTTGGGTGGGGCTCTCTGATGCTATTAGAGATAGTTTAGATAACTTTCCTCCACCCATCTCCCTTGAAGCCTTAATCACCCAGCTATACAGGTGTATCACAGATTAAGGAAAAGGCATCCGGAAAAAATCTTGCGACCTGGTTATGCTCCTGCCAGTAAGGTCATTATTCCACCTGAATCTTTTTCCCCTGCTCAATCCCCTGAGGAGCCCATGCAGTGTGGAACCACTAAATTATCACCTGTGGAAAGATTCTGCAGATGTTACCAGGGACTCTGCATGTACTGTGGTGCTAAAGGCCATTTTGTTTGTACTTGCCCAGTAAAAGTGAGAAAACTCCTAAGCTTGAATGAGAGTGGGGAGATTCATCCAGGCTGTATTTCTGCTCCCTGTAACACTAGTTCTAGGATTTGTGTCCCTGTCATTCTGTCCTGGAATAATACACCTGTTTCTGTCATGGCTTTTATTGATTCTGGGGCTGTTGGGAATTTCCTTGATGCTTCTTTTGCAGCTAAAATGTCTGTCCCTTCCATTCCTCTCTCCTCTCCTGTCCTGTCAGACTGTTGACCATTGATGGAAATCCCCTGGGTAATGGGTTAGTTAAATCAGTAACCCCTAAACTTGAGACACATTCTGAAGTGATTTATTTTCACTGTATCCAATGTGCATCCACTCCTGTGTTGTTAGGACTACCCTGGTTAAGGCAACATAACCCACACATTGATTGGAGTACTGGGGTCCTGGCTGTAAGTCAGTTTGTATTAAAAGCCCTATACATATTGCTGCCACAGTCCTTGAGAGTCTGCTTCATTGCAATGGGGATTTTCCTTATATTACCGAAAAGGCCATTAATGCTTCCAGGTTGCTGCAGTCCAAAGTCCTGCCCTGATTTCCACAGATTCCTGTTCTGTTGTATCTGTGAAGTCCCATGTTATGGGGAAACCTGGATGTCCTGGTATTAGGACCGTTAAATCCATTTCCCTTCCCTGTTCTCCCTCTGAAGTTCTTGTTGTCCAGTCTATCCAGCATATGGCTAATGGTAATGGTAGGCAAAAGGTGCAGTTCCCTAGTTTACCTGTTGGTGCCCTCCAGAAAAGAGCCATTCATAGACTTCTTAGGAATCCTAGTTACCAGGTGGGAGATGGCATTTGGCTGTCTACTAAAATTGTCCAATTCCATGTACCCTCTGCCCAGTTACAGCCAAAGTCTATGGGCCAATACAGAATCCTTGAAAGTCCTGTTCTGGTTTGTTTATAGCTACCAGCATCTGTCAAAATGGGTAATGTGTTTCCTTGTTAAGCTGCTCTGGGCCACCATTTTGGGGGTCCAGTGGCCACCCTAAGAGGGGGGGGGTAATGTAATATCCTGCCTGGAGTTGAACCAGGGACCTGGATTTTCTGGTCTGTTTGACTTACCATTGCTCTATGTGAGCAGACAGGTTTTGCCCTGGTTCCCTCCCTTTGCTATATGTGTAACTGCAAGTAAGGCAGGACTTTGGTCAGCTGTTATCTATCTGGCCCATGTGATCAGTGTAAGCCATTAGACTGCCTTTAAAGACCCCTGCCCTGCACTGAATCATTGCCCAATATAGGTACTGCTATTGTGAGTTCCTTGGTGTGTTTCTACTGTGATTCTTATGTGTGACCTTATTGCCTGTTCCTGACTTTGATTCTCGTTGCCTGTCCAGACCTCCTTGCCTGTGACCTCAACTAAGCTTCTGTCCCGATTTGGTACCATATTGCCTGATCCTTGTTATTGACCCGTCCCTTGACTATGCTTCTTTTCCTCCGTTCCTGTACCACGTGCAGTTCCCTTGCTCACCCAGAACTCTCCCTCTGGTCCTCTCACATTAAGACCTGGCAGCATCGAATTAGCCGAGGGCTCCTCCTGAGGTGAAAGGCGGCTGTTAAGACAGAACAGTGAGCTGTTACCTTGGGGTTTGTTCTTGGTTTTTGGAACACCAATCATTACAAACTTTGAGATAATGTATAATCAAAAACATCAACAACATACTTAATAATGCAAACCTATTTATACACTTGTCAAATGTGCTGTTTCAGGTAATGATTGGTGTTTAAATTGTAATTCATTTTGAAAGCATGTGTGAAATTCTTTTGGAGAGACTAATATAGGTAGTGGTTAAAAATACAGTAATAAAATTCACAAGTAACCTCCTGGGGATCTAACAGTAAGGTCTACAAGAAACATACTTGTGTATTGTATCTGTCTAAATGATTGAATTTATTTTTGTCATTGTTAAAGCTAGGTAACTTTAGAGTATCTGGGGTGATTATGGACTGGGAGAGATCTATTTTACGGTCAAGTGGGGAAATATGGGGAATAAAATCCAATTTTAAGGGGGGCATTTATTAAAACTCACATTTTCCCATTATATTAATAATAAAAATTCGAAAAACTCCCAACCACAATCTTGCTTAATTTACTATAAAATTGTCTGTTTTGGAAAAGTCTCAAAAAATTGTGCAACAATTTGAATTTTGAGAATTATTCAGAAAAAAAGTGGAATTTCTGTTTACTGAACAAAACCATCAAACAGCCCAAAACTCTAGACAATCATGAAGGCAAAATACATTCTAAATCTAAAAGGGACCATCTGCCATTTTTTTTACTTGACAGGTTTTAGCTGGAGTATTTTGAGATTTGGATTTTTAGCAGATTCATAGCATAATAAATATCAAAAAACTATTTTTTTCTCTCGAATAATTCAAGTTTGAACACTTAAAAATATTATCAGAAAATGTTGAGGTTTACAATAATACAGTTATACAATTATACAATACAATAACTCAATATCTACTGCATGTGTCAAAGGAGAGATTTACATTTTTGCAATTGACATTCATCCTATCAACATACAACATACACCCAAGAAATACAATGTGGTACTTATGAGAGAGTACAAAAAAAGGAAAACAAATCTCCTCTATAGATTAGTTTTACAAACACACTAACTGTAAAAAAAAAATTACACATTTCACCCAATCTTGCTTGTGCTTGAAAATGTTATGACTGAAGCTGGTATGTTGGAGTTGGACAAATGGAATGGTAAATCATAACAAAAAAGGTGCTGGTGTAAACATATTTGAAATAATGAATTTGCCTACAAAAATAATGATTGGTCAAAACACAGTACTGGCATGCAATTTTTTTCTTTTTAATAACAAGTATTTTTTGCAGTGTTGTGGTACAGCCTTGGGGCTAAATTTGCTCCCTCATATGCCAACCTTTTTTATGTTGGTGGGAAGATCGCTATATTTTTCATAATTGTGATTTTTTTCAATTACATTCAGTATTATGGGAGATATATCGATGATGTACTTTTGATTTGGTCGGGCACGTCGGAACAGTTTGGTCAATTTGTTTCCCATATCAACTCAAGCTAAAATTCACCAGTGAATTAATATGTAATCTATTAATTTTTTGGTTATTCACCAGCACAGTGAAAATTACACAGTAATCACTACTATATACAGAAAGGAATGCTCACAAAACACTATACTAGAAGCAACTTCTTGTCATCCCCAACATTTAATCAACAGTATTCCTTACAGTCAATTTTTGAGATTGAAATGCATTTGCACCAAAAACACAGATTTTTATAATAAATCTGAAGAACTGAGAAATAGTCTTTTAGAGAGGGGCTATAGTCCAAAAAAATTAGATGTGGCTTTTAAAAAAGCAGCACATACTGATAGAAAAAAATTGTTCAACAGATATGCAGTAAGGGGTCCTTTCACAAATAGTGGCAATATTGTAGATACAAATGTACAACAATTTGAAGAACATAACATAGGAGCTAATCAGAGGAGGGATAAACACTCTATGAGGAGGGATTTTTCAGAAAATATTACTTGTGTCTTAACTTATAATCCTCAATTTCATAAAATTAAAAACATTGTGAACAAAAAACTTGCCATTTTGGAAACAGATCTCGCTATTCTCGCTAAGGGGTACAGTTTTGTAGCTCGAAAGACTCAGACACTTGGTAACATTCTAGTCTAATAAAAACCAATAACTCCCGTCAAACTTGGCTACAAACAAGAGGCAACCATAAATGTGGTTCTAATAAGTGCATCACGTGTAAATATATATTGGTTACTAATAACTTTACTTCAACTACCACAACCAAAAATTACGATATTAAACATTATATCAATTGTAACACAAAAAACATGTTTCTGTGAAAAATGCAAAAAACAGCATGTGGGTCAAACAAGCCAACATTTAAAAGAAAGAATCAGAGAACATATTCTTAACACTAATGATAAAGAGTCACGGACACCAGTTGCTAGACACTTTGAAGAAGTGAACAACAGGACTTCCTCATTTCTAAAAGTCATAGGTATAGAGTAGTTGCCAATATAAAGGGTGGAAACATTCATTCTGAGTTGCTAAAAGTGGATTTTTCACTTTGGCACCAGACAGCCTTTTGGTCTAAATTTGGACTTTGATGTTTCTTGTTATACATAAAGGTTAGTGCCCTTTCTCCTGTCCCCCCTCTGTTTACTTAAGGGCCAGTGTTGTTTCCCTTGTTTCCCCTTTTGTTCACATACTTTGTTTGTACATGATAACTATAATGTTTTCAAAGTTTCCAATTTAAGTTACTTAATGTAATATGTAAGCCTTGGATGTAAATTTGAAGGATTTTCTTTAACTAGTAAGTTCCCCTTTAAAATTATATGTTCTTTAGTACCACCCACTTGTCTTCCATTGGCTACCTTTCTTTTAAATAGTGTGATTGTAAGGTTTAATATTGTGCCTATGACTAAGTGTCTTGAGGACATGAAACACGTCAGGCGAATGGTTCTTAAATTTTGGAAATAAATCTAAGCTTTTAAACTTTTACAACCTGGCTTCACTGTTTTGTGGGTTCCAGGCTTGTGCCAGCCTTCAGATCACTGGTAAAACTAGACAATCTTTATTCCGATATGCAATTTACAAACATAGCGTCTGAGGTCCTGGAGTTTTCCAGATAACAGATTTTCCTGTAATTCACACCTTCATCTCTTAATTCTACTACAAAACCATGTAAACATTAATTAATTAAACATTAATAATATCTTAGTTTGGATCAAGTACAAGGTAGAGAAAAGGGAAATCATTTTTAAAAATGTGGATTATTTGGATATAATGGAATATATGGAGACGGTATTTCTGTAATTCTAAAATTTCTGGATTGCAGGTTTCCAGATAACTGTTACCATACCTGTATAGGGATTTTTGCATCTTGGATTTTGTTCTGGCACAGTACCTAATCCTTTTGTATCTATATTTAGTACATTTAAGGTATTGTTTTTCAAGATGCATATATATATATATATATATATTGTATATATATTTCCCAGCAATATGCTAGAATGTCGAGTCAGCATGAGATACTTTATCCAACTTAGGTTCTGTCTCCTCATTTCTCCTTTTTAGGCTGGGGACAGACAGGGAGATTCGGGGAGATTCTGTCGCCTGGCGTTTAATAGCAGGCGACAATCTCCCCGAATTTCCTTCTCCCTGTCTGCCGCTAGTATTAATGACAAAGCGCCAGCGCCTGTGCACACACAGCGCGGCGATTTCCGGAATCGCCCAAAGATACTTCGTGAGGAAACTTCGGGCGATTCCGGAAATCACCACGCCGCGTGTGCACAGGCGCTGGCGCTTTGTCAGTTATACTAGCGGCAGACAGGGAGAAGGAAATTCGGGGAGATTGTCGCCTGCTAAAAACGCCAGGCGACAGAATCTCCCCGAATATCCCTGTCTGTCCCCAGCCTTAGGAATATATTTAGGCAAAACTTACTACTACCTACCTACTAATCTACTTCTCTGTAATTTAGGTCAGAACATATTTACTTCCCTTAGGGCAGAGACACATGCTGCGATTCGGGAGATTAGTCGCCCGCCAACAAATCTCTTTTTTGGGGAAAATAATCTTCACAAACTGCCTTCCTGCAGGCTAAAATGAAAATCGCCAGCAGGATAGAATTATGTAAAACAATACATCAGTCAAATTATTGTGGATACATAAACACAATATTTTTAGTTACTAAATACAACCTTTGTAATTGCTCAAAATTACAGGAAAGTTCCTTTGTTCCTTTACAAACCATCGAAATAAATGAAATCTCTGGTACATGAAGCACTGACCTCTGACCACTCTGTCTTATATTTCCCTTGGCAGTTCCGTCAGTCATGTGGTGCTCTCTTCCTCATTCAAGCGTATCTGTGTGAAGTATAGACCTTGCAGTCATTTTTCACATGCAGATCCTTCCTCTGGAAACATCTATTTATCTTGTACCGTCAACAGGCATCTCTATTGCAAATGCTTCTGCAAGGAAAATTCAAAGCAACAGACCAGCATGCACTTCTATGTCCGCTTAGACTTTTCACCTGACATATTAATTTTATAATGTAATGAATCATTTCAAAATAGATTTAACATACATAAAGATAAATATCAGCAATGAGAAACACAGTTAAAAACTGCTATTCATTTGCTGCAAAAACCTAGAAGTGGCAGCAACATATAATTACTAACATGCAGCCCTTATATATAGTAATTATATATGCCATCTCTGCTTCAACATAGATATAAAGTGATTTTCCACTCAATATGCTAATTTATTTGCTGTGTGAAAAAACAGATAAATTGAGCTCCTGATAAAAATTTTGGTGGCAACAACTTTATGCAGCCCTGAGGTCTTTCTTGATGAAGGATGTTTTTGATTTGTTTCAAAGGTGGGTGGCAAATCTATGTATCATCCTTATTAATGAATTGTTATTTGAATCATTAACCAACAATTTTTTTTTATTTTAATCTTGGATTTATTGACTGTGTGGGGGAAAATCAATATAGACACTGTTGATGAGGCTGCATATTTATTACCTTTTAGAATAGATTTTGTTTGTGCTGAAGAGAAATAGCACAACTAAATATACATAACTTGAAAAAAAGACATACAGTATACTTATATATATATATATATA
>CM044432.1:133411721-133444890 GCA_024363595.1 Xenopus borealis
TCTGGGGTGAGAGGGCAAAAAAAAGCGCCAACTAACGCGAACCCAAAATGGCAAACGTCGTGCGACATTCGCGAACTTCCGGCGAGCGCGAACAGCCGATGTTCGTGCCATCCCTAGTCGTGACTCAGGGCTAATTGAAGAAACTGTGTTATCTAAAGTTATCTTAACTCATTTAATGCATTTAACCTTTTCATTAGCAAACCAAAGCACCATTGTTTTCAATGGTGAACTCTTTAATTGGATGGGATGCTGTGACACAATATTCTGTGCTAAGTGGGATAAATGGGTTAGATGAGTTAAGTCACGACGCATTTAACTTACAAATCCAAGTGACTGCATACATGTACAGTAGATAAATATTTAGGTACACAAGGTGTACTGTATGTTTTGCCATATAATAAGTGAGAAATTAGAGCTACCATAAAAAAGCTCTTTTTATTGATAGTGACAATACAATACAATATCTACTTTAATTTACCTACAGAAATGTTTTTTCACTAATTTCTTTGAATGTTTCTTTCTTTATAGTGCATTTGTTTTTCTGCTTGTAAAATAAACTTATGTTGTTTCTAAATTTGAGCCTTAGGTTTCTGCGTTTAAAATTAGTTAAATGAAGATTTAATTTTTGGAATATCAGTTGTGTTTTCTATAATTAAATTCCTATGCGGAGTAACCACTAGAGATTCTAACAGTGTTATTCAGCTAGGAGTGTGCAAGTAAGTCAAGGTCATAAAGGTTACTTGGAAAGCTCCTTATTTTACAATTCATTCCTTGAAAAGCTAGAACACCAACAGAAGGCTCCCATAATGCAATGCATGTCTGTTGCTGATAAGAGTGTAGGCTGTGTAACCTTAGAGTATGTGACAAGAATGCAAAAAGTACATTTCTATTATTTAGTGCTGCAAAAGGAAACTACCTTTTTTCTGCAGATCAAACAACCTTAAAAAGAAAAACAGATAAGAAGAAGAAACAGCAAGACTTATGTCTCTTTCAAGCTGAAGGTTGCACCCACTTGGATGTCCTGAATAACAGTTATTTGTGCTGAAAAAAATAAAATAAACAAAAGGCATATTATATTTTGTATCAAATTCACATTTAAGTATCCTTGACTGTTAATTGCGTACAAGATAATGTTCTCTTTGCAGCTACTGGAAATAGCACTTGACTGTTTTATATTTTAAAACATTCTAAACATATCTGTAAGTAACTACAGAAATATGGGTTTAAAAAAACTTAACTTAATAATAATATTATTAAATATCCTTATTTGCAATAAATGAGTACATTATTCCATGTGTGTATATATATATATATATATATATATATATATTACTCTTCAGAAAAAAAAGTACAAGTGTAAGAATAAGTGTTAGCCCTTCCCTTTTTTAAAATGGAGCCAAACATGACGTCATACATGCTTGAACATAATGTCATTAACATATCAAAGTGAATACATTCGTTAAACAATTACCATGCGATTTCCATTCTCACCATTAGGTGCCACTGTTAGTGGAGAAAGTGAATGTTCAAAAGTACTGTATAAAAAGTCCATTGAATAGAGTCCAATCATGTATAACCTGCAAACATACATAACATATACTTTGTTACCAAAGGCAACGGATACATTTCAACTTAAGTACATCCAATTACAATCAACATAAGTCTTCCATAATGTATCAAACTTTCAATTTCAATTCCGTTACCTTTTGATTGTAACTTGTGATAACTAACTTGGTTTAATTCAGGAAGCAACTCAGAACTAATTGGTCATTTAACCCCTTAGGTGCCACAAAGTCAAGTTCATGGATCCAAAACTCTTCTCTTCACAGTAAAGCTTTATCAAAATCACCACCACATACTTTAACAGGAACATGCTCAATTAGCATGCATCTAAAAGCAGTTGGACTATGCCTTGCTTCTGCCCAGTGCTTTGCTACCAGCTGCTAGGCAATATCTTGTTTTTTTACCTTGGTCTCACATTCTGGGTCTAGTGCTACCCTTATACTGAACCTATGAATACCTATGCATTCTTTCAATTGTCTTACTGTCTTACCACAATAAATTAGGCCACAGGGGCACTTCATAATATAAACAACCATTATGGTGTTACATATCATTCTCTGCTTAATTTCATACATTTTACCAGTATGTGGATGCATGAAACTGGTACCCAATATCAAGCTGCTACACATCACACAATCACTGCATTTATAAACACTAGGGCATTGTGTTAAGAAATGCTGTGTCAGGGGCATAGTGTATTTCGCTACAGTGTCAGAGGCTCTTAGATTTTCTTTTAGGCTCCTAACTCTTGTAACTGAATTTTGGTTTTAGGGGCAGCTTTTTTTTTGCAAACATTCATCACTTGAAACTATTGGCCAGTGTTTCATTACACACTGTCACTTGTGGCTACCCCATAATGACTCACATAATACAAATCACCCAAATCATTTTTATTTGCTATTTTACTCTTTTACCCAGACAATACTTCATTTCTATTCAATCCTAGGGCCCATTGTTTAGTGGCATGTATTAAATTTAAGGGGTACCCTCTCTCCAAGAACTACTTAGACATTGCCATTAAATCTTCCTCCCTTTTGTGCAGTTCATTATCTATAGTTCTAAACGGACCACCCTGAGCATCTGCAATTTAGGTAATGAATCAAGAAGATGTCTAGGGTGCACAAAAGTATTCCTATCAGTGATTTTATATAAATGCATGTATTTAGTCCACCATCTCCCTTATACATTTTCACATCAAAGAACTCTATACTGTCCATACTATAGTTTAGGGTGAATCTAATTGGACTATTTGCCACATTTAAATGTTCCACAAATGTTTCTAGTTCACCTAATGGACCCAACTACAGGAAACAGATATCATCAATGTAGCATCTGTAATATGCACCATATTGCCTAAATGTAGGATGTCCCAAGATCATATCTCTCTCATACCTGTGCGTATATGTATTAGCGTACACAGGGGCTACCTTCAAGCCTTATTGCCATTTCTGTATGTTGTATAAAGAACTGTTTCTCATATTTGAATTAGTTTTTGTACTAAATAAATCTCAATAATGACCGGGTAAATTCAATCGGTGGTCCTACATACAATGCATTGTCAGTAATTAAATCGCCTACCACCTCTATACCTGCCTCATGTGGAATGCAGGTATACAGGCTCTGCATGTCCATAGTGAACAATATATTGGACATGGGTAAATCAACACTTTGTATTAATTGCAAAAAGTCTTTAGTGGTATTTGTTGAATGTATTCACTTTGAATAATGACATTATGTTCATGCATGTATGATGTCATGTTTTTATGTTCATGCATGTATGATGTCATGTTTGGTGCCATTTTTGAAAAAGGGATGGGCTAAGGGTATATAGGGTATATATATAGCCACCTTCTTACACTTGTACTTTATCCTTGATAAAGGCCCAAATGGGTGCCGAAACATTGGGTACACAAGTATAAATAAAACTATTCACTTCTGAAGAGTAAAATATATATATTTGCCCCAGCACCCGGAGACCAGAGAGTGGCTAAAGACTGGCTTAGAGTGCAAGTTTTTGGAATCGTATATATATAAATATACTTAAGTTTTTAATCTCACTATGAAGTCCTGGAGTGCGTCATTCCTTGGAATATGAATATATATATATTTATATATAGTAAATGCTGGACAGCACCAGCTTCCATATACTGTCACCACCTCATAGCTGCCCCTGTGCATGTTAATTTGATGCATAAAAGTAGAAAACAAGAAACAGCACCAAGGGTCTTTGCAAAAAAACTTATATTATGGTGTAATACGCAATGTATGTGTAATACCAATGTTTCAGTCCCCATTGGGACCTTTCTCAAGACCTTGAGACCTTATAATAACAATTTTGACCTATCCCCATTATGCTTAGCGACTGGTTTCCAGTCTCCTGGTGAGGTTTTTCACCATCCACACATAGGGGGAGAGTATAAAGATTAAACATAGAATTACATGTACAACCACACATGTTATATATATGATTACCTGCCCATGTGGACTCTCATATAGGCAAGACAGATTTAACCTTAAGATTAAGGTTTGCTATAAGTACGGCCTTCAGGGATCAGAAATTGCTAAGCATTTTCTTGATATGGGGCATAGGGAAGCATACTGTTTGGGAAATAAAATGCTTTTTATTTTTACCGCTGCCTACTGAGTCGTGGAGTGCATGATCAAGGGTAGTATACTGGCTGTGATTGTCTCCCCAAGCTGCGGGTTCGGGGCGGTGCACCCGGGCCAGAGAAGTGGAGCGGTGAGTAACCTGTTACCATCAATTGCAAAATAATTGGGTTGGAAGCGATAGGTCCGGGGCATGGGTACCCGGTTCCACCCAAGGCAAGGGTGAGCACCGTAGGAAAAGGGTGTTTTCTGCTTGCGGTTAATTTATTAATTGTTTGGATGTTATGGGACTTGAGCGCACCATTTGTGTAGTAGTGTCATGGGGCATAGATTGCCTACCTTTAAGTATATTGACATTGACCATGTCTCTGAACCTAGGAGGGGGGGGTGATAGGTCAAAATTGTTATTACAAAGAGAAACGTATTGGATAAAGAGATTAGGCACTATGACACCTAAAGTATTAAATAAACAATTTTTCTTAATTTTCTTCCTTAATCAGAGATAAAATTGTAAGATCTGTAACATATTCCATTGATTCAGTGGGGGAAAGTACTGTATACCTGGATATTAACAAGTTATTATATTTTTAGGGGCAAATTTACAATTATTCCTGGAAATTAGCTCGACCAAATTCGCAATTCGATAAGCATTCGACCATCGAATGCTTATCGAATTATTTTAGGCTATCATTTTGCTTGCAATACGATTTCTCGATGCACTTGTACGATCGGATACCGATTGTTCGATGTCATGAAAAAATGGTGACATTTCCTTCAAGAGTCCGAAAAATTTATACGATTCGAGCGATCGAACGCTCCGATCGTACTAATGGTATTCGAGCAGTACTTAGCCTCAGAAGCCTACCGGGAGCTTCCCATAGGCTTCTATTACAATTTGGTAAGTTCAATCTGGCGAAGTAGGCAGTCGAATAATTTAAAAATCTTAATTCCTTTGATCATCGAATGATCGAATGATCAGTTAATGATTGGTGATTAGTGAGCAGGCCTGGACTGGCAATCTGTGGGTTCTGGCAAATGCCAGAAGGGCTGCTATAAGGTCCCATAGAAAGTCAGTATTTAGTGGGCTGGTGGTGGCTGTTTGGGCCTCTATGTGGGCTGTTTGGGCCTCTGTGTACCTGAAATGTCAGGGCCTGTTTTAATTCTCAGTCCGGACCTGTTGGTGAGTGATACTCAACACTCCTTTTTTTGGGTTATTTGTATTTAATCATATTTTAGTTAGCTTTAAGCTTTTAGCACTAACTAAGAAGGTGACGAGTCTGCAGTGCCGGCTAGATGTAATTCGCCTCAGCCGCAACTGTGGTTCCTAATAAGAACTTGAAAAGGGAAGGTGCTTTACTAGAGGAACACAGACGAGCGGGCAGAATACAACAAGGAATCGATCTTGTAAAAAGTGACAGAGAGTGCCAAGAAACGGGATCGCCTATAACAAGAGCCGATCTTGAGTATATGTGATTGAACGCTGAAGATCTTGTAAGTAAAGATCTAGCAGGCACCTGCTGTTATTATAAAGAGACGCACATTGGTCTGTTTCTCCTTTCTGTTTTTAAGGTGCGGTGTGGAGGAGTACGAAGTGGTGGAACAGACTTAATTCATTTTCTGCTGTTTCTTAATTACGAACTTTTTCGCTCAAAAGGAAAGACATTTTTTGCTGTTGGGACAATCATTCTCCTAGGAAGCGCATATAGAATATACTGTTTATATTTTGTGTAATGATATGTAATCTTGACAAAGGCTCTGGACACGAGCCAAAACGTTGATTCATACGTATGTTGAAATAAACTATTTTATCCAAAGAAAATCACTGGAGAGCACTGCCATATTCGATGATACTGTCTATACTTTTTTGAAGGCCCTTAGGAGTGTGGATCAAAAAGACTGTTTATATAAATATATATATATATATATATATATATATATAAACCGTTGGGGAACCAGCACTCACATGGTGCAAAAAATCACCTGGGTGCAAAGACAAACAAAACTAAATGTAAGCTGGAATAGAGTCTCGCACTCACAGGACAATGAAAAAACACTTTATTGTGTCACAAAAAACACTGACGTTTCGGTCAGCAATCTGACCTTTCTCACTGTAGAACACTTCTGTTGTGCCAAGTGCTGAACAGGAGAGACCCTATCCTGTCCAAGGGACACATTGATCTATTCAAAAATTCACCAACAGCACACTGTTTAAGTGCATAATTTATTAAGCCCACAGCATACAATAAAGGCAATGTTTGGGCCCACCAGGCCCTTTATCAAGGCTTGAGCACTTTTTTGCAACTTTAAACAGTGTGCTGTTGGTGAATTTTTGGATTTAAGTTATAAACAGTGGGGCTCTTTTATAAACTTAGTGCAGGGCAGATTGGTTCGCAAAGTGAATATATTTGCACTGCACCTGGTTATATTTATAAAGCTGAATAAAATTTATTTACAATGCAAATTCGCAAAAAACGGAAAGACAAGAACACCAGTGCAATATTTTAGCATTCAGGAAAAAGCATGGGCAAAAAAACCATTTGCGAACAATTATACGCTGCGCGAACTTCGTAAATGATCCTGAGTGTGTTCTGATATCAGAACATGCCAAATGTGATAATATAATTTACAACAGGAAACAAAAATAAGAGAAACAGAAAAATAAAACCAATTTCTTTGCCTCTTTGTAGTGAACTTGATTATTATTATTAGTATTATATTATGATTCACATAGTGCCTGTACAACTACTATTATTACTAATTACCTTTTGAAAAGTGAGACTTAATAAATATGTCTTTAGGCACAACTGCCAGATGCATTTCAGAAGGTAATGTTGGCCTAGATATGCTTGTAGCAAGATCAACCCAACCCTGAACACTAGACACCAATACATATAATGATTCAGTACTTATTAATAATCAGTTAGATGCATTCTGCTAATGATGCACACCAACTAATTCTACCTGCATTATGTACATCTGGATGAACTAGATATTACGCAGATTTCACTAGGGTAAAAGGTTCAAGTTGAAGGACATGTACTTTTACTTTACCTACTGTCTCATTTTGCTTTCTTTTATTAAACATATTAAAACCCAATAAAAACATTGAAAGAAGAGGACATGTTCATTTTTAAAGGAATATGAGTCTGAGTCTATCTCTTTGGAGCAACTGCTTCAAATATCATTAGTTATTCAACTATCTCCTCTAGTATACTTACATTTCTTTACTTAGTTTTCTTTTCATACTACTTGTTCCTTTGATATTATTTTATTATAATGCTTCTCAATGAGACACTAATTTTACCATATATAGAATTCTTGTAATCATGTCTATTACAATTTGGTTTGGATTTCCATACGTCAACACCATCGCAAAAGGATAAATGTCCAATTTCTATAACCAGCATTGTCTGAAAGGGAAAAAGTGAGTGAAAAGCTCTTTGTTAAAAGTCTTCCTCTGACATCTTGTAAATGGACACTTGGAAAGAAATTACCAGCTACAGTATGATAAGAAAACTTGCTAGCTACCTTTTACATGAATGAGGCAAATGGTCTTTAACATTTAAAATATAGCACATTCTTGCCCTGAGCATCTTTTCAAATGATTCATATTTACTATGTACTGAGAACTAATATTACACGTATGCTGACTTTTTCCACATAAAGTGTGCTCCATCAATCCAGATTAAATAGAGGTATATTAAAGAAGATTAGAACATTTGACATGGTTTACAATAATAATGTAATAAATCAGAAAAATCAAACATAAAATGTCAGATAAAATATCTCTTATTGTTTATACAGAGGTAAGGCATTAGAATATTAGCATCATTGAGGCTACAATGTATAGGATGTGTTATCCAGAAACCTCTTACCCAGAAAATTTAGGATTACTGGAAGGTCATCGCTCATCGACTCTATTTTGATCAATTAAGTCAAAATTTTACTTAATATTTAAGTTATCAAAAGATCCCCTTATCTGGAAAACCAAAGTTCCCAAGCATTCTGGATAACAGGCCCTATACCTGTATTTGATTATTACCTAGAATCATAGATATAGTAGGTTATACAAGAACAGTAGTGTTGTTGTTTCTTGCATAGTCTGACAGTCTGTATAAATGGGATGTAAGTATGGGAGGTAGTAAGATTTAATTACTTAAAAGACATTATGGGGCAAATTCACTAACGTACAAATTTTCACCAGCGACCACTTTGCCATACAGTACCTCGCACAACATTGTCAGGTGCCAATTTGTTACCTCTACGCTAATTCACTAAAATGAGAAGTTGTGTCTCAGCAGCATTTCATAGCGAATTTTCGCTAGTATTCATTTCTGCCTAGTGAAATTTCACTAGCACTCTTACACTTAGGTTAATTTGAATAGGGCGGGTATCTAAAAGTCATATGAATATCTTTATTAGAGACATTGGTGAAAATTCTTGAAGTGGGCACTTTTTATTAAAAATGTCCAAGGAATTTGAATAGAAACATAAAAGATTCTCTAATGCCCTACACATGAGTCCACCCTAAAATGAATGCCCCTCAAATGTCTGGGGAAAATGTTAACACAAAAAACTTTAACAGGACAAAAAAAAGGACAATAGTCCAATATACTGCAGTACACTTTTAGGTGAATAACTTTTCAATAAATTGAATTTATTGGCTCAGAACTAAGCTGAATCTGATATTAGAGCAGAGACAACAACCAAGCAGATCTTCATGGAAGAAGCAACAGACACGTTAGTATATAATATTTCTCATAGTATACTTACACCTTTCCAAATGTTGGTCCTTCAGAAGGGCCTCTCCTTCAGTCCCCCTAGTATTTGTGACACATTTAAACTGGATGTGGCCTTGCAAAGATTCTCTAGAAAGTTAAGATTGAAAAAACATTTTGCTAAAATCCCCACAGTACTGTATACTTCCTACAGCAAAAGTGATTTGGGACATTCACAACTTACCATTAAAACAGTGGGCTTGCGCAATAAAAGTAATTTTGTACCAAAAAGCAGAGCTAATGCTGTTGAAGCATATATTAAGCTAGTGAATAAAGATGTTGACAAATTGAAACAAAAAATTAAACATAACTCAATGATGAGGATTGAATCAAATTTAACATATAAAGAAAACAGATGTATACAAGAATTGGTACAAAATGATAAATTGATAAATTGACAAAGAGTGTGCCCTGGGGGTAATGAATAAGAAGTATTATATGGAAGAGATAGAAGCACAACTATCAGATCCAAATTTATATAAAAAGCAGATCCGTTATTATCCATCCAACAGTGCATTATGGATACAGTGTTCACAGCTGTGGAAGAGGGGTAATAGCTGATGATCTTAAACTTTTCCTTATTATTTATCCTATCACACTTGCATTTTATACCTTACCGAAATACATAAGCATTTGCAAAAACCACAAGTTCAACCTATTATTGCAGGTACAGATTCAGTACCAGTGGAACGGACTGGAGCACAACTGTACTGATAAATAATGGACATTGTTGTTCCCGCCAAACACCTCCCACAAATTTCCCCACCCACAACACACACTATTTAACATAGAACAGTATGTAATCTCAGAGGCCTGAAACATTGCCACTTTTTGTCTGCTCATGAGTTCTGAGCCAATAAATTCACTTTATTGAAAAGTTATTCACCTACTGGTGTTCTGCAGTATATAGGACTATTGCATGAGATTTTAGGACCCGTGGCAGGTTGGATCTAATACTGTTCAAGCACCTGATCCTAAGGAATTCATTGCATGAGGTTAGAGGTTAGAGCACTCCATCATTGTGTGAAAAAAAGGACAAGTCGCCAGAACTTTTAAAGCTTTAATGCAGGATATGATGTAACTGACATAAAATTGAAGAAGATCTAGCTTCATTTTAGCAGTTCACCTGGTCTAAAGTGGTGAAGGAAACTCTAGTGAAAAAGGGTAACATTCAGTAAAATCCACACGGAGTAACAACCATTTGCTACAGTTAAAAGTCGCCTGGCGATAGAGTGAGAATGAACGCTAACGATGGTCTCTTTCACTAGAGAATTGTCATCTACGTCTGTTAGTCAATTGGTCTTGTGCAAATGTGATTTCTGGCAAAAATTGATGGTAGCATCGGCCACAATTTTACCATAGTTATCAATACATTACTCGAAAAAATCTGGAGCAGGAAAACACTGGATAAAATTGTAAAAAGAAAATCCAAATTGTATGATTTTTTCAGATTTGACAACTATAAACTCAGACTTTTCCAAATTATCGGAGAAAAACACAAATTCTTACCCTTATTTTAAGAACCCGAGCACATACTGTATCATATCTTCCAATTGTAAATGGGACATCTGCTATTGACTTCTACATAACCTCTACAGGTTTGAGATGGAGTACTTTTTTTAATTCAGCCTTGGGGTTGAATAAATCTTGAAAAATGTTAGTTTTCTTTTCTACAAACAAATGGTGTTTTTCCTCTTTAAAAGTTCAACCATAAAAAAATTGTACTTTTCTGAAAAACAAAAACTTAGATGTGTGTTCTGGCATTCCAAGCAAAAAAATTTAAAAGTCTGGGAGACAGACAATTACATTTAATATTAACCATACAACTAAATAACTAATTAACACCCTAATAAACTCTCGCAAAGTTGGTTAACATTCAGTATTAATCTGTAGCTATATATCACTTGTTTTCTATCTGTGTTTTTACATTGAAGCAAAAGGAGAAAGCCAGACTAATTGTTTTCAAGTAAATAGACCACATTTGAAATTTACATGTAGATAGAATGTATTGGCATTCTGAAAGTCGGCACTATATCAATATTTTATTTAAATTTGGCTGTGCAAAGACTTTTTGAGTTCCATCTTTTGTACCTAATTATATTCATAAGTGTTCTTCATGGGTGACAAATATAAAGGAGACTGGTCCAGAAACCCTTATCAAAATCATCATAATTCACACTAAGGACTATGGTCTGAATCAGCAGGAAATCAGATGTTACTGAAACTAAATTCAACTGCAAATGACTTTTTTTTATGCAATGCAATTCGGTAGGATGCAGGTTTCATAGAAATAAAGCAGTTAATGTAAATAACATCTGATTTTGCATAAAAAATGTATATTTCCTATTTCCAACTGTCCTTGTTGCTTCCACATATCCCTTTAAAAGTTCAGTTTCTTACTATTTATTCTGCTATTGCCCACTTGGGGGTTTCTGCATTCTCGACCTGATGAGTGATTCAATGTTATAAAACATTTAATAATATTCTTATGGATTGTTTTTGATTGCAAAAAAGAAAACAAAATTCTTTTTTGCACACTCAATGAGCATCAAGGTACCCCTTTAACCCCCTCAATAATTCTAGGTTTTCCTAATCAGATAGTTTCAATAGCTGCAAATGACATTGAGTGAATTGGAAGATAATGCTCTAAAGTAAGCAACATACTTCATTTAGGATCTGTAGCCACTGTGACAGAGTGATCAGTAGTGTAAATTTTGAGAATAACTGCCAAAATAGAAGGATTGATTTATTTAATTATATTTCCAAATGAAATAATAGATGTGACTTTTCAAAATGCAGTCCACACTAAAGACACTGTATATTACTAAAAACTAACAACTGGTTCAGGTAAAAATATAACTTTATATTTTTAAAAACTGTGCCTCTACTTAAAACAAAAGATTATGGTTATATGTAATATATACAATATATAGACTCTATATGTTAACCATATGTAACATCTATGTGTTAATATTTTATTTATTGATACCCTGAATTCATATTTCTGGCAATTAAGACCCTAATCAATTATGTACCAGGTTTCCAAGTACCACTGTGGTAGCTAAGTTTGCTAGATTGCAAGCACATAAACCTATTCAACAATAAGAGATAAAAATAGTGCCCAATTCCAGTCTGTCCAATATATCTAAGCCAAAGGTTAAGCCTACTGCTTGTCAGTATTCATATATTCCTAGTACCTGGTTAGGCTAAACATGCCAACTTTAATGAACTGCTTTAATGAGCTGGTTTCATTCTCCCTGGGCAAATAACAAATGTAGAACATTAAACATATCCCCTAAGGGAGATTATAAAAGTCTAGAGCAGGCAGAATGGAAAGTAATGGCATTAAAAGTATGTGCTGTATATATTATCAGTGAATGGAGCATATATACTGTAATCCCTGGCAAAGATCATGTACAGCAGGTATGCCGTGCAACAGTGGCATAACTAGATTTTACTGGGCCCCACAGCAAATTATTTTTCAGGCCACAATAATGTCTAGTTGACCTGTTTTACCAATATTTATTGGAATTGTATATGAATTGGGGCCTTACGGGGGGCCCCTATACCTCCTGGGCCCCCCTGCAGCCTCAGGGTCTGCTTCCTCTGTAGTTACACCCATGCTGTGCAAGCAAGCAAACTGCGTCTGAATTAGGCCGTCTTAATAGAAAATCTTGTTTATATCCCTGCCCTTAACAATACCAGGTACTAAAAATATGTTTAAAATGCCTATTAAATAAGTAACATGAAAGTAAAAACAAACACAGAGAAACATAACCATTTCTAAAAGAAAGGTAAACATTTATAGCTATTATAGATATATTTCATATGCATATTTAAATGTTTTTGGGTACTGAATACAATTATACCATCATTCCTCACGGATGGATCGTCCTTTGGAGCAGTGGTAGCAGTGTTAGGCTTTGGAGGAGCAGGCAGATTGGTAGTGGGTAAAGGTGTAGTGACACTCTGCTTTTTAGTTGCAGCACGCCCCCTCCCTCTGGATGGAGCACGACGTTCCAGGCTGTGTGATGGCTCATCCCCACTTGAACTGACGCCACAGGGCGGTTTAGAAATAGTGGTGGCCTGTAGCTGCAGCAGGTAAGCTGTGGATGGAGTCGGCCCGCTCAGAAAAGGGAACAAAAGGGGTGACTTTCGAAGGTGTTGTTGCAGAAACCTCCGACACAGTGGACAGTCCATCAGTATCCGTAGCGATGGATCTAATCGCGGCTTGTTTCTTGGGATCAGTATGCAATACATAGGGTCCCAACCAGCAATCATGGTGGCAGTAGGGGCATGTGGAATTAAAGTCACGGGCCTCCTGGGACAACTCGCAGGTACAATGCACACAGTATGGTACTACCACCCGTGCGTTATGAATGTTCAGTCTCTCCCCATAAGTGCCAGCCCAAATATATCTAAGGGCAAAGTCTATCTGTGGGGGATCTGTTACTGCGAAGGGAGTAGTCCCAGCTGGGACATCTTCATCCTCCCAACCATCCCAACCATAATTAGCCATGTTGGAAAGAAAAATGGGTTTACCAGGGATGGAATGAGCCGGTTCCACGTGGCCTGCAGCCGCAGTGAAGTCGGAAGGTCCGCCCAAAGGGTCCAGTCACAGCCGCGGTCTGGAGTGGCGGTACCTGGGGAACACGAGCAGGGGTATGGCACTCTGCGTAGTTCCATAGAGGTGAGCGGTCAGCTATAGGATCACCGCTAAAGGTCTGGGCCCAAATACAGCAGAGGAGCAATGCATGCACGTCCGTCTCTGATAAAAACTCCTGTACAAAGCTGGTGGCGGTGGCGTAGTTCCGGGAACCGCCTTGCTCAAAAGCGCGCCGACAAGCCTCTTACACAAGAGGGTGGCGCCAGCGAGTTCGCGCGCTAAGAAAAAAATGCACCAACAAAATTTTGCTGAGTTTGACTGACAGTGACACTGGCCAATAAGGGAATGGGGAAGAACCCTCAAGCCCAAACCCACGGCCTTCTATGCTGTGTCGCAGCAAAGTTAGAAAAAAAGCTTTGTAATGAGGATCTCTTCCTGCTAACTCTCCTCGTTGGAACATAGAACTGTTCATACTAAATACAACTGACTATCTTTCTCTCTCTAGAGAGACTATTACAAAAGCTAACCTGTATCTTGCTAGTCCACGTTCACGGGTGGCCTGGTCCCCGACTTGGATCTCTAACAGTGCAGGTCCTGTTAGGGCACGTGGCTTACTGGGGCCTTGTTGATCCAAGGCTCAATGAGCAACCAGCCTGTTCAGTACCAGCAGCCAAAGAGGCAGAGGCCCCTCCCTGCACACATTATAAAGCTTTAGTGGCAGGGAGTGGTTATTGCACCCTTTGTCCAATAAGAACTGGTGTTGGTTAGAAGTGTTACAGGTAGTTACACCAAATAACAGAAACATACTAAAGGCAGGGGATTAACTCCATAGATGCTGTATAGAATCTATGGGTCCCTACATACACTATGTATGTATGGATTCTAGGTTTCACTATGTAACAATGTTACTATTCAACAATGTAGAATAGGTCTTATACATAGTAGACTGATAACCAGCAAAAATAATATTTTTACTGACTTGTGGAATGTTGCATTTCTCTCAACATAGAAGAGAAAAAGACTTTCTAGTGGATTGTATGGTTTGCAAAATGGTATATTCTATATCTTTACAGAGCCTTCCATTGATCTGTTAGACCAGACTTTTTGATGTTTCATTGTCATAATAAGTACTTTAATCAACAACCAATTAGAAAATTAGATATAAAGTGTACACAGCTATTTCCCATAAGCATGCTCTTTAGAAAATTGAATCTTGGAAATTGCATCACAATTGCTTCATCTATCAAATGGCATTCTTCACTTTACATTATATTACCAAATGCTATTTAGTCTCAACTTGTCATTTATTTAATGAACTAAGCTATTAACTCTTCAGTTGTGACTTTATTTAGCTTTAGAAATGCAACTTTAAAGGCGTCTTCTATTAAATTCAGATATGTGTATTTTTCTATATAAAGGTACAATATGTGCAGGGTTTTGCACAGCATTATTTAGGGACAAAGCTAGTGCTGAATTTGAGGTCTAAAGGGAAAATATATACATTATCCAGTACATTCCTGCTATTTCCCTATATATTAAAAGCGTTGATCATTTCCTGGTAATGGTAATGGTGTAGGTCTCTCAACTCCACGGGCAACATTTGGGGTTCACATACGTGGAACTATATTCCATTTTAAGAAACATTATATAGCAGAACCATCCATTTTAAGGTCTTTAGGGGATCTGAATACAAACACTTTCAGATCCAGGAAAATATAAAATCAGAGAAATGCATTACACTTTATATATTGGTGTAGCCATCCTGCTAACATGGCTATTATTTAAATTGTGCAAAGTATAATCTGTGTAAAATCATATTGCTGGGACTTGTGGTTCTTTTAATCTTCAGCACTGAAACAGTTAATTGCTGAAGCCCTTGCTGGGCTTGCAGTTTCCCTCCCACAGGAAGGTGAAAGATTCCTGCCACCAATAGGAGAGCAGCTTTTAGACTGAGGAGTTGCAGCCAATGAGAGCATGAGTGACTTCTGTAAGGAGGAAAAAGGAAGAGAGAACTTCCAGGAAGTGACAGGAGATCTGGGGGATTAGGGAGATATACCCAGAGCTGTGCTGTATGTGAGATTACAAATACTGGTTTATATATGAGCTCCAACGGCCGGCCTTACTGCTATTATTAACACTGGCCAGTGTTCAGGGAACTTGACTTAAAAATTATCTGAGTTGACTAGATCATTAATTAATGTGCACTTAACAATTCATAGTCATTTTCTACCCTATTCCTTTGTAACTAACGTTTAATATTGCATTGTTGGTATAACTGTGCGTTCAGATGCTCTGATTCATTTGTTGAAACATATTGCTAGAAGAGAGATTGGTCAATGTATCCTTATTACTGGGTCTTCGGATCCGATAAACGTGCTTTGCATTACACTGCTGGTTTATGTGTATCACTGGGGGTTGTGGGTGTCACCAGAGGTGGACGAGAGCAGGACCCATCTAACACAGCTACACCTTCGGGTGCGCTACATTGGTAATGTTGGGAATCCATGCAAAAGCATTTCACTTATCCCTGTAAGGACAGATGCAGAGATCCTGTGTCTGTGTGCTGTAAACTGTTACCTAGCAACCAACTAATCTGTGATCTCGGCACAACAGGAAGTGACACAGCAGCTAGTGAATGGAAAAGGAAGTCACAAATACTGGTGAAGAAGAAAGCCTGGCTTAGAGAACTTCATGGCAGACAGAGAAGGAAGCCAAAGAGCTGTGAAAAAAATCCAGACTGGAGGAATAAACAGCAGGAAATTATTATCTGAGCATCCAAAGAGGCTGGTAATCGCACCGTATGCCTGACTGTGCTAGATTCGCCCAAAGAGAGCTCTAAAAGTGTTTCCAAAGAGGATTTGTGAGTATCCTGGTTAAAGGGACAGTACCCAAAATAGGCACTGAAGATAGAGATTATTGGAAGGACATGAAAGGACTTTGACTTTTCATAGTTAGCTAGACCGTTTCTGCTAGCAAGTCAGTTAATGAGGCCCTATTGCCACCAGTTAGGAGTGCTGCATGTACTAGTTGGCCAGTTATTCCGTTTAAAGGGGAATTCAACCCCTCTGGTACTACTGCCAATGCGCCCAAAGTTCACGAAGTTCAATCTGCGTAGTTTGTGAACTTTGGGTGCATGCGCAGTAGTACCAACTGGCAAATGTGTCCTACTGCACATGCGCCAACGGATCCAGGAAGAAGACTTTGCTGGAGAAGATGGTGCCTGGGAACCTGGCAGGAGGGGTCCTGCACAGAGAAGTAAGTAGCAATTTAGGGACATTTGCCCAGGGGGAGTAGGCCAGGGGGGAGGAGGGAGGGTGGCCTACGGGGGGTAGGGGAGGGGTTTAGTGCCAGAGGGGTTGAATTCCCCTTTAACTAATACTGTGTGTGTGTTATTACTGTATTCCTAGTGGAACCACCAGTAGGTGCAAATCCAGGATTCCACTAGGCGGAGGCACTGCATTAGTAAGTACCAGGTACCCAGTCTTTGCAGATACCATCCCGTGCCATCAGGGAAACGCCACACGTGGAGTGTAACACCGACAAAGGGGTGTCAAAAGGGTTATAGTAAGACCACAAAAAAGGAGGAAAAACTTAAAACCAGGGTATATAAAGTGAGATTTCATTGCGCTGGCTTTATCCTTACATATACACCAGAATATTGGCCTATTGGCACAATGCTAGACCTCAACAAATCCTGAAATATTAGAAAGAGGTTTGGCAATCACAGAACAAAACTTGTTTAGTACCCTAGCATTAATGCATGTGGCCCAGCCTTTGTTTGCCTTTGCATTGTCAAATATATTTAGAATTTCCTCCTGAGTGACCCAGATGCCAGTAATTATATTACTATAATTGGTCCTATTAAGGAAGCCTTCAATAAATGGTTCCTGCCTTGCGTATACAGACAAAAAATATATTTTCAGAATTTCCACACCCTCATCAACCAACTGATATGCTGCTGATAATATTGGTCCCATCCCTTCTTACTTCATTATTTTTGCTATTTACATATTTAACAATTGATTAATTTAACTCCTACTGCATACAATTTTCTATCTCTATTTAACTTGTCTGATCGCCTTTTTGGCCTCTTGGACTGAAGTTCCAGTTGTCCTAACTAACCTAAATGCCTTAAAAGCATGTTTTTTCTTACCAATCTCAAATCCAAAACCTTAATCAAACTTTAAAGGTTTTACTTTGCGATGCCTTTCCTTGCTTACAAGTGGAATATAGTGATGTACTGTATATTTATTTAGCAAAAGTTTGAAGATATTACATTTTCCTTCTATATATTGTATATCTTATATTACATTTCCCCATATTCTTTGGGGTTATTTACTAAAACTTGTTTCTCATATTTCACCAGAAACAAAGTTGACCTACCTCCCAGCCACGAATTTGGCTAATATTTCAGGTTGAAATGAATTGGATTAAAAAAACAATAATTTTTAGCATTTACAAACATTCATGAAAGTTAAAAAACCATCTTCAAATTGTTCAAGGGACAGCTGCCATTTACTTTTACATGAATTCAACAGGTTTTAGATGTAATGTTTTTGTATTCAGACTTTTAATAGATTTAGGGCATAATAAATTTAAAATAAATCGAGTTTTTTTCCCTCTAAAAATTCAAGTTTTTTTTTCACTAAAAAAACTTGACTAAATAACCCCATTTGTGTTGTTTATTATTATGGTGTTAACGGGCACTTTTACTAGACCATGTTCGCCGAGTATAATAATAGAGTTAAAATTCAATGATTGATGCAAATTTGAAAAGCAAAAACAACCCCAAACCAGCCTATACTCTATATCTATTCAACATCTGTCTCTTTGTTGATTCGTGATCTTTCATAAACCCCCACACTTTAATCCTTTAAGTTTGAAAAGTACACATTTGGCTAATTCCAAAATGTGTAACTATGTCTCTCTACTACTAACTACTGAACATTAACCCTTGTCTGAACGTAGTGTTTTTTATATAACTGTATTAAAATTCTGAAAACCACTTCAAATGTTTTATTTTGCTGCTGCACATATACCACACTGGATATGATTGCCAGGGGTCCACTGAACAGTTTGATGCCCATTGTGCATAGGTTTACTATAGTGTCTAGCATTTTGAGACCCCAAAATGAAGTTAACACATCCAAATTTTCCAGGATTTTACTTCAACTACTGAAAAATCAACACATTTACTGTATTTTTTATACTGTATTTTATTCATCTAAAAATGTTTACACCAAATACCATATATTTTTGCAATGTACACATTCTACCGAATCTAAAATGGTTACCAGAAAAAAGCATCACCGTATTGTTGGTAGGGTAGGCACCCAAAGAGTGAGGCTACAATTAAGTGTTGTGAAAACATGAAATGCATAAGGCTGTTATCCACAGTTGTACAGTAGTGATGGGCGAATCTCACCCGTTTCGAAACGAGTCGCGCATCATTTTTGACGAGTGTCGCGTCAATCGTGTTGCGTCGTTTCCGACGCGTCACATAATTTTCGGCGCGCGGCGCGCGACTCGTTTTTTTTTTTGGCGAATTGTTGCTGGTGTTTTGCAAATTTATTCGCCAGCGGCGAATTCGCGGCGAATTGCCGCGATTCGCCGCTGGCGGATAAATTTGCGAATAAATTCACCCATCACTATTGTACAGTACTTCAATAAGGGCTTGGATGATTTTTTGGACAGACATAGTATCAAAGACTATTTTGATACTAAACTCTACAGTTAGTATAGCTATGGGCATATACGGTTTGTGTGAAAGAGTGTGTGTGCATATGCTGGGTTTTAATTTGGAGGGGTTGAACTTGATGGACTTTTTTCAACCCAATTTAACTATGTAACTATGGGGAAAATTCATTAAAGCATGAAGCGTCTAAAGCTAGCGCTAAATCGCCAGCGTGATGTCAATTTGTAACCGTGGAAATTCACTAACACCGGCTCTGGTGAATTTATGCTAGTGAAGTACTGTAGATAGACTTGTTCAATACAATAAATAGGAGGTTGAAAAAAAAATGTAAAAGGTTTTCTAAGTCCCAAAAAAACGCTGGCGTGTTTTGGCATTGGAGGGGGATAGTCTGAAAAAGATCGATATTTTTTGGGGGGGGTTACCCTCCCCCCTACATTTCCTAACATATGGCAACACAACTATATAGGGGGCACATGTAGGGCAATAGGACAACTTTATTTTTTCAATTAAAGGTTTCCTGGGCTTGTGTAGTGCAACGTAGTGGCTGTAACATACACTTTTATACTATTATACTTTGAAATTCGCACCATATGCAAATTAGGCATCGTTAGCGTATATGCGCTTTGCCTGGCGAACAAACGGTAGAGATACTTCGCTAATGTTCGCTGCCCTGATCGCAAATTCGCATCTTAGTGAATTAGCGTAGCGATGGCGAAAATTTGCCTGGTGAAGTGCGGCAAACGCTATCAAAGATAACGCTAGCGAATTTTTGCATTTTAGTGAATTTGCCCCTATGTAACCTCCATAAATGAATACAATCCAATAATCTAAGGGGCACATTTACTAAAGGTCGAAGTGAATATTCGAATAAAATGTTAAATTCAAAAAATTTTAATTTCAAAGTAATTTTGGGCTACTTCGACTATCAAGTATGCCAAAATTCAATTGGAATAGAAAAAATTTGAATATTTGACAAGTTGAATTTTCGAAGTACTGGCCTTTTTAAACCCTTCGACTTTAACACTTCGCCAACTTAAAGCTGACGAATTTCCATTTTAGCCACTGGAGGACCTCCTAGAACCTGTCCTGAAAATTTTTCTAAGTCATAAGAATTTGAAGGATTTTGCATAAAAATTGGTTGTTTCGAAGGATGCGATCGAACAATGGACCTATTTGATCAGAAAAAAAACTTTGATGGTTGAATTTCAAAGATTTTTCACTGCACAAATTCGGCCATTAGTAAATCTGCCCCTAGGTCTTCATGGTCTTCATATTTTTTCCGGATCCTTCAGTGCTTTTTTATAATCTGAACTTTTTATAAATTCAATGACAATCATGGTTTTAGAGTTTGTGAGTTTAGTCATGGTTTCAAAAACCACTAAAATCCGACCTTTAAAAAAATTTGCCTCTTTGGGGGAAATGTAATAAAATCTGCCTAGAGAACAAATTTGCATTCAAATAAGAATAAAAATCCACAGTAAGAATGTAATATTTTCATTAGAATTTTTATTGCATTGCAAATCTTAATTGTGCATATCAAACATTTAACACCTCCTTTGGAGCAAAAGCAACTTTTCCATTAAGAACCTTTATTACACACACTGCACACTATCACTTAATATAACATTCACAATTGCTATCCTACTGTTGTGTGAGGGGCAAAGTGTTCGCAAAGGCAAAATTGTAACTTTGTAAAAATGTATTCTCATTGCGAATGAATTGCAAATTGCGATTTTTGCATTAGCAACCAATATTACATTCCCTGTTTGTGTCTCCTATCACCTCCTTTTAGATTTTAAACTATAATATGCAGGAAATTATTTATGTTCTTTATATGTAATCTGCATGTTTGAAAACAATAATAAATAAAAAAAATAAGAATAATGCAGGGATAGAATCCCTTGCTAGTGATGTATGAATAAATTTGTCAGATGTGAAATTGCAGCAAATTTCCACGTTTTGCCACTGGCAAATGAATTTGCAAAACTGTGGAGAAAATTTGTAGATGAAAAATCTGGAATGTCAAAAAAATTTGGCCGTGAGTCAGAATAGTCACATGAATAACAATTTTTGCACATCAAAATTATTCGGACACCCATTGACTTTAGTGCATTTGGACAAAATGGTAAAATAAATTGGCACAGGCGTCGAAATTGCCTTGTTTGACATCCATTGACTTCAATGCATTTCGCAAATTTTTTGTTGTTTCGTGAAATTTGTCGGTGAAGCGAAATAGGTCAAATTTGCCCATCACCATCCCTTGCCTGTAAACTGTTATCCTGAAAGCTCTGAATTACAGGACAGTCATCTCCCATACACTAATACAGGAATGAAATCCCTTGTCCGGAAACTGTTATCAAGAAAGCTCTGAATTATAGGACGGACATCTCCCATATACTTTAAGCAAATAATTCTAATTTGTTTTAATCTAATCTTTGATATAATATTTTTTAAATGATTTCCTTTTTCCATGTAGTAATACAACTATATTGTGCTTGATGGTAACCAAACTGCATATAGCAGCATAACAATTTAGTTGGCTTTATTAATTTATTTATTTGTTTAAATGTTTTTAAAGACCTCTTATAAAGGAAATGCAAAGGTCCCAAGCATTTAAGATAATATATCCAATAACTGTAATTGTAATTATAGTACTAATAATATGATGATGACCCTGAGGCACAGGGTATTAATCTTGTTTAAACAGGCAGAACTGGACTGATTTTCACTTCATTGAACACAAATTTGACTGTTGATGAGCAAACTTGGTCTTTTGCCAAACATTTACAAACCTGTAGCAAACTTGAAGAAACTTAGCTAGAAGACTTGTGAAGCTGCAAAATTCACTGAAATGGATTGCAGTCAATACTAAGGCAAAATTACATGAAGGGGCTTATTTCTGAAACCTCAAATTTTTATGGTTGAGGAAAAAAATCTTAATTTTAAGAGGAAACAAAAATCTAACATTTTTAAAGATTTATTATGCTCCAAAGCTGCTAAAAGTTAAAAATATTAGAGTGAAAACCTGTCAAAATTTTGTAGAAATCAATGGCAAAATCTTTGACAATTGAAACATGTTTTTTCCTTTGGGTTTCTCAAAAGTTTTGGGCTGTTTGTGATGGTTTTTGTTCAATAATCTGATAAATTTGAGTTGTCACAGTGACAAATTGATATGGTTGAATTTTTGGGGCATCGTTAGAATTGTTGCAACTTTTTTTCACACTGTTTTTTCAAGAAGTTTAATGGTAAATTAAGGGGATTCAGGTTTGGGAGTTTGGTCAAAATATTTTATATTACAGTGAGAAAAAGTCAAGTTTCAGTAAATACTTTGAAGTTTTTTTTTATTTGAATATGTACGTTTTTGATCGAATAGCTCTGTATTCAATAAAATTCTAATGTTTAGAATCAAAGTAATGGCGTTTGATCGAATTTGATTCAAAGTTTTTTCCAGAATTTTGAAAGAATTTTTAAAGTCTGCCAATTAACTCCAAATAGGTTCTAGGAGGCCTCTCATACCTCATAGGCTAAAGCAGCAATGTGGCAGGTTTTACATGGCAAAAGGGGAATTTTTAAAGAGACAATATGTACATTTTGAAATTTCAATTTGAATTTTTGCATTTTTTGCAAATTCAAATCGAATTTTGTCGAAGTATACAAAAATAGGTTGAAATTCTAATTTTATTCATTCGAGTTTTCACTTCAACCCTTGATAAATCTGCCACTAAGGGGGTTATTTATCAAAGGTCAAATATCAAAATTATGCATATTTTTTTAACTCTAATAACAACTTGATTGGGAGGTTATAAATCAAAAAACTCAAATGTATAAAATTCGATTGAATAGGAACGACCCAAAAATTTTAATCAAAGTCGAATTGAGTTTTCCTCCAAAAAAGGATTTTTAAAAAAATGTTATTGTATTTTTTTATTTTTCCCCTTTCGTACATAATTAAGAGGGCATGTCCGGTGGCCAGTAAGGGTGTTAGACCTAATTCCTTATTACCTAGCTCCCTCTCATTCAACATTTGCTCCCCCACCATATAATGGCCAAGCTAATGTACAACCAGAAAGGGGACAAAGATCCACAGATCTCTGTTTCAACCAGTTGGGCCCAAATGAGCTCTTTGTAAATTTCCCTTGTTTTTCCCTTTCCCCCTCCTTACGCCTACCCATTAAAGGGAACAATGAGTATTGAACTAATGAAATATGTTATATTGATAGGCAGAGATGAGGCTGAAATATGTTATATTGATAGGCAGAGATAATGGCAATTAAAATAGTAAGTTATAATGTGAACGGTATCAATAAAATTAAAAGATCCCAAATATTAGGGGAATGCAATAGATTAAAGGCAAAAATTGGTTTATTACAAGAGACTCATTTTAAGGAAGGTAGAGTACCCCAATTGAAATTGAAGAATTACCATATAGTGGCTAATAGTAATAATAATGAGAAAAAATCTAAAGGGGTATTGACTCTAATACACAAAGATCTACCTTTTACCTCTCAGGAAAGATCTGGAAGGTAGATATCTGTTATTGAAGGGAAAGATGGCAGAAAAACTTATTACTATTGCGAATGTGTATGCCCCTAACCACGAGCAAGGAAAATTACACACACACACACACACATATATATATATATATATATATATATATATATGTGTGTGGTGATTTAAATATTCCTCTCAATCCATTAGTTGAAACCTCAAAAAAGAAATGCAACATCTCCTATAAGGGTCTGAAAAGGGTAAAGAAAAGTCTATCTGACCTACAATTGGTTGATTTTTTGAGGTGTCTTGATATACATAATTCTCATGTGTTATTCTAGAATTGACTACATTTTCTTCACATAAACATGTACATTATTGCCAAGAAGCGAGGATGATGCAGGTTACTCTGTCAGATCATTCTCCAGTGGTAGTAAGTCTCTACTACTACTACTTCTACTAAAATGGAATTTAACTGGAGACTTAATAACACAATACTTTTAAATGAGAATACTAAAGAACAGATAAATAAAATGATAAAAACATTTTTTCTAGAAAATGGTTTATCTGAAACTAACCCAGCAATATTATGAGAAGCCCATAAATAGTTGATGCTAGCCAAATTAATTGCATTATGCTCTAAAATAAAGAAGGAGAGAGAACAGAAAATATAGGTACTGTTAAAGGAGATTTCCAAATTGGAACAGTTGCATAAACAAACATTTGCTTTAGATGCGTTTAGCTTATTAGAGGAGAAGAGGATACAACTGAAAGCTATGCTGGATCAGAATACTTATAAAGCTTATATGAGAAGTAAACAAAATAATTATGAACTAGGAGATAAGAGCACTAAATATTTTGCTTAATGGCTATTAAGGATAAGCAACAGCAGACATGTTACTCCTCCTCACAAATAGTGTAATGCTTTCAACAATTTTATCAAGCTCTTTATGCTCTGGACCAATCAGGTTCCCCTGCCTCTATAAAACCTGAGATAAATACATTTATAAGAGAGGCAAAATTACCGGTTATATCTCTAGCACAAAGACAGTCTTTGGAGGATCCAATTACCTATAAGGAAATACAGTATTGCACACTCTGCAATCTATACCGACTAACAAAAGCCCGGTACCAGATGCATTTAATTCCTTATATTACAAGGTGTTCTCTAAGGAATTGATCCCATATATGTCACACTATTTTAATTCCATCGATTTGGGCAATAGGCTACCAGCACAGGCTAAAGAAGCCCACGAGAATGGTAAAATAGTTAACTTAGAAGATATCCAGAAAAGATGGGGGACTCATCTGAGGGACCAGTGGTGTTATTACCAACTACATAATTTTCTTAATGCAGTACATATACAGTAGATCAAGACGAGATCCTACTGACTGCATGGGGAAAAATTCTGGAATTTACCAATTAGACCTATCTCCCTAATATACAAGCTTTTATTATAGAATAAGACGGTATCCCATACAAATCATTTTAACGCATGGGAAAATGATTTGGGGATAAAGATAACCCCGAGGGTAAGGAAGAAAGTATTGACAAAAAAACTCTAGAGCTTCAAGGGTCAGAGAAATGTTATACAAAGTTCCAACTACAGTAGGTGGTACTACCTCAGAGAAATGTTGGAGATGTTATTTGGGTGTTGGATCTTATATAACCATATCTGCTTCACATGTCCTGAGATTATCCCCTACTGGAGGAATGTAGTGGGGAGGATAAATAAAATAACAGGATCAAAAAAACAGACAGATTAACCTTACATCTCCTACATGCAACAGTGGCTGTGATTCCAAAAGATTGGAAATCACAGGCACGACCAACAGAAAGTGAATGGAGGAATCTAGTAGAGGAGACCAGAAAATTGGAGGAAATTACGAGTTTAATACACAATAAGATGCCACAATATTATCACACATGGAAACCATGGTAAGAGAACTTGTAATTGTTCGGAGAACTGGTGTAGTTACAATAAAGGTTAATACAATAATGGGCGGGAGTCTGAATATTATATATGGCTGAGATGTAAGGTTAACTTAAGAAGTCAATACTCTGTATGGCATGTGTATTGGATGTGAATATATGTTAACATGTTAGCTACTTAAGAAGTCAATACTCTGTATGGCATGTGTATTGGATGTGAATATATGTTAACATGTTAGCTACCCCTTTTTCCCTTTTGTATCCACTCAATTTTTTATATAAAACCAATAAAAAGATATTTGAAAAAAAGAGTATGTAAATTTTGAAATTTGAATTTTTGACAAATTCAAATCGAATTTGGACTATTCCTTAGTCGAAGTACACAAAAATTACTTAAAATTCAAATTTTATTCATTTGCGTTTTCACTTCAACCCTTGATAAATCTGCCCCTAAGGGGGTTATTTATAAAAGGTCAAATATTGAAATTATGCATATTTTTTTAACTCTAATAAATTCTAATGCAATCACAAACTGATTGGGAGGTAATTAATGAAAATGTCTAAAATTCGATTGAATAGGAACGACCCAAAAGTTTTTTAGTCAAATTGAGTTTTCCTCCAAAAAAAAATTGGAATGTCTGGAAGGCTATTAAGATCTTTAAATGGTTCAACTGACCTCTGCCATTGACTTCTAGATAAACTCGGCAGGTTTTAGCTTTCTTGGGTCAAGGTGTGATAAATCTCACATTTGAAATTGAATTTTCTGGTTTTGAATCATAATAAATCTGCTCCTAAATGGCAATGTTCTGGAAAAACAAAAGGGTAAAAATATTTAAATACTTATAGTATTTCAGGAAGAACACAATATCAGTGGCAGCAGGACATATATTCATACATTGCATATATGAGGTCACATTCTTTGTCACTGACTAGTAGTTTTATCAGATACAAGTCTGAGGCCTGTTGTCCAGCATGCTCGGGACCTAGGGGTCTCCAGATAATGGATCTTTCCATAATTTAGATCTTGATACTAGTGATGGGCGAATCTGTGGTGTTTCGCTTAGCCGAAAAATTCCCGAATTTTCAGCAAAACGTGTCGCGCTGATGTTTTGTTGCGCGCCCAAGTTGATGTGCAATGTGATAAAACTGCCATGTGAAATGCATACCCCCAACGGTCCCTTTTTTTGGAGGGACATTCCCTCTTTTGACAGCTCAACCTGCAGTCCCTCATTTCATTTGTATTGGAAAGTCGCTCTTTTCTCTGCACGGAATAGTCAGAAAAAGAAACAAAGTTGAGCCTAGAAGAATAGCTAACAGGGGCAAAAAAGATGCTTTTTAACAATTTTGATATAATAAAATAAGTAATTTTTGAATTTGTAACAGTTTAGATGAGGAGAAATATTTTCAAACTTTCATAACCTGCCAAATTTGGTAAAACGAACATGTTAATTAGTGGGTATGACCACAAAAATGGGTGTGGCCAAAATGTTGCAGCGCTACATATGGAAAAAAAAAATTCTGTTCCTCTTTTTACTACCAAAATGTTGGGAGGTATGGAAATGTGAAAAAATTTTTTTAAAAATGGCATCTTTTGCTTTGTGTCTGAATGTGCTGAATAGCATTGGAGTCAATGAGAAGAGCAATTTACACGCGTGTTTCACTTAGTATGCACACATGCCCTGCATTGTTAGTGGACTCTTATCTTTTCAAAAGAAAAAAAGGCCTCCCATTTTGCCAGCTTCTTAAAAACATCTGTGATTATTATTTAAAATAGTGAAAAATTAAAAAGGCATATTTTAATATATATTCATTTATTTTAAAAAATATTTTTCACTGCACAGATTGTGCTGTTTTGAATTTTTGTGAATGTTTCGCTAGTGCGAATTTATTCACCCATCACTACTTGATACCTTAAGTGTTGAGCCTTAAGTTACTAGAAAATTGTGTAAATATTAAATAAACCCAATAGGTTGGTTTTGCTTCCAATAATGACTGATTATATCTTAGTTTGGATGAAGTGCAATTATGCAATATGCAATAATCTTCTTTAATGCCAGAAATAGCTCAAACCACAGATATTTCTTAATTAATACAATAGAATAGACAATGTATTCCTTAAAAATATAAAAAAGAGAGTCAGTTAAGCATGAGCTATTTTTTGTAAATGTACTAAATAGGAAACTTTACTATAGAATGAATTCATAGAATCATTTGTTTTAAATTGTAAATTAATATATGCATCTGGAAACATAATAAAGACTAAATCTTATAGTAAAGATTGAATCCTTTCTGCTCAAGTGTCTGAGCTGAAACTTGTGACTTGATAATTACATATGGCTAATTTATATTTTGCTAATTATTAAACAAGTTGTTTCCTGTAGTACAAAAAAATGCGTACAGGCTGGGAAAGAAAGGATTAAGCATAGCTCCTCTTTGGAAATGTGATATACAACTGAATTATGGTTTCATTTTATTGTAAACAATCACTTCTCTGTCACCTCACATTCTGTACTAAATCACAAGCAACAAAGCAGAAAACTGAATTATTCTCAGCTGTTAGATTTCTTAATTCAATATTTACAGTGAGATCCTTTTTGCTATTGTCCAGAATGAGACAAGTATGTGTGGTATGTCACAAAACATTAACTACTGTCAAGGTAATTTTTTCTCAGTGATAATTTGTAAGGATGTATACAATATACCATGCAGGGCCGACAGAATCCTATTATTAGGAAAGTGGGCACAAGTACACCTGACCTTAAAAACATACAGCAATGCACAAAATGTATGAATACTGTTTATGATTTAAAGCTAATAAAGGACTAAAAAGATCACATTCATGGGAAAAAATTGTAAATACAGTAACAAGTGATCCTTGTTATCATTATGCATATTAACTCTGTCAAAAATACCCTTTTACTGAATATGAATGCTTGGTGTTGCACCAGGCAGCCTAATGTCTGTCAGACTACATGGATATACCTTACTTTCACCCATTCTATATATATTTCAATGTTCTCTAAAATATGACAACATGTCTAATACTCCAGGTGCATGACAGATCCTTAATAAATAAAACATTTCCTTTTCATAATGTTATGCCTTGTTGTTTTATGAACCAACTGGGAGCACATGTATAAACATATCCAGTCTATGGATATATGTTTTACTTGGTGTTTATATAGTCTTCTTAGTAATATCTAAAACATTATTTTCATAGTTTCGTAGATTAACAAGCATTTTCTTTTAAACTTACACATTCCATAGCAGAGATAAAACAATCACTTTTATATTAAATAAATATATTTTTGCGGGTCCATAAAAACCTATGAATAAAAGTAACTCTGCTGTTAATGGAAAGAATCAAAATAACTGGAAACTAATCGTTTAGAATAGAGATGCCTAAATCACACTGTAATTGGGCTTGAGAGGTCACTTATACTTCACTCATACTCATACTTCACTACTAAACTGATTAATTTAGCTGTTTTATACATTTTCTGAACATAACAGTTCACAGGATCTTAGCACCAGCATGCCCTTAAATACTAAGGCATATAAATAAATGTAAATGCCAATGTTTTACTGAAAACTTTGATACCCAATATGCATAGGATTACCAAAGGATCTGATATGTCTGCATTTTGTGTGTTATGGGTCCCTATGAGTAAATTGATCCTGAAAACATTGTTTAAAAAATATTTCTTTGAAAGATATTTTGAAAAATTTAAAATGAGTACATAGACTCCAAGGAGCAGATTTACTAAGGGTCGAATTTCAAAGTGCTAAAACTTCGAAATTCAACCATTGAATTCAAAAACTTCGACTACCGAAGTTTTTTTAAAAAAAAATTGGCCATTTTCAATCGAAGTAAAATCGTTCGATTGTTTGTAGAAACCGTTCAAATCGATCAAGGGTGATACACATGGGGGCCCTTCAGACAATTTGTGCAGCAGTTACAATCTAAGCATGGAAAAGTTCCATGTCTCCTAGGTTTTAGTACTTGCTGTGTATCCATATTGGTACGCAAATCTGACTGCACTAGTATAGACCTTATAGTTCATCCCTTTTTATAAGACATTAATGGAGGTGATCTAAAGCTAGGGACATTTGGAATCCCATCTGTTAGGGCCCCGAATGTTTATACAAAATGTTTGCAATCTGTGGGCTAATGTTACTGTATGTGGACACAAACGTCCCTTAAACATACTTTCTCAATTATGTGTTTCTACTTCTGAATGCTGTTGAACTAAGAATTAGGATACCCCCTACTACTGAATTTGGACTGCATCTCATCTAGTCTCTGGTTCTGCACTACCTGATCACTAACAATCCATTTCACTCTTGAAAACTGGGCCTTAGGCAAAGATTTTTTTACTTGGATAGGGTGAAATGAATTGAAGTGTAACAAGGAATTCTTATCTGTTGGTTTAATAAATAAATCTGTTAACCGAACACAAGACGATATATACACCTTAATATCCAAGTATGGAATTTCAACCCTACTAGTATGCATAGTGAATTTTATGAAAGCAGAATGGGAGTTTAGATATTCAAAAAATCTGTCAAGGGCCCCTTGTGCCCCCCCCCCAAATAATGAACATGTCATCAATGTAGCGATACCACCATGGCAGTGTTCATGATATTGTGTATTACAGTAGATATATTTTTCCTCAAATTGATTAATGTAAATATTAGCAAACATACACAAGTCAATGGGGCCATTGACACCAATGTATAATTTGCAGGAAAAGAGACATTCTTCATGCATTGGGGTCAATTGACAATTTTGTCAATGAACATGAAAATATTTGGTGATGGCAAAATAGGGAATTCTGACACAATACCATGTCTGATAAATAATTGTGTATATAAATTTTCAAAATTAATTACAGTACAGAACTTAAAAGAATACTGAAATAAACTGAAATAAAATAAAACAGTAAATACATTATTTGTGACAGCCTGATTTTGTACTTTACATTTTATCTGTTTCAAGAAAATTGTTCATAAAGCATAAACATACATTATTTTTTTAATAGAAAGAATTACCGTTGAGAAATATTATAATTATATTATTATGATATTATGAATAAAATCACTTCCCCACCATTCAACAAAAGGGAAATGATTTAGGTCTAATGAGTAGGCTGTATCTGTAATATTAAACCAATGGTTCTGGGTGCATATTGGCCCCAAGGAAATTTATTAGTAATTTGCATGTCTCCACCTAAAATTTCTTAAGCCTTTCATTATTGGTTTTAAAGTGGTTTCATGTGTATAAGATGAGATGTTAATGCCATCTGCTTTAAGAAGGCATTAAGTGCATATGTTGTATGCCAAAGTGCTCCTATACTCCTTTTACCCTTTTCAACGAAAATTTTTTTAAAACAATAACTTAAAAATGCTAAATAGTTGTGACCGAAACATGACTTTTGCATAAATTGTGCCATCTCCAATCTCTTTCCCAAATCAGGGAATTGTATGAATCTTTCTTCAGTTTATTATTTAAAATTTTGCTCTCACTTCTAACTTCACCTTGCGTCTATGAACTTCTCTCCTTTTCAAGATCTTTCACTTCCTCTCCCCACATTCCTAAACAGAAGCCCCAATTCATATCTCTTTTCCATGGCACTTCTCCTGGCAGCAGGGGATATCAAACCAAATTTAGGCTAATCTAGACCAAATCTCTTTGGAGCAAATTCACTAAAGCGCAAAGCGTCTAGTGCTTATTTGCCAGCGTGATGTCATTTCGCAACTTCGCCAATTTTCTAACAGTGTCCCTGGTGAAAATTTGCTAGCGAAGTAGATAGACTAGCACAACTTCGCACCCTTATGCCAGGAGAAGATGCACATGTAGGCATGTAACTACTTAATTCACTAAGATGACCATTTTACTGAACCAGTAGATTCAATTGTTGTGTGCTTCCGAAGCAGATTAGACTCTTTGCAGTCCCAGGGGTAGGCTGTACCCCCTGCTAGGGCAGAATTCCATAGACCAAAAACAACAGCATATTGAAAACGTGAAAAATTTTACTTAAGTGTATAAGGCAACGTTTCTGGCTATTCAGGCCCTTTGTCAAGCCATGACTTGACTTATACACTTAAATAAAATTTTTCACTTTTTCAATATTTCCGGAGTGCTGCTGTTGTTTTTGGTTTTTGACCATTCTACTGAACGTTACCTCTTGCGCTAGACTTTACTTTGCCAGGTCAGAACTGGTGAAGTTCAATACAATAGATAGGAGTTTGAAAAAAAAACTTGAATTTTTTTTCTAAGTCCGGCAAAAATGCTGGCGTCTTTTACTTTTTTAGGGTGATAGCCTGAAAAATAGCGTAACTTCCCCCCCTACATTTCCTAACATTTGGCAACCTCAACTATACAGGGGGCACATGTTTAGGGCAATAGGACAACTTTATTTTATTTATTAAATGTTTCCTGAGCTTTTGTAGTGTAATGTAGTGGCTGTAACATATACTTCTATTATACGTTTAACTTTGTGCCGTATGTAATTTAGGCATCGCTAGCGTAAATGCGCTTTGCCTGGATAAGTAACAGTATTGCAACTTCGCTACCATTCGCCTCCCTGAGCGCAGCTTCGAATCTTAGTGAATTAGCGGCGGGCTGGCGAAAATTCACCTGGTGAAGTGTGGCAAATTATGGCGTAGCCATGGCTAGCACATTTTTGCCGCTTAGTGAATTTGCCCCTTTGTGTTCCCTTCTCCTACATGCACCCTATTCCCACATAGTACTGTTTTGAAATCAAATTCTCTCCTTCATTTCCAAAACAAAGACAACCCTTGGAAATTTTCATAATCACAGCTATTCCACCACCCTAATCATATGCCTTATAAAATGCCCCCTTATTATGTAATAAATGAGCTGGTGGATGACCACCATGATCTTTACATCAAGCAATTTCCTGTTTCTAGGCATCAGGTAAACATGGACCAATCCTAATGACAGTCTCTCTCAATTCCCTTTTCTAGTGTATGTCTGCCTTCAGATACCAGACCTGGTAACAAACAAGGTGGAGAAGTTACTATTTTACTGAATGAACAGTGTTCATTCCAGCCCATTGACCTCCTTCTCTCTCACCTAACTTGCTTCTTATAAAGCCCACATAACTGGTTGGTTTTAGTTATCTATTACCCTCCAGGACCAACTTCCTAGCTTCCGGATTTTAGCTTTGCTCCTACCCTATCACTGCTTGGAAATTCTTGCAATTATTAAAGGTGAATTATAGGGATGACAAAAGTTTTGTCAGTGGTGAAACTTTTCATAAATCCGCACTAGAATTTCTGGGGAAAAGAAAAAGGTCTGTTCCATTGAAAAGGAAGAATTATTTTATTGCATCCAACCATTATTATCTACCTTTACCTTCCACATCATTCAGTGGAATCAACAGAGTTCCCCATCTATCTAAGCAGCTGTCCAGACAACTTGTTTGAAAGAATTGACAACATGGTAGCCTTTTATCTGTAAAGAATAGATGTAC
>CM044432.1:133447275-133465927 GCA_024363595.1 Xenopus borealis
CAATCTTCTAGCACTCAAATGTTCGCTCTGTAGGGAATTCCTACCACTACTGGCCCAAAACTTCATATAACTTTCTGCGCTGAAACAATCTGTGTTATTTTAGATAGCATTACACCCATAATTGCACACTGCAGACTTTGTGATGAGACAACCCTGGCACAAGCAAAGCAACTACAAATGAAGTCCCATAGGTTAGAATGCTGTTGGGAAAAAAACAACACCAGTACTGGTTTCTACTAATACAAATGTGCCTTTAGTTGGAGTACAGGCATCCAAAAATGGACGCCAGAAAATTTTTATCAGGCAAAATGTTTGTGGCGTTTCGCAAATTTATATTTTCTCCTGGAATTGAATCTTGTCCATGACTTTTGTCATGTTAAAGCTTATTCATTTACTGAGAATAGCAATGGTCATTTTAAATGTATTACCCAGGAACAGAGAAAATACACTGCCTTTAATACTTTAATATAAATGACCAATGCATTATAGGTGTTCAATATCTATATCAATTCTTGTCATTATAAGTTCTCATTCTGAAGACACAGTTTTTGATTCAGTAGCAGCCATATAGATAACTATCCAAAGTCCTATGCATTATTACAGGGGTTGTTGACCTTTCAAAAACTTTTTTCAGCTGAGTTGTTTTCATATTGTTCACCATAAACATTTTTTTCAGTTGCTTTCCATCTTTTAATTTTTTACCATTCTTCCTACAATTTAAGTTTGAAGTTTAATGTTCATGTTTCTAGTGTTTTAGTCTGGCAGCTTAGTGACCCAGGAGCATCTGAACTGTTACAATTTGGATTCACTTATTTGATACAGTATAGTTCAGTACATCTCAGTAGTATTTGTGGAATATTAGCAACTATTGTAACAACTGACCAATCATAACTAAAATCATTTACTAAAAATTCATTGAGGTTAATTGGAATATTTTAATTGCACAAATTATATTATTACAGTATACAGTGTTTCTGTTTTATTGTGCATTTGTTTTTCAAAAAATATTTTCTATGTGAAAGTTCAAGAAATCCGATTTTTAAAACTGTTAAGATGGCTATAGACAGGGAGATCCGCTCATTTGGCACTATCGCCAAATGAGCGGATCTCTCCCCGATATGCCCACATTGAGGTTGGATTGTGGGATCACATACAGGCAGAGATTCGCCCGCGAGTTTTTTAACCTGCCCCCCACACGGGCCAATAAGCTGTCTGTCGGCAGCTTTAACTGCAGCTCTGAAACCTTGCACATGCTCCATTGAAATTCCTTAGTTGCCTAATAAACTTTTGAAACTATTTTCATATATGCCAAATGTGTTAGCTGCTGTTCAGTAGTGCTGCCACCTTCTGGAAGTTAGTGTGTGCTCTTCATTTGCATAATGAGATCACCAGCAGGGGATAAGTTATGGAAATCTTGTGATACTTCTAGTGGAGGAGTTTACTAAAGCTAGGCATTCTGGGTAGAATACCTAGGGTAGTGCTACAATCTGAGCATGCTCATGAACTCATTTGAATGTTATAGTCACAGTATGGACTCCCTCAGTGAGAGAACCCATTTGAGAAAGTATGGCATTTTTAAAAACAGCTGTTTTTTTTTTAAACTTTATATGTAGTTTGAATAAACATGTTTAGATTGTACACATCAGATTGTTAATATGTGTTTGATTTTGGCTGTGATCGGTGCCCTTCAATGAAACTCAGAGATTCTGCTCAGCAGGGACAAAGTAACAAATGTATCAGCTAAATGTATCAATTTAGAACAGTTAAAGAGTTGGTGACCCCCCTTCTGAGCTGGTTTAGAAAGTGAAAAATAAGAAGTTACACTTACAGTATTAGAAAAAACAGTCACAAATAGAAAATAGAAAGTAAATCAAAATAGTGTTTGAAGGTGAACAACCCCAGATCTAGAAGCAGTCTCATTTTGCCCTACAGCACACCTAAAGACATGTTTGGGCAGATTCAATTCAGTGAGACAAAGTTATCTCATGGTTTATCATGGGAAAAACAGATGCAATTTGAAGAGAAAAAGCACTGGATTCAGCTTTACACTGATCCATTTTGTGCATGTCAGGCAGGGCCAGATTTAGGAGTATGCAGAAGAAGCACATGCCTAGGGTGCAAAGTACATGGAAACCAACTGAACTGAAAAAAAGTGTTTGAAGGTGAATAACTCTTTAACTCTTTAGCCGCCAGCTGATTTGGCTGATTTGGAAAGTTCTATGTGTCCTGAACGTGCCAATACCAAATATGCATATATTTTTATGGAGATTTCTCACTTGTATAGATCAAAATCTCTAAGCAGTACACTACCAAATTTCCAAAGCACCACTCCACAAAATGGCATACTTCTGATTTCAAAGCCAAACATTCAATGAACAGTAGGTTTACCCGAGAAAACTACCTATTATTAGAAAGAACAGATTCTGGAGAATAAAAAATGATGCCCAATATGTATTGGTTTACCTAAGTATGTGACATATAGGGGCCCCAAAATGTAGACACTCCAGTTCTGTAATTACAGATCCTGCAAAATCAGCACATTTTGAGGGGGTAAAGGTAAAGAAAGCTTTCCTAAATTCTGTGATTTCCAAAAACTCCTCAAAATTTTCACCTTGCAGCACCATATTTCCACAAATACTTTTTCCCAAATCCATATTGGGTATGCATGTCTTTCTACTCCAAATCACCTTCCTAAATTTGGCAATTTTTAGTGACATTTCCAAAACTAACCTCAAAACTTCCACCCTGCAGCAACTTATTTCATACATACTATTAGGTATTAAGATATAACACCCCAAATATGAAAGCCTGGGGTCTTCTGAACAATTTGATGCCCAATGTACATAGGATTATCGAAGTACATGACTTGTAAATATCCCAGATTTACATTTACACTAATTTATAAACATTGCCAGTTTTATATGGGATAAAAGCTACAAAATTAATAAATTAATTATGTAATTTTACTTCAAATTACCGTACTGCAAAGCTATGCTAAAGGCAGCTGTTGTTATGACATTTCTACAAATCGCCAGCATTGGCCAGATTTTTCTAACCCAATTTCTTACATACAATTGTAAAACACCCTAAATATTGATGCCAAGGTCTACTGAACAGTTTGATGCCCAATATGCATAGCTATACCAAAGCAGCTGGCATGTGTGAACGCCAAATAAAAATAGTGCATATGAATTTTCTCCACTGCCAATTTACTTTCTGTGAACAAAGACCCCTACAGTGTATTTTTTTCCAACAAAACCCTCCTAACAGCACAAAGACCCCAAAACCATATATTTTTGGAAAGTACACATTCTGATGAATCCAAAATGAGTAATATTGTCTTTCTACTCCAAACTGCCATACTGCAAAGCTACACTAAATGCAGCAGTCTTTATGACATTTCTGAAAATTGCCTAAAGATATTGCAGTTGGCAGTTTCTCACCCAATTTCTTACATACAATTGTTAAACACCCTAAATATTGATGCAAAGGATCTATGGAACAGTTTGATTCCCAATATAAATAGATATGCCAAAGCAGCTGGAATGTGTGGACGTCAAATAAAAATAGTGCATATGAATTTTCTCTGCTTCCAATTTGCACTCTGTAAACAAAGACCCATACTGTGTATTATGTGCCACAATACCCCCCTAACAGCACAAAGACCCCCAAAACCACATATGTTTGGAAAGTACACATTCTGACAAATCCAAAATGAGTAATTATGTCTTTCTGCTCCAAACCACCATAATGCAAAGCTACGCTAAAGGCAGTGGTTTTTGTGACATTTCTGAAAATCACCTAAAAGATTGCAATTGGCCTCATTTATCTCACCCAATTTAATTACTTACTTACATACAACTGGAAAACACCCTAAATATTGATGCCAAGGGTATACGTAACAGTTTGATGCCCAATATGCATTGATATACCACAGCAGTTGGCATGTGCGAAACCCATAAATAGTGTATATGAATTTTCTCCTCTGTCCATTAACCTTCTGTGAACATAGCCCCTGGACTGAATATTATGTTCCCTAGACCCTCTAACAGCAGAAAGACCACCCCCCCAAAAAAACTATATATTTTTGTAAAGTACACATTCTGACAAATCCAAAATTGCTAAAAAAAAAATTGTACTCCAAATTATCAAAGTGCAAACAACGCTAAAAAAACAACGCAAGCATAAAATCATAACAATCAAAAACAATTAGCAAATAAATGAAATAACAAAATAACTGATCTGACAGCATTGTTAGTGGTTGGAATGCTTGATCCAATAATCACGCTGTGAAATCAACAGTTTTTAGTGAAATAATAAGCAGAAAGCTGATAAAATGAAGAACTAAAAAAAAAGTTAAAAAATATAAGTGTGTGCTTGTGTATCAGCTCTAAAAAAGTGTGTACATTTTTCTATATGTGTATGAAAGTGTGTAAATATGTGCAAAAATATATGAATGTACAAAAGACAAAACAAACCCTAGAAAAGCAAAAAAAAACAAAAAAACACCTACCTTTAGTTACTAGTGTATGTGTGCAAATACATGTGTGTGGGGAGTCTTTAATAGCGTTGGAGGGCCCAGGATCGCTCACAAGACAAGTGAGTGGGTGGTGCTGGATCGGGTCCCATGAGGTCTGCAACGCTCCTCCATTTTGCCTGTATGTAAGTTATGCTGAAGTCGGGTCCTGCGAGGATTGCATTGCAGGACCGAGGTGAGAGCCCCCATGGCTCTTGAGCTTTATTTACACTCCATTTGTTTTATGTAGTGGGCACACACTGATTGTGATTTGCCTGTGAGCACAAGGATATCACAAGTTGACATTATACTAGAGAAAAAATTACTTTGAAAAAAAATTCCTGACAAGGAATCTTTTGCCACCAGGTTCATGCAGGTAACCCTCAAGTGCAAGATTATTATAGAAAAATTAATTATAGTATATAGCATCATTTGTTCTGGACAAGGAACTACTCTTAAATCGACTTTATTGTGATTCTTTATAGTCCAAAACCTTTTTGAGTAAGAAAATATAAAAGAAACCTTATTCATTCCAAGTTTAATATTCTAGAAAACAAAGTAGTTCTTATTAACAGAGATGGAGAACCAAGCATTTGCGTGCATCAGTTTGATGAAAAGATATGTGATTTTCATTGCTCTATTTTGTACTCATTGCTTTCAAATATCTTTCTTTCTCCACTTTGCGATAGTTTATGACACTTTTCTTATGAAAGCCATGTCTGTCTTATTTCTATGAATGTAATAAGGATAATCTCTGCAATGAGTATCATGGTAAAATGCATTTGTTTCACATTTATTTCATGGCCATTAAACAATTTTTCAGGAGTCCGTGCCAAGTAGCAAAGAAGGAAACTGGTGTTATCTAGAAGTAATTTGAATCAGTTATTCTTCACAGTGACTAAACCAAATAGTTTATCTTGTATTCTTTTCCTTCCAATTTCTGTTATAACGATTTTGAGAAATTTCAACTTCAGAGCAACTAGCATTTTCTACAACGTATCCTCTGAGATAGAACATTATGGGGCTAATTTTGTCCTGTGGAATCCTAAATCCTAAAGGATTCTCAATAGTAATATGTTATACCATAGTCAAAAATGCATTTGTTACTTTCAAGAATTTATTTAATGAAATAATTTATTTCAAATAGATGTATATTCCACAGAAATTGTCTTCTATTATGAGTAGTCAAATACAATTCTGCTCTGTGGGGTTTTATTACATATATCTAAAATAGATGCAGGAAAATCAAGCAAGATTAAGGGGCACATTTACTAAGGGTTGAATTAAAACCCCTCAAATTCGAATTTTGAATTCAAGGGGTTTTAATGCAATTCGACCGAACAAATCCATTAAGAAAGATTCGGCTGAATACCGGACCAAATCCGAATCCTAATTTGCATATGCAAATTAGTGAGAGGAAGGCCAAAAGCCAGCTGCGCACAAAGTGCGTGGCTACAATTTTTTTTTACTTCCTTGTTTTGTGACGAAAAGCCACCTGATTTTAAGGATTCGGTTTGGCCAGGCACAAGGTTTCCGCCGAATCCTGCTGTAAATGGTTGATCTTTATTCGGTTTTGGTATCACAGTCACTTTAGCTTCATTCATTCATTTCTGGGGGTAGGGGCTGGCCAGTTATGATGTGATTTGTAAATGGGGAATTAATTGAGTTTCAAATTCTTTATAGTAGAGGGAAGAGAATTCGTCTGAACCCAGGGCTTAGTTTCGTTTCAAGTGTTTAACTGTGTTTTCAATTTCTTGATATGTGATATCGCCTTCTAGTACAGGTTTCATTTCTTGTGTCAATATTTCTTAATATAGGAGTGAAGAATAGTGATGGGCGAATTTATTCGCCAGGGGCGAATTCCCGCGATTCGCCACTGGCGAATAAATTCGCGAATGAAAACGAGTCGCGTATCGTTTTTGACGCAATGCAACGAAAACAACGCAACGCGCGTCAAAGTTGATGCAAAGTCACAAATTTTTCAGCGAAACGGGGGTAGATTCCCCCATCACTAGTGAATAACTTTATTATCTACCTGGCGTGTAGAGTTATATAAACCTTGATAATAAGTCTGGAAAGTTATAGCTATAGCATCTTGGTCGGAGGTGATATGATTTTGTGGATGGAAGTATGTTTATTGTGGGCCTTTAATAGATTTGCTAGCATTTTATCAGGCTTTTTAGCATATAAGTAAAATGTATGGTTGGTCTTGCTAATGGCCTGTTCAGCAGTGTGTATTTGACAAGCTTTTATTTTCTGCTTAGTTTCCTCTATTTGTTCTAGGGTTAGGATATGATCTATTTTTTTTTTATAAAGTATCCAGTTCTTTTTCAAGGAAGGTCAAATTTTGTGTGCGTGCTCGCTTCTTCTTTGCTGCATACTGAATCAGGAATCCCCTAACATACGCCTTGTGTGCTACCCAAACCCAGGCTGGAGATGATTCAGGTGTTGAGTTCTCTACCAGGAATTGTGTTAGTTCTCTTGTTATGTATTCAATGCATTTAGGATCTACTAATAAGCTCTCATTTAATCTCCAGTTAGGTCGTATAGTCATGGAGGTCTGCAGATCCAGTATTGTCATCATAAGGTCGTGGTCTGACCAGGCGCAATGGAGAATTTTGGAATCTATCAGCCTAGATGCATCTTGCTTATTAATTAAGATGTAATCTATCCTGGAGTAACTGTGGTTTACATGTGAATAGTGTGTTTATATCCTCTTTTGTTATTGTTGGGCTCTCTCTGGGGCAGATTCACTAAGATCCCAAAATTCGCCAGTGTAGGCTTCGCTAGCGTTCGCCACACTTCCCCAGGCGAATTTTCGCCAGCACTACGCAAATCCACTAAAGTGCGAATTTGCGCTCAGGTCAGCGAATGGTAGCGTAGTTGCGCTAGTTTTACTTCGCTAGGCAGAGCACTGTTACGCTAGCGAAGCCTAATTTGCATACGGCGGGAACTTTAACTTATAATAGAAGTATATGTTACAGCCACTACATTCCACTACACAAGCCCAGGAAACCTTTAATAAATTATATAAAGTTGTCCTATTGCCCTACATGTGCCCCCTGTATTGTTGAGTTGCCATATGTTAGGAAATGTAGGGGGGAATAAGGGTAACCCCCCAAAAAAATGATCAATCTTTTTCAGACTATCACCCTCCTATGCTAAAATACGCCAGTGTTTTTTTTTGGACTTAGAAAAAATTTGACATTTTTTTTTTCAACCTCCTATCTATTGTATTGAACTTCGCCTGGTCTGACCAGGCGAAGTAACTTCTAGCATAAGTGCTACCATTTACAAAAATTTTCACCTTAGTGAATTTCCTAAGTCTATCTACTTCGCTAGTGAAAATTCGCCAGAGTCCGTGTTAGTGAATTTGCAAAGTTGCTAAATGACGTCATGCTTGCGGATTAGCGCTAGCGTTTGATGCTTCGCACTTTAGTGAATCTGCCCCATGAGTCCATCAAGCCGTGTGCATGCAGGAGAATCTCTATCTGTTTTGTGGTTTTGTTGAAGCGGTTTGTGCTCACCTACCTAAGGCATAGTTAAAAGACAATTTGAAGTCCCCTGCCCACACATTTCTTGCTTTTGGGAGATTCATTAATTTGCCTATTATTTTTTCAAAGAAAGGGTGTTGGAGCTCAAGTAGCGATCATATTAGGAGCTCAAGTAGCGATCATATTATAGGGTGTATCGTATAGGGTTCCTGAAAGTATGATAAATTGACCTTTGTTTGTCCAATATAGTATTCGTGATGTTAAAGGGAAATATGCTATGTAAGAATATGGCAACTCATCTATGCTTGCTTGTTGTAGAGGCTAGGAAGAACCTAGTATATTTTTTATGATGGAAATTTGGGAAGGAGGTCGTAATGAAATAGGTTTCCTGTATACTTAGAATGTCTGGTGAGAGCCTATTATAGGTCTGGAATGCTGCCCTTCTTTTTTTGGAGAGTTGAGATCCTGTGTGTTATGTGATTTAATCTTTATTGACATTTTTAGGTTTAATTACTATTCTGATATTTCTATGGGTAATTTCGAAAATCTGTCTGACGTTATAATAATTTATTATTCTTGCAAGGGTAACAACTCTCCATCATAACCATTTCAATTTCCAACAATGTTTATGCATTATTATATAATACTTGATCCCCACCGTCTGAGCAAAGCATATTAACAAAACATTATATAGTAGAACGAGAGCAAACATGAATAATAACTTCTAAGAAGAAAATGTAGTGTGTAAACACTTCAAGTGAGCCCTGTGACTTCACTAGTCATCTCCTGGTTTGCAGGGGGGGGTGGAAGAAAGGTGCCCTGTTTGGGGGGGAAAATGTCCCTCATCTCTGTTTTTGGATGATATTGAAGGGGAACATAGTCCTAAAATGTTATTTCTATTGGGGTGGGCCTTGTGTAGTATTATGCCATAGTTGGTCGGGTAGGATTTTCTTATCCTCACCAATGAGTAGTAACTTTAGCCATCTGTCCTTCCTGGGCAGGCTAAGGTGGATCTGCGTTTGGTCACAAGCACGGTGGTAGTTTTTTCCTGGGTGGGAAATACGATGGCAGGCATTTCTGTTGCTTGGTAGACAATACTATCGACCATTCCGGGTCTGCCCGAGGTGATCCTGAGGATGATTGATTATCTCTGTTGGATGTGGTTGCTTCTCCTTCTATTATTGCCAGCCCTGCCTCGGGTGTATAGATCATGTGGGTATGACCCTTCCAGGCAAATTGTAGTGAGAATGGAAAGTCCCATTTATATTTCACCTTGTGTTGCTGGAGTTATAGTGTTACAGGTTTGATTTGTCACCTCTTTTGCAAAGTGGTGGGAGCAATATCTGCAAACAGCTGCATGTTGTGAGGTAGCATATCGCTGTTAAGTTTCATAGCCACTTGTAGGGCTAGATATCTTATTTCCACATTTTCAGAACTATGTCTCTTCGTATGTTTGGGTTTCGTGGGCGGCCTAGGGCTCTGTGTATATGTTCAATGTGGAGTTGCTCCTCTGGAAGGTCGGGGAGTAATTGCTGCAATACCCTTGCCATTAATTGTGTTATGTCTGTTATGGTTTCGGGGACCCCCTGACCCATAAATTACCTCTTCTTGAGCGGTTCTCCAAGTCCTTCACTTTGTTTTCTAGCTGAGTGATCTGGTCTTGGTGGTGTGCAAGCTGCTTTTGATCTTCCTGTATAGCTATAGGGTGGTCATCAGAGATCTGTTCCAGCTTGTCTACCCTCTCCCCTAGATTGTTGATTTGGCGAGCAAATTCTGCAACTGCCACTGCCAGTTATGTTTTGAATAGGTTCTGGACTGTTTGTAGTGTGACTTGAGTCTCCAGTGTAAGTGTTGGTGCCTCCGTCTCTGTATCTTGGCCTGCACTCACTGTTAAAGATGGTGGCCTTGTTGTTTCTGTAGCGCACCTTGGTGGCGTGTTGACCGGCTTCTTTTTAGTGGTCGGAGGTCCCATCTCCGGTCTGCTGTCTCAGTGAGTAGTCTACTGTGCCCAGGTTAGTTGTTAGGAACTATGTTCCTCGCTGATGGTAGCTGTTTAGTTAGAAACTGGAGCGGAGCACTCACAGACACATCTTGTCTGATCAGCTACGCGCATGCGCGGCCCCCCCCCACACTCTTTTCGAATTTATTACAAATTTAGCACTTAAATGCATATCTGCTTTTGTAATTCTCGCATTTGTCTTCCCTCTCTCTCAAAACATTAATTATTTGTTAACAAATCATACACAGCCATTTGCTATTTGTGAACAGTCATAGTTTTAGTTTGTTTTGCAGCTTATTTACTTCTGAAAAGGATACCGTTTGAAATCGATTACAAGGTTAATGACTAAAAAAATTTACAATGCAATCTGTTAGCCTGCTATTGTTTTGATACAGTTATGTCACATCACTTTATCTCTGATGACTCGCTGTTTGGTGCATTTTGTTTGGATTTCATGCTTACCACTTATCCCAAAAGAAGTTAGATACCATTCAACATTTAACAGTATTTGGTGTGATGGTGCTTCTTAATGTGAAGCAAACAAATATTGTTACATAAAAAATGATAAATAACTTTTGCATCTGCAAATCATGAAAAATTGTAACCAGTACACTGGCACTCTTAGGGCTGAACAAACAGATTCCAATTCCATATAAAGTTGAACAATAAGGGGCAGATTTACTAAATTCATGTGAAGGATTCGAATATTCACTCGAATAGTCTATTTTCAATTGTGTGACTATTCGACTATGCAAATTAAGGGGCAAATTTACAAAATTCACGTGACGAGATCGAAGTTTGATACCGATCGTACCATTTTTTTGGTGGATCGAAAATGAAAATTTGGCCACTTCGATCATCGAATGCCGAAAATTCGAATGATTGAATAGATCGAATGATGAGATATTCGATCATTCGACCATTCGATGATTGAAGGACTTTAACGTAAAAATTTATTTGAATGCCTACTTCGCCAGATTGAACCTACCGAATAGCAATAGAAGCCTATGGAAATAGGCTTCTTTTACAAACACCTGCTCAAATACCATTCGTACGCATGGCTTTATGCGTAATAGATCTTGCCAGACTAACTTAATTTCTTTTTATGAGAAGGTAAGCAGGGACCTCGATTCTGGGATGGCAGTGGATGTGATTTACTTAGACTTTGCTAAAACATTTGATACAGTGCCACACAGAAGGTTACTGGTTAAATTAAGGAATGTTGGCCTGGAACATAGTATTTGACCTGGATAGAGAACTGGCTAAAAGATAACATATTTGGAGGGGTTGAACTTGATGGACTCTGTCTTTTTTCAACCCAATTTAACTATGTAATTATGTAACTATGTAACGGACAAAGTCAATGCTGCAAGAGCTGTACACAGAGATCACAACACAGTGTACAAGTGCTTCAGTGACCTGAAGTGTTGGTTAAGGGTGAAGTTAAATGCCAGGAGAGCAAAGGCCCAGAAGACCGGCAGAGGCCGACTACCGCCTCTGAGACTGCAGCCTTTCGAGCGCCGGCTTCTGGACAGTATGGGCAGAGAGGTCTGTGAAGGTTTGAAAGGCCTATACCGTGACACAGACTGGAGAAGTAAGTACACTTTAATAAAAAACAATATCTTACAGCTTTTATCCACATTATTTTTATTTGGCTAAATTGCTCATTTTTCCATTAGCATTTCACTTATTTCAAAAATATTGCTCCTTGCACCATTATTATAGGTATTTAATGTTTCCAGGATAGTTGTTTGCTTCTGTAGTAGTCAATTACGTGCAGCTGTAACATTGCTAAAATGACAAACATTTATTAACCATTTAAACACTAGACCACAAATGTCTTGAAATTGGATTAAAGGGATGTTTGAGCTTGAAGTTAACTTTGAAGTATGTTATGTTATCAATCAAACTATCACATAATGATATTCCACTATTAGTTCTATTAGTGCATGTTTGCTATGTTATTTTTCATCTGAGCAACCATTGTTAACATAGACTGTAGAGATGATGTAAAAAAAAAATCAACATCATAACATCATGTGGGGCACAATTGTAAACCATTAGTTAAAGGTCAACAACCCCTTTAAGTTCAGTGTGTAAAAGTGAAGTGTGAAGCAATGCCTGCCATAATCATTATCGTGGCTCAGATGGGCCCCAAGGGGGTGGGGGCCCTGGTGCAATTGCACCCTCTGCACCCCTGGTAGTTACGCCACTGCCAACAGCACCTGTACTGTTAAAGAGCACCAATGATTAAACAAAGTAATCCCCAAACAAAGGTGTGGGGTGATGGAGCCTGAATTCTGTTTTTGGATAACAGTGTTTTTCTTTTTAATAAACATGTCCCCTGCTAGCGCAGGCAAACTGGCACTGGGAGGGAGCTCCTGTTGCAAGCCACCATGACAGTGGATGGACATGTGCATTTATGCACGTGTGATGTCATGCATATGAGCATAGTGAAAAGTGAACACAATTTGGGGATGTTTTTTCTCAATGTGCATGCGTGTCCACTGCCATAGAAGCTTGCACTGTGCAGCTCACTCCTGGTGCAAGTTTGGCTGCGCTGGTGGGGGGGCATTTTTTATGAAATTTATGTAATCCACAACCGGAATGCTTGCTCTATCAGGCTGCACCTTTGCTTGGGCTGGTACCTTTTTTATTTTTAGTGATAGGTGCCCTTTAACTATTACATGGGTCCCCAAAGCTTTTTTGCACCAGGGACTGGTGGACTTTTAATTGTTTGGGACTAAGGGGGGGTGTTGGCAGTGGAGGGGTCATCAGGGGAGTGGTTTAGCACCAATCTGCAATGGCCCAGTACGGGAGTGTCTGCGGGACACTTCTGGGCTGTGGCCCATTAGTTTTGGACCCCTGATCTATTATATTCTCTGCTGCTCACATCATTGCAACTATTGGCTTTGTGGAATCTATTTACATTTGTTACCTTAACATTCACCTTGCAGTGCCATCATAAACTCCAATTGTACTTTAACATCTGCCTTCCTTGCCCATTACATTTGTGTTCATATTTTAAAGGACAACTTAACTATTTATCAAGCATGTTGTAGGTATGTCCATCAGCTTACTAAACAAGTACAATTGCAGTAGGTTATGATTGTTTTTGAAACATTTTGGCTAAAATTCTTCACAATTGCAGCACCACTTCGGACAGCGCGGCAACCCGAGGACAGTGACCAGGACCAGGACCCTGATGCTCCCCAACCCCTGGAAGAGGGTGAGGCTGATGTTAGCCCTAGAGCCCCACAAGATCAAAGTACAGACATGTTGAATGTTTGTGGGCAATGTAGTTGCTTCCAAAATAGTTTGGAAAATTACTAATGTCTTATTTCACATTACAGAACACCAAGCTCTCCTTCGCGCCCCAGACGTAATCCTACAAGGCCTATTAATTGGCATTGGTTATATAGAAGTACAAGAAGTACCTGACATATAACACTCATGACAAGGCAAACATATTAAGGGGAAACTACAAACCTAGGTACTAGTGCATTTAACTCATTATTGAGTTGATGTAGAGCATTAGATTGTTTACTAAACCACATTACAATGATGGAATTACTATTTTTCAAGGTTAAGGAAATAACGACATATACAGTGGCATATAATGTTTTGCAAAGGAACTTACAAGATTGCAAAAAATTCATTTAAGGGCCCTTATACACGGGTGTTTTTGGCCAGCACTCCCCTGCGTTCTGTTTGGCTGCGTACAGCCACAGGGGTGCGCATATCTAGACGCACTTCATACTTTTCAATTAGGTTGTACCCACGAGATATGTGTCAGCACCAAATGCAGATTTAGACGCAACATGCTGGGGAGGCAGGTCAAAATTGCCCCTGTGTTAGGACCCTAAGAATAGAGGCACTACAAAATATGTTGCACAATTTAACATTTGCTAACCCTTGAGGGTACAAATTACATTTTTGTGTGGTTTGTTCAACTTACAACTAAAAGCGGGCACGGATGAGCCTCTCACTCACTCTTCTTCCCTCTGGTTGGTTGTCCCTCCATCTCCCAACATATGCCAAAAGCATAACTTTTATTGGATTGTCACACGAAAACCAGAATCAAAATGCCTGAAATCCTAGAAGATCACGAAGGCAAGAAACAGCTTTCTGCCACTGACTTCTACATAACTTCAACAGGTTCTAGTGGAAGTATTCTTGGATTTGTCACAGTTTTGTTTCATAATAAATCCTGAAAATATTGGAACTTTTACAGATTTTTTTGCAACAAAAAGCCCCACTAGAAAAATATGACTGCAAACAAGGGGCAGATTTACAAATGGTTGAATTTTGAAGTGAATAAACTTCGAAATTTGACCATCAAATTTTTTTTTTGGGAGGGGTAATTTTTTTATTGAATATGAAAATTTTCCATAAAAAACAGTGAAATTACTTGAATAAAAATAGTTTGAATTGTTGAATCGCATTATTTTGAGCAAAATCCTTCGAATTCCTAGGACTTCAGGACACGTTCTAGGAGGTCCCACATGCCACTAAAATGGCAATTCGGCAGCTTTAATGTGGTGAATAGTCAAATTTGAAGGATTTTTAAAGGGCCAGTACTTCAAAAGTTGTTTTTTTTTCAGTTCAAATCAATATTTGATAGTTGAGTAGCCTAAACTTACTTCAAAATTTGAATCTTTTAAATTAGAATTGTATTTGAATATTCACTTCAACCATTAGTAAATGTGCCCCTTAGTGCACATATTAGTTAAAAAATCAAATAGAGAAAGCATGAACAAATTAAAAAATGGACTTTCCCTATATGCAAGATTTTTTGTGCTAAAAAGTGGAAATTGGTAAAAATAATATATAATAAATTGACCCCTTTGTCCCCTTACTCTTAGGGGCCTTTTAACAAATTATTGAATTTAATCAACAATCGAATTTTGTTATTCCACGAATCTCGATAAATTTGTGGTTTTCCTATTTCTAAAAAGCTCTGAAAGTTTAAATGTATTAAGTGTAAAAATCACAAAAGCCTCTAAGTTCAAATGCTGATCCTATTGGACTGCTTTACATCAGTTTAGGCTAGTGATGGGCGAATCTCATGCGTTTCGCTTCGCCGAAAAATTCTCAAATTTCCAGATAAATTCGCGAATTGGCGAAAAAAATCGCGAAACGAGTCGCGCGTCGTTTTTGACGCGTGTCGCGTAGTTTCCGACGCGTCGCGCCATTTTTGGCATGTGTTGCGTCGTTTTCGCCGCGCACCGCATCGCGTCAAAAAACGACGCGCGACTCGTTTTTTGGGCGAATTTTTGCTGGCGTTTCGCGAATTTATTCGCCAGCGGCGAATCGCGGGAATTCGCCGCAAATTCGCCCCTGGCGAATAAATTCGCCCATCACTAGTTTAGGCTTTTAGAGGTTTTTGGATTTTTTCCTCACTAGAATTTTTTCAGAAAAACTCTAATTTTGAGAGGTTTTTGAGTTATTCGTATTTTTTAGTGCATCTTGCAATGCTGTTTTTGTGAGTATTTTTAGAATCTGGACTTTTAATAAAATCAGTGAAAATCATGGTTTTATAGTTTGATCATAGTTTCAACTTCTAAAACCTCTAAATTCCAGAATCTGATATTTATGGTGACATTTTTATTTCTACATTACACTGTTTCCACTGCAAACAAAAAATTATCAATTATCAAAATGTGCTATGAATACCATGAAATTTATTAAAAGGTCCAAATTTAAAAAACACGTTTTAAAAAAGTTAAGCAATAAAAAAAATCTCTAAAACCTTTAAGAAATTGAGTTTTTCAAATAATTCCTAGCAAAAAAACTAAGAAAACCTCTAAAAGCCCTAATTGATTAAAATGGTCCAAAAGGATCAGTGCAGCTCCTATTGACTTCTATAGGACCTTGACATGTTTTACCTGGCAAAAGAGGTTATTGGTATTAGAGATTAAACAATGATTTTAATATATAGGCCCCTAAGAGTTCACTACTTGATAAAAAAACATATAGGAAAGAATAGAAAGTGGGTTATTTATTGGTTGGTAAAGTCTAATCTTACATTTGAAAAATATGCCCCTAATTCTCTAAACAAGCTTAAAGTAAAGTAAAACAGTGACCTTAATTAAAAGTAGTAATTTGCAACCAATATGAAAATGTACTCCACATATGGAGAGTCAAAGGATGTTTCATAGCTGTTAATCACACTATAAAATACCTAGCTGTCTAAAGGAGTCAATTTCAATATATCAATACATCTTGATAAGATAAAGTTCCTGTGTATTGCTGCAAAAACTTTTGATTAAAACAATGTATTGTTGCACCGACTTTTCTTTAAATATGTTGGTGTTCCTAAACATGCCACATGTACTAATTTATTTAAGTATTTTTATTTATGAGCTGCCAGCACAGTCTAAATGTAAAGCAAGATACACTGGAAATGAAAAAGTACATCAATATACTATTTTTTACTGTAATGTAAATGCCTCCACGCCTTTTCCAAATATATTGCACCACCAGGGTACAAGTTAGGATTTTCCTTATATTTTCGATTTCTATTTAGGAAACATTTTAATTTAAATGTGTCTTCTAATGTACTATATGCTACAAAAAAAGGTTTAATTTTCAAACATGCAAGATGCATTCAGGAATCAGGAAAAAAGAAAAATCACACATTCTCATTTGCACATATTTGCATCTTAGTAGTTTGCATATTAACTATTTCAGAGAGTGGGTGGGCTAATGAATTCAGAACTATCCTCTATTTTAGCTCAATTTAACTCATCCATATTCCAGTTCCTTGAGAGATTGGTATTCTGTTTTTATTGAAATTAGCCAAGCCAGGCTTAATTTGCCTTGCCCTACCATTAATCCAATTGATTAGCAATACCACTGTGCATTGCATTTGTAATGGGTAGCTGTGTTCACTTCTGGAGTAGCATTTGATGCTAAAGATAACAAAGTCTCAGCACTACATTAATTTGTGGTTGGAAATAGAAATCCATCGCTTTCCCCCTACCTTTTTTAAATTTCCAACTTTTTTCACTTTCCACCTTTTCATCAATGTCAGTGACTTCTGTCAAGGTTTGGATCTGTGCATTCGTGAATGTTACTAAATGAATTTGTAGATAAAATTTAACTTTTTTACTGGCATTGACCAATTACAGTACACAATTATCTTGGGAGCTATTACTTTGTGACATTTCAAAATATTTAAATGCTTTTTTTGTGAACTAGTATACTGTAGTAGTGTGACAAAAATGTCTTTCATTCATGCTGTGTGATACACACTGGTATGACTGCAATATTTCTATAATATGGATATAAATGGGCTTTAAATTAATAATGGGAGCTGACTCGCAACTGATGTAAGAAATAATATGTCCATTAGCTCTCCATGTATGTTAAAAAATAATTATAAAATATTTTTCTAACTTTGTATTTATGGTTGTTAACCATTTTTAAGAAGCAGATTTATTGGTGGTTGGGTTTGGAATAGGGTGGATTTATTCAAGACTGTCTGTTTTTATCCCAAATCTTGCAATCTATTTCTTCTCACTGCTCACACGATTTGTGGGTTTTCAGGTTAGGGTTAGGGCTCCCCACGCATTCCCCCAGTTCTCTTAACCATTTAATTGTGTAGCCAGGATATGGGAATAGACATCGGGTCCCTCATTCTGGTGCACAAACAAGATTCTGAGATGATGCAAGGCTTGCCTTAATAACAGTGTCCACAAAATGGGTCCTGCCTGCTTGCTATATATATGAATTCCCAGACTGAAGAAAGCAAGATTAAAATAATTTATATAGTGTAATTAATGTTCATTTTGCTTGAACAATGTGATAAAATATGAGTTTTAATAATTTTTTGGGGTGACAGGTCCACTTCAATTGCTATTAGCCTGCTACAAATAGTTTCCTTTTATCTATATCACTATATTTTAATGAATTGTTATTTATTAATTAAATGCACTGCACTTTAATGATTAATTATTCACTATCAATGAATTAGTGTGAATGTAATTCATTCTAAGGAGTTCTATTAGGCTATAAGCAGGGTAATCTCTTCTAATTCAGTATCTATTGAGCCCATTCTGACTGTGTCAGTTCTCCGCTGTAGCCATTAGGAGAATATTTCTTCACATATTATATAGGGGCAATCATTTAAACTTTTTAAATTTTCTAACTTTGCATGATCATGTGATAATGCACTTTATGGGGCAGATTTACTAAGGGGCGAATTTTAGAAGTAAAAAAAAACTTAGAAATTTGACCCTCAAAGTTTTTATAAAGGGCTTTTTCGATTGAAAATGGAAATTTTTTGATTATTTTTTTAAAAATTGAATTTCGAAGTAATTTTGGGCTACTTTGACTACTGAATAGCCCAAAATTCGATTTGAATTGATAAATTAAATTTTTTGAATTTCAACGTGCTTGCCCCTTTGAAAATCCTTTGACTTTAGACTATGTTCCAATAATTCAAAGGATTTTGCAGAGATTCATTCGAATCATTCATTCGAATTGAATGATTCGAACGATTCAAACAATTTTTTATTTGATCGAAAATGGACCTAATCGATCGAAATAGGTCCATTTTCGATGAAAGGGCTGAATTTCAAGTTTTTTTTACTTCTAAAATTTGGCCCTTAGTGTTTTTTAAAATTTTATGGTATTAAA
>CM044432.1:133488045-133533161 GCA_024363595.1 Xenopus borealis
GTTATTCTTATAAAGAAATTGGCAAAACATTCATATTTGTTGAAACTGTTCATTGGAATCGTAGCACTGCTACTAAAGATGCAAACACTTAGAGAAGAGTTGGCTCAATTATCATGTAGGATAACTTTCCTGACTATCAGGGCAATTTTTTTATTACATAAGAACAAACAGTTGAAGACCCCTTCTCCTGTATTTCATAAATATGGCTAGTAAAGTTACTGTATAATAAGGGGAAATAGAACTTTTAAACCTTGACTGCAGGGTTGTCTTTACAAGCAGGGTATTTTTCTTTGCAAGGTAGTTAAGGTGTCCAAGCCGTATGGTAGATAAGAGGCAGTGCACTCCTGGGTTTCAAAAAGCCAATCGCATGTTTTCAAGTTTGTTCAAAAATATATTACACTTTATTTCAACATAATATTAATCCGATCAACATAGCGTCTGTGGTCTGACACGTTTCATGATACAACACTTCCTCAGAGGTGTCCAAGCCGGCTGTTAAAGCTGAACTCTGCTATTTCTACTCATCCCTAAGTTTATTGCACTTGAGTTATGTTGGTCACTAAAGCGTGCAGCAATCCTAACTTCAGAGTTTATGTTCTACTGAACATTGTAAGCTTTATTTAAAACTCTGGCAGCCATAGTGGAGATTTGATCTACCACAACAGTATATATATCATCCAAAAAAGCATAAGCACCATAACCCTAGCATCTATATCAACAAAAACTGTGAGCACGAGAAGTTATTACTTTCTTGCATGAACCAATGCAATATGATGCAAATAATCATGAGAAAAATGGTTGGTACAGTACACTTTTTTGTATTCTACAGTCTTTTTGATTAAGATAAGAAAATTTGTGGATTAATTTATTATGATTCTTTGTCTCTATGTATCTAATGCATACAATCATTCTTAATAAAGATCAATCACCTTTAAAACCACATATCAGTTAATAATGATGACAGCTGAACAAGTAGATAAACTTAATGAAAAAAATATACATGGTTTTCTCAAGGATTAAAATAAGTGGTTCAGTTTTATTTTTGTGTGTGTTAGTTTAATGGTTAGTTAAAAACAAAAGTCCCAATTCACAATGTAAAACTACATGCAAATTTGCAAGCAATGAGTAAAAGAAAGTATACAAAAAATGTAAGATTTACTGTAATGCAGTGCCCAATGAAAATCAATAGTTTATAGTCTTCTCTTTGTATATTCTTCATAAATATGACTGTTTCATATTAAATATGTTGCTGTATTTAGAACTAAAGGCATCCAACACAACATAGTGTTAACAGGAGCAATATTTTATCTATTACGTTTGGAAAAAGTCCAATTTGTTCTTTATCGTTTCAGTTTATTTATTTATTTGCAGGTGCATTTATGAAGCTGTCTGACTCTCAGCCGAATGGTATAATTCAGTCTGCATTTTTTGTTTACTGGTGACCTGGCTTTTTCCTGCTCTCCAAATATTATGTCCCCTCAATATGAGAAGGACAACTGATCATTTGTTCTTTGTTTAAGATCATAATGGGATTCTTTCTGCTTGTATTTAAATCAACTATTATCTCATTGAATCACAAACTTACATTAACATATTTTATCTCATTAAGGTTTGCTTGAGGAGGGTGGTATCTTTTTTAAATATAAAGTTCTATTGATGCCAGTCTCTAAGGATTTAGTAGATTAACGATTCTGTAGAGGACCAAATTCTTTTGTTGACTGGTATTGATCTTTGTCAACTGATGCTTGAAAAAATATATTGTCTTATTTTCTAAAAAGTTTCTTTTGCTCACAGCAAAGTAGGAAAAATATATCCTGTCACTTGGAGTAAATAAAGCTGGGAAGCTATCTATACCAAAAAAAAGTCAGACTATGGTTTGAGGCTCATATGAACAAAAATAATTTAGGAATATTTATTGCAATCAACATGTATTTTTGTGTCCTGGTTCTGCATTAGTACTGTCACTGCATTTGGGTTAAGTTTTCAATGGTGAAAACAAATCCACAAAAGAATAAGGATATCTGAAATACAACCTTGAAAACATAATGTATAAATTAGCAACACATTAGCAGAAGGTAGTTATTGTTGACGCATATTTATTAATCAGAACTAGTACTTTTCTATAGAACTGTCAAAGACTTTCATTAGAGAAATGTAAATAAAAAAGGCATTTAGTCACAAAGAGGCATTTAAGACATATGCATGTCTTTGATTTTGTTCTTGTTTTTGCTTGGTGTAGTCTGTCATGAACCAAACAAATTGGCTCTAAATGTAAACACTATCCACAAAGATGCCTGTACTCACTCCTCTATACTTCTACCTTGTGTATTAGTATTTCATAGCCTTTCAGAATAAGGTTCAAAATAAACAGAGTATTGCCAAAATGGAGCTTTTAAATTAACCCCTGCCTTGAGGAGGAGCTTGAGTAATTCCCTCTGAATGTTGCACTTAAACACACTAATAACTTGCAAAAAAACAATTCTCACACTAACAGCATATTGGATCAAGCCCCTTATACTTCTGTGGAGCATGAATACACACTATATATTTAAATGGTAGAATACATAACCAATAATAATTTCTATTTAGAGGAAACAAATAATATTGAGAATAAGTATTTACATTTACTTAATTTTCTATGAATCCTAAATAAAAACATCAGCGTAAATATTGGTTACATTGTGTGCTGTATTCAAAAGAGCACCCACACAGCTGCCAAGACCAGTCTCAAGGGTCATGGACTCTTCAGAGCACAGCCCCCAGTCCTCAAGGGCACATACAACAAATTCCAAAAAAGTTTTAACTCCAAAGATGCCCGGTTCAAATGTTAAAAAATTTCAATATTTATTCATTATATGTCAATATAAAATACATACAGACCCATTGATCCTCTGCCTTACGCGTTTTGTACCCCCTGGTACTTAATCATTGTGTGCTGTGCATGTTTCAACTATTGAATGGCACTGCATGCTTACAACATGGGTTATTTATAATTGTAGCTGAAATAATATCATACTAGGCTAAGCATTGTTACTTAACCTTGCTATGTCTTACATTTTTAGGGTTTCTCGTGAAGCTTTATGTTTACGATATGTTCATATGTTTTTATACCAGTATTTATGGGAGTTGCTATACCATTTATAAAATAAAAAAGGTCTTTCATATTGCCCAAAAAATTGGGCATCAAATGGCTAAATTACTACACAATTAAGAAATAAACATGTCTCAATGAACCTTATACCTGCCATCTCATTCTAAAATGAAAATGTAAAAATCAAGCCTGAACTGAGCCTGCTTCAGAGACATAAGTACAGGTACTGTGCAAGGTTGTAGTGCATGAAAATAGCATTGCCAGCAATTTGCAAAAGTATTTTGCAAATATTTTCTCCTCCATAAGAGTTGTGGCATAATTCAAACACAGAGGGGCAGATTTACTATTGGTCGAATTCAAGGGTTAAAAATCCTCGAATTCGACCATTTGAATAGATGGGGAATAAAAATCCTTCCAATTCGACTATCGAATTAGAAGGATTTTACCGCAATTTGATTGGTAGAACAATCGAATAGTAAATATCCGATTGATCACTAAAATTGTTCAAATCGATCAGTTCGAATGATTTTAACCATTTGATCGAATATTTTTATTCGATGAAAAATAACCAAACCCAATCGGTAGCTTTGATCTGGCGAACTAGGCAGTTGAATAAAAATTTAAAAGGGAAGTACTTAGACTTGTCGAACAATCAAATAGATTTTTATTCGAATCATTTGATTTGATCGAATTTTCAAAATTCACTAGTCGAAGTGGTCTTCAAAAACATTCAAAATTCAAATCTTTTTGAAAATTCGATCGAACTTCGAATCCTTCATGTGAATTTAGTAAATCTGCCCCAGAGTGTGTGCATAAATATTTGCATATTTAAAAGCATTATAAAAAGTTTATAAATGAGCCCATATGTGTTCAAATGCTTGAGGCATAACCAACTTTGAAGCAAGGAGAACTGGAAACCCATAAGACATTATAAACATAGTAAATTGTTTACCAATGGGAATAGAAAAAAAATCTTGCTTGTTTAGACTTTAATAATCTGAGAAGCATGTAGAACTGAAGCAACTGAACCCAGTCATCCTAATGTTGCCCAAGGTCAACACCAGGCTCTATCCACACCTTGAAATCCCACCATCAGAAAATGTTACATGAAAACTCACTCAAGCACACAGGGGGGTTAATTATCAACTTTTTTTGTGCTAAAAATAATAAATGTCAGTAATAGTTGTAAGATTTTAAGAATCAAAATATGGTTCATTTGATTTGAACACTCATTCTTTGGATCATACAAGTATCATATCTGAAAATGAAAGGTGATTTATTTATTACAACATTGCCACACTGCCCTAGAACCAAATAGAAGCGAGAAAATCCAAGGCACACAGGTTGTAGCAAGCAAGGAAAACCTTGCACGTTTAATGCGGAAGTGAGCAACATTTCTGGGTCACGCCCCTTTGTCACGAAACGTTGCTCACTTACGCATTAAACATGCAAGGTTTTCCTTGCTTGCTACAACCTGTGTGCCTTGGATTTTCTTGCTTCTACATTGGATTGAGGTGGCCGAGCCTCTACCAAAGAGCACCAGGTATCGTGTTACACTTTAAGGGTGTGCGAGTACCAACTGTAACTAGAACCAAATAGATGCATTTGCAATTTGCTCATGACTTTTTGTAACCAAGCAGTACACAGTATATTGCTTCAAGCTGCAATATGCTTGGCTAGTTTTAAACTTGAGGTTGAAAACAGATACAAGTTCATTTTCATCCTGAAAAATTCCACTCATCCTGATCCAGACAACAATAAATAAAAAAGTGAAGCACTAGCAAGTTACTTTTCAAAAAGTAAAACAATACATTGTTTTACCATCCCAGGATTCTGACTGCATGAATAGCCAACCCTGAGGATCTAAAATGAGCCACTAAAATAAGAAAAAAATTAAACCTTATCTATAATTGAACTTATTTATTTATCAAGGTACTGAATTTTTCATTAAGCCTGACCTCCCTGCCCAGACTTAACTCTGCAACATAGATTGGCACTGGAAATCTGCTAAACAAGTTATAGCAAACAATGCAAATTAGTAGATGCTGTGCCTGACAAAATAATTATAGTGATGTCTAGTGTCTGGTGATGGTCCATGTCCTACATGCAACATTTATATGGGTGAGTTGGGGCTACACATGTGGTAAACAACATTGACAACAATATCCAAACAGGCAGTGATTCAATTAATCCCTCATGTTCTCCCTATTATCCATTCCCAAATTAAAGTTTTTTTATGTCTGGTCTACTATACAGTAATTAAACTGAAAAAAGTTGTTTGAAGTTAATTATTACCAAAATTCACAATGAAGTATCATGAACATCAACTTTGGTATACAGTATGTTCCATCTCATTTAAATAAGCAACTTTTTAAATACAATCAATCATAAATTATCTCTACTGTTTTTCATATAATCAAGTTACTCTTTAGCTTCCTCTTAAGCAATCTGTGCCTCTTGATTCAGGAGTCGGAGTCAGATTTTGACTGACAGATCTAAAACATCCTTGGTCTGCTTCCCTTTCCCCACACAGTTTTTAGCATTATCTGTGCTTCACTATTGTTTGTTACATTGTTAGAAGCCCTGTTTGTTAAAAGGAATGTATAAATTAAGGTGTAGTTGGTGATACTATATCATTAATGATGATGACTATTGCCAAAAAAGAGACAGATTGCTAAGAGGATACTAATGCGTAACTTATTTCAGAAGTGGTACAAAATTAAAGTTACATAGTTAAATTGGGTTGAAAAAAGAAAAAGTCCATCAAGTTCAACCCCTCCAAATGAAAACCCAGCATCCATACACACAGACCCCTCCATGGACATATACTAACTATAGAGTTTAGTATCACAATAGCCTTTGATATTATGTCTGTCCAAGAAATCATTCTTCTTAAAGCATTAACAGAATCAGCCATCACAACATCACCTGGCAGTGCATTCCACAACCTCACTGTCCCCACTGCAAAGAACCACCTACGCTGCTTCAAATGAAAGTCCTTTTCTTCTAGTTTGAAGGGATGGCCTCTGGTGGGGTCATCCTCTTTATAAGTAAAAAGGTCCCCTGCTATTTGTCTATAATGTCCTCTAATGTATTTGTAAAGTGTAATAATGTCCCTTTTGCACCTTGTGCCTTTTTTCCAGAGGAAACAACCCCAACCTGGACAGTCTACCCTCATAATTTAAGTCCCTTTAACCATCTTAGTTGCATGTCTCTGCACTCTCTGCAGCTCATTTATATCCTTCTTAAGGACTGGAGTTCAAAACTGCACTGCAAACTCCAGATGAGGGCTTACTAAGGATCTATTAAGACTTGTACATGGAGGAAGTGGAAAGAAGGGCCTTACTTACATTCCAGGGAACAACACCGAGTCACTGGTTCAGGTATGTAGATGACACTTGGGTAAAAATCAGATCCAATGAAGTGGCAGCCTTTACAGAACACATCAACTCAGTGAACAATAACATCAAGTTCACAAGGGAAGATGTCCATGAGAACAAGCTTGCCTTTTTGAACTGTTTGATATGCATCCAAGAGGGGGGTAACTTGAAAACGGAAGTATACAGATACCCCTCTCATATGGATCAATATCTGTTGTTCGATTCCCACCATCCGCTGGGACACAAACCGGGTGTCATTAGAACTCTGCACCACAGGGCCAAATGTGTGGCAACTGATACAGAGTCCAAAGACAAAGAGCAAAAACATCTCAGAGGACCGTTGAAAGCTTGTGGCTACCCAGACTGGGCTTTTGTCAAAACAGCAGCAACCAAGCCCAACAGGAACACCAAAAGAAATAACGGCCCAGAGAAACATAGTAGTGAAACATAGTCATCCCATATGTAGCTGGAGTGTCAGAGAAACTCAGGAGGATTTTCAACAAACACCCTATGTTTTTCAAACCTAGAAACACACTGAGACAAAAACTGGTACACCCAAAGGATCCAACACCAAAAGAAAAACAAAGCAATGTGGTATACGGAGTCCAGAGTAGCGAGGAGTGCACAGATCTATACATTGGGGAGACAAAACATCTGCTCACTAAGCGAATGGCTCAGCATAGGAGGGAGAACTCTACAGGGCAAGACTCAGCTGTCATTCTACACCTAAAAGACAAGGGACACTCATTTGAAGATAGCAAGGTCCAAATCTCCCTGAATAGAGGTGGGGGCCTTCGACACCAGCTGTCTGCTACATACAATGCTGTTCTCACATCGGTACCCAAGCGGTTTCAGAACACTTCACACATCCATTCATGCATGAGTAGTGAAACGTCTTCAATAATTACTCAGCAAGTCCAGTTGTTTTATAATTACTTATATTAGATATACCATGACCTGGATGAATGAAAATCTTCATAGACATCTATAAAGAGGCATAATTATGTTTCATCCCTTGAGTTTATGCCCTTTTTTATGCAAGACAGAACTTTATTTGCTTTAGTAGCTACAGAATGACACTGCCCAGAATAAGACAACTTGTTATCTATAAAAACCCCAAGATGCTTCTCATTTAAGGAAACTCCCAACACACAGCCATTTAGTGTATAACTTGCATTTATGTTATTTTTGCCAAAGTGCATTACCCTGCATTTCTCAACATTGAACCTCATTTTCCAGTATGCTGCCCAGTTTCCCAACTTAGACAAATCACTCTGCAGAGTGGTAGCATCCTTCATGTAACCTATAGTTCTGCACAATTTAGTATCATCTGCAAAAATAGAAATAGTACTTTCAATGCCCACCTCCAGGTCATTAATAAACAAGTTGAAAAGCAAGGGGCCCAGTACAGAGTACTGCGGTACCCCCCTAACAACACTGGTCCAATTAACTTAATTGATAATTTTTGGAAAATATATTAAAGATTATATTTAATTTTTGTGGTTTGTTCCCCTATTCTAAACTTATATAAACTGAGATAAAATACCAGAAATATTATAGCAATGTCTAATATCTTATTCTGTTCTTTTGACACTGAAACATCTTTGACCTTCCTCATAAAAGATATAAACATATTCACTTATTTTCTATTTCGAGCATAAAATTTGTACTTTTGTTGTTTGAGGACAAAGTTCCTTGCATATGTATACTTCATAAGTTGATGCAAAAATTTGTAGCATATTTTAAATTGGCTACAAAAGGCTGTTTATCAAAAAGATTATCAGTTTCTGAGCATCTGATTGTACTGTGGTCAAACACAGACTTCTGACCCAAACCCAATTAATGCTTGCAAGGGTTAGGTAAAATAAAAAAGTGAATGTGTCTTTAACTAGGGCCTATTTCTCAATAAAATGGGAAAACTCTGCTGAGCAGTACACATTTGTTCCCTTATAAATAACTACAGCATTTTCATATAAAATGCATTCTCATATTATACATGACATTTACACTTTTGTTAATCAGTCCTCTGCATAAAAGCCTAACTGTGTTTGACAATCAAAGTTTTATGTCATTCTAAATGTATTATTTGTAAACACCAATTTGTTTTTGGCATTTCGCAAATGGAAATAGCAAAAAGAATAATATAATTTTAATCTTAATATAATTTGCTAAAATTATGTTATTATGTTATATTATTTCTCTCCTGTATGCCTGGAGGCCAGCCTGGTTTGTATAATGTAAAGTCGTCCATAGTTATTGAAATGCTGCATTAAGCAATGTGCCAGACTAATAATATTACACAGTAAAGAAACAACGAGATCTTACACCCTGTAACTCCTGCTGAGCTGAAGATGCCAAATCAGATTATAACACACAGTTGGCACATTATCCTGTCCTGAGTTCGCTAACACTCATTAAGCTTTGAAAATCCTTTTTATGGTGTTTATAACACCTCTAGAGGAGTTTACTGTGTAAATATTATTCTACCATTAAATTGTGAAACAAGGCAACCATCAACAAGTAGAATTTGTAATAGGCCTGCAGAGAGGTCTCTGCTTGCAGGCCAAAAACCTGTGAAGTGAGGCCAATGAAAGCAGCCAAGAACACAGTATGAAGTGATAAAGCACTTCATATTGATGCTTTAAATCTCCTACCACTTGGGTCTGCTTAATGTAACAAGCCCACTGAGAATTTTGATTTGGGCCTACAGTCAAATAAGCCACAGGGAGCCACTTACTGAAAGAAGCATTCCATAGACAGAAGGTATTAACAGTTTAACCCAGTTAATCTAGTGTTGATGTTTATTGGGTTAAAAATGCAGTCACTGTGCCAATCCAAGGCACACAGACAGAGCAGATGGTCAGGCTAACACACAGACAATCTTATCATACAGATAAAAAATTGCAATATACTTTTAACACTATATGAAGCTTGACATAATAGATTATTAAACTTTCTTAATAAAAGGTAATTAAGTATTACTTTATCTATTATAAATAATAAATGTTATGTTAATATACATAACAAAAATATAAAATACTCTGCTTCATTTCTACTATCAGAGAGATTAAATTTATATTACATTATTTCATGATAAACATTAAAATTAAGATATTATCAACATACTTAAACTTATTTATGTGTTAAGATAAAAATAATACTAGCCTGGTGTGAACTGAAAAGAAAGGCAATTTTTTCTTTTCTTCTGCAGACAAATTATAGTGTTAATGTGTAGTAAAAAACAGAATTCCAGCTGATTGTCTTAAAGAGGCAGCTGACAACTTTTAGCATATGAAAGAATGTGTTATAACAACACTTTAATTAATTTTCTTCATGTTTTAGTTTTTTTTATAATTTAAGAATTATTTGCCTTCATCATCTGTCTCCCTCCCAAAAAAAACCCAATTGCTCTGTAAGTCTACAACTTTATTTGTTTTGTTAATTTTTCTTTTATCTATCTATTTAGACCCACTTCAAATCATCTTCCAAGTCCCTTGCCTGGTTCCTGGGGTAAATTCAATCCTAGCAACTAGATAGCTGCTGAAATATAAAACTGGAGAGCCAAATAATTCAAAATCCACAAAATATGGAAACCAATTACAAATTATCTCAAAATATCACTGTTTACATAATACTAAGGGGCAGATTTAACAAGGGTCTAATTTCAAATAAAAAAAATTCTAAATTCGGCCATCAAATTTTTTGGGGGCCATTTTTGATTGAATTAAAATTGTTCGAATCGAACGATCGCATCGTTGAAATCGAACGAATCGAACAATTTTCAAAAAGAAAATTAGTTTTTTCAGGAAAGCTTCCAGGAGGCCCCCCATAGGCAACAATGGCAATTCAACAGCTTTAAGGTGGTGAATAGTCAAATTTGAAATTAGAATTTTTTAATTTTTTAATTTCAAATCGAATTTTAGGCTATTAGATAGTGAAGTAGCCCAAAATTTGATTTTTATTCAAAAAATTCACTTTGACCCTTAGTAAATGTGCCCCTAAAAGTTAACTTAAAACTGAACTATCCCTTTAAGGCACAGTGAAAATGTTTTCTTAGTTGATGATTCTAAAATATGAAAACTACAATAACATACAGATGAAGCCACTTTGGATTGCGCATTTGACACAGAATAACTTAACTCAGACATCCCATTTAACTCACTTATCACAGAATAGTGTGTCACAGCATCCCATCCAATTAAAGAGTTTCTCATTGAAAACAATGGTGCTTTGTTATGTTAATGAAAAGGTTAAATGCATTAAATGAGTTAAGATGACTTTAGATAACACAGTTTCTTCAATTAACCCTGAGTCACGACGCATTTAACGCACAAATCCAAGTGGATGCATCTGTACTGTACAATAATCCTTAGAAGAACAGTAACTCCAAAAAAAAAAATTTTTTTTTAAAAGAAATCACAATGTAATTTACTGCTTCCCTGCACTAGCAAAACTTTTATGTTTTCTACTTTAGTTACTTTTAGCTGCTGTGTAGCCATGGGGTCAGCCATTCAAGCACATAATACACAGTAGGTGACAGATCAGTTCAGAAGAATCCCACTGTGTACTACATAGTTTATCTGTTATCTTCTGTGTATCCTGTGCCTTTTCTCCTTTTTAAGTTTTGAATGGCTGCCCCCATGGCTACACTATTTTACTTATATAAGCTATTGTAGAGTTTCTAAAGCCAGCACAACAGTCAGTGCAGAGAACAATACATTATATTTTAAAAAATTTAAAACACTTTCATTTTAATTGTTACTGTTCCTTTAATAAAGGTGCAAATTAGTACCTACAGTAATAAATAAGGTAACTATATTATTCTTATTTTATTACTATTCCTTTAAAGGAGACATATTGTGTAAAATATAAGAATGTACCAGTGCATTATACTCATTTAGATATAGAAGAATTGTGCTTAAAAAAGTAGTGTTTCAGGCTGATTTATTGAATATTTCTGCAAAAACCATAATAATCCCTGAATTCCAAGCCTGTGCAGGGAGCCGGTGGCTCTCAGCTCACTGCAATGTAGGACAGGAACCAATCAGCAGCTACCCAGACCTGATAGGGAACTTAAGCTTGTCTGTGCTTGTGTTACTGCAGGGCTGTGATTGGCTGTCCCCCTCCTACTGTGCTTCTGGCAGGGACTGTTAGGACACACCCAACCCTCATTTGAAACACAAACAGGGACCAGAGATCTATAGGGAGCTCTAATAAAGGGGCTATTTTTAAAGATAATAATAATTTTTAGCCCAATGTAAAAGCAACACCATATATTACTTACAATTGCCTGCAAATTAGGGTTGTTTTCATTTATCCTACCGTATGTGTTTCCTTTAATAAAGGTTCCAGTGGAAAGGGGGGGCTGATTTAATAACTTATGTGCTAGCTTGCACCAGTGTTATGTAACTCTGCTTGTGCAATTTAGTTCCTACAGTAATAAATAATGTAACTATATTATTTTATTGTGATGAGTGAATTTTTTGGATTCACAAATTTCTGCATGTTAGAAAAAATTCACAATTGTCACAGAGACCAAAAAAGTTGTCATTAAAATGCCCATTGAGTTAAAAGTATTTGGACTAAAATGTAGTTGAGACAAAACAGTCACCAAAACAAAAAAGTTGCAGAGTTAAAAACATTGCTGCAAGAATAAGTAGCCGCTACAAGTAGAAACATATACTTTGCATTAACCAATGTAAGTATCCCTCATCACTTGAGTGACGTGTGCACTCAATGCTGATCCAACTGTGCTGCAGCATTTGAAGCAGGGTTTTGTGGAAAACCTGGAGCAACTGTCTAGTCAGGAGGTGACTGTAGCTCCATTATGTCAATAATCCCAGTTGTGTCAGAAGTCAGAACAGAAGGCATGAAGGACTGAGCAGCACCAAGAACAACTATTCATTCCTATGGAAATTTTAGAATATTTATTTATTACATGATGGAGGTGTTGGAGTACAACTTTCAGTGCCTCCTGATATCGTTGAGATAGCTCAACCAAGGACAACAGGTTACATATTTTTTATTCTTTGTGTAGTTAAACAATTTTATTACTTAACGTTGAACTAAAATTTCAGTATTGTTTCTGCACTTTTACAAAGGATAATATATTTATACTGTTAAAAAATTTTGCACTAATGATACAGCGTGAGCCTGAAACAGTTGGCAAATGGGCAAGCACTTACTTGCGCTTGGGCTGCTTGGATCTACCAGACAGCTATGGACACATGAAATAAAGCCTTGCACTACCTGTTTGGTATGGGCTTCCTGTTGATCAGTTTTTATTCTGAGTGAGTTTTTCATAAAAATAAAAAGCATAGCACCTAAAACTGTACAAACATTTTATTTGTTTTTATGGCAACATCCCCATCAGCAGGAAGTTGAGTGAGTTTAGAAACTCACACATGGTTTTAGTAGCTGAATGCTCAAGCCAAAGGGTCAAGCATTCATAAGTCTCCCCTGCTGTATTCTGTATTACATAGTAAAGTGATCAGTTAAGTAACGTCTAATATGAACATAAATCACACACAGATCTCTACAGAAGTGTAAATGTGTCCCAGCCTTTTGACTTACAGTAAATAGAATATTTTAAAACTTGATATATGAACACGTGTGCCAGTAATTTTTTTTCAACATGGTTGATGTCAAGTGCACTTCAGAAGGGTCTGGTTATCATGCATACATTTTGGTAACTAATCAAGGCTTACTAAATTAAGCACAAATTTTTTATGAATCTGTGGCGAAATACGCTAAACGGCGAAAAAAAATCGCGAAACTGTTGCCGAGCAACTCGTTTTCTTGACACGCATATCTGCTGGATTTGTCTACATTTTATGGGGCAGATTTACTATAGGGTGAAAATTTGCCAAAAAGTTTGGTGTAAAATAATGGTCCCATATGTTATAAAATGTATGGTGGAAATCAGTTACAGAAAAAAATGTAAACACTTTTGCAGCCTATCAGCTTGAAAAACGGAAAAGACGGCAGCATTTTAGTACTTAGATGATATTCCACTTAAAAATTATAATGTAAGTAACTGAAGATTGAGGATGTTTTATGCACTATGCAGGTCAAAGGAGCTGGTGGTGAAGGCAAGTAGTAGCGAACTGTCACTAACAGTAGCCACTAATCCCCTTTATAAATCTGTCCCAACTCCCTATGGCTTTGTTTGTGTCACCTTTTTTCTGCTTTGGACAGGCCCGGACTGGCAATCTGTAGCTTCTGACAAGTGCCAGAGGGGCTGCTATCAGGTGCCATAGAAAGTCATTATTTAGTGAGCTGATGGGCTTGTTTGGGCCTCTCATTACTTTGAATGCCAGGGGCCCAGGGCCTGTTTTGACTCCCAGACCAGACGTGTCTTTGGTGCTCCCATTAAAACTTTTCCCCCAATTTCAAGCTACACCGTGATAAACAAATACGGTATCCAGTATGGCATGTTTTTCTTTAGAGTCAAATGGAAGAACATTTGACACTTATGTTTCGCTCAGTAACTGCTACACACACGTCCTGCCGGTACACATTGTTATGTGTTGTCGCTGGTGTGTCATTTGGCCATTTACAACTGACATTTTCCATCACTTCTTTCATCCATAAGCTTTATACCAATATTTAGTCATTTTGACTTAAAGGTAGAGTAGCAACCAGAATACAAATCATTATGGGTGGGAGGGGGATATATGAACATTTACACTATTTTAGCCATCTTGACATGATTCCCAATTGGCATGAGCTCAAAAAGACACCTTTAGCACATTTTGGGGACATTATAGGTTGATATTTGAATATGATGCAATTAAGTCTATAACTGTGCCCCTGTAGGATGTTGGTGGTCATTTACAGGCATGTAAGGGCATGAGCACTAAGGGGGAGCAAAAGCATAAAACTTTCAAAAGCACTTGCATTAGTGATCTGATTAATAATATATTGGGGTTGAAGTGCCAATAGCAGCACCCCCTGTTCTCACTGCCATAGGTCTGAATGATGCATTTGTTAGAGGATCTTTTCAAAAGAAAGAAAGTGTCACATTTTGCCAGTTTCTTATAAAAAAAAATCTGTACTTTTTTACATTCGCTCTGGTCGACTGGTATCTACTACTATTCTCAGTCTATATTGCTGTTAAACCAAAAAGTATCAACAAAGTACTAACACAGGCTCAGCTAATAATAATTAATATGAACATATAATGTCTGGGTGTATCCCACATTAAAGTCAATAAACCATATGTTTATGTCAGTGAACCATATATTTACGGGTAAATGTAAGTAATGATAATTGTGTTATATTATCCAAACTACTTCAAGTACCATATGAGTAGTAGTTAAATGAAAAATAAACTACAAGTATACAGATTTTAACATAACTTTGCAAATTTTATTGCAAGCATTAAATATAAAGCTAATGCACAAATGTGCAATGTAAATAAAAATTATATTGCAGGAGGGGGAGGAGGAGGGTTGTCCCTCCAGCTGTGCAACAGCTCCTTGATCACCATAACCTCCCTTGTAAGGAAGGCAACTTGCTCCACCAGGCCAGGTAGGAGATCAAGGTGGTGGTGGTGCTTCGCGAATCACCAAACCAAAACGAGTCGCGCGTCGTTTTTGATGCGACGCAACGAAAACGACGCAACGAAAACGACGCGACGCGCGCCGAAAACGACGCGACGCACGCCGAAAACGACGCGACGCGTCAAAGTTGACGCAATGCGCGACAAAGTTGACACGACGCGCGACAAAATCGTCCCGCGACTCGTTTCGCGAATTTTTCGGCGATTCGCGAATTTCTCTAGAAATTCGCGAATCTCTAGGCGAAGCGAATCGCGGGAGATTCGCCCAACACTAGCTGCTCCTGCTCCTCCTCATTTTGCAGCAATTTTGAGTAATACAGCACTTGCATTTGTACAGTACAAATTATACAGGCGGAGGTGATGTGTAACTACAAAAAAACCATCATTGATATGGATGGCAAGTATGGGGTCGAGCAAAACCATTAAGAGAGTTTTTTGCAGAAGATAATTTCCATTTGACAGCTCATTTACTTGTTATCTAACTTGTATGCAATTAAATGACAGTCACCTGTTCCAATCCTAATTAAAGTATTCACTCAAATAAATTTTTACTCTAAAATAGCAAATAATTATACTGTAAGTCTGGACATTATTGTAATTAATAAGAGCAGTCTATGTTTTCTATTTAAATAACTACCTTCTCCTCCTTACTGCACCTCTTCCACAAGCATGGGGCGGCGTCTCATTAGATCACTCCAAATTCTTTGGAGATCGCGCACCTCAAGTTGCACAGCATAGCACTGGCGAAGCCTGCGCCTCAGGCTTTGCATTAGTCTGCGCCTGAGGGCCTGGATACCAGGAGGGATTGTGTCATATCCCTCCCGGTGCAGGAAACCTATGAGGTCCCTCAGCTCCTCCTCGCTCATTCCACCTGGTCCAGCCATCTCAAAAAATATCTTGGAACTCCTACAAGTGGGCAGGGAATTGGGTATTTATATTGGCAACGCCCATTTTGACGCACTCGTCATGTGAAGCACACATTGAGAGCATGCACACGCGATGTACTTGATGCGCAAGTGCCGAACTTGACGCACAAGCGCTGAACTTGACGTTCAAGCGCCAAATTGACTAATGAGTACTGTAACTCTAATACATTATGAGGATTTTCTGTAAATTTTAATATCATTGTCACTATATTTGATAAACATGCATCATTATTAGAAGTAACATTATTAGAAAGTTAGGAGGTAGGCTCAATCAGAATAAACTGGACGATGGGACACCTGGATATTAACTAGACTTATTATTATATTATTATTACTAACTTGGCAATGGGCAGAGTCCCCCTTCTCCTATATCCTTTGCAACATGAAGTTTTCTCGAGAACTGAACGTTTCAAGCTGGGCCACATTCATATCCATGCTGTGCCACATTTGGCAAATATTATTGTAAGTAAGTGAAGATTGAGGATGTTCTATGCACTATGCAGGTCAGACCTGCGAATAAAGGGCAACGCATGGGGGGATGAACGTCAGTGGGCCTAGGGGCGCCTGCTATGTAAATCCGGCCTGGCAGGTAACGTTCAATAAAAACCACATTTTAGTGAATTTATGGAGTAGCGTCCATTTGCCAGGTGTTAGGTGCAAATCAATGCCAGCATCTATCTCCCTCACTGGCAAAGTGACACCTGAGCCCAGTACCTCAAAACAGTAACGCTAGCAAATTGTCACTAACGTTACCCACTTCCCCCTTTATAAATCTACTCTGTACTTTGATTGCCAGGGCCTGTTTTGACTCCCAGACCAGACGTGTCTTTGGGGCTCCCATTAAGTAGTAATTGTACAGAAGTATTATCGGAAGCCCCAGAATTTTTTAATTACAGAATTAAAATTACAAGAGATAGGCCTGAAGCCTAAAAATTTACCCAGAAGAAAATGCGGCATTATCAGAAGCCACAGAATTTTTAAGAGCCTTGGCAGACCCCACCCAGAAGTTACTGGACAACCTTATGGCAGTAGTAGCATCAACATAGAATTAAAATTACAAGAGGTAGGCCTGAAGCCTAAAAAGTTACCCAGAAGAAAATGCGGCATTATCAGAAGCCACAGAATTTTTAGGAGCCTTGGCAGACCCCACCCAGAATTAATTAATTAGACAACTATGCAGCACATAATTTCTTGAGTACCCCTAAAATCCATTATATTGTTTTAGTTGCATGTTTCACATAATAGAAACCTTCAATAAAAGAATTATGTAACACAATACTAGCATTAATTGTAGAGTTTGAAGAGATTGTTCACAATGTACTGTATTTGTATGTTGACTGAGGCAGCAGGACTTTTGGAAGCAGTCATTTCAGAGACCTCATTTGTGTACTTGCAGACATGTAACTTAAGGACAGTGAGATTACAATTGGCAAACAAGCAGCAGCATTGGTAGCAGTGGTAGCAACAGCAGCAGCATTTTTTGCATTAATTATATTAGAACCAGAAGAATGACATGAGGCAGGCCTCAAACACAACACGCTTGATAAAGGATGAGGCAGTAGTAGCAAAAGCAGTATTATTGAATTCTACTGTATTAGGACCTGCAGTATTGAATGAGGCAGGCCTGAAACACAACACGTTTGATAAAGGATGAGGCAGTGGTAGCAACAGCAGCAGTATTGAATTCTACTGTATTAGGACCTGCAGTATTGAATGAGGCAGGCCTGAAACACAACATGTTTGATAAAGGATGAGGCAGTGCTAGCAACAGCAGCAGCATTTTTTGCATTAATTATATTAGAACCATTGCTGACAATGCAGCAGTAGTATCTGCAGTAGCAGTAGGAGCCTTGATGATAGATCCCCACCAGATAAAAAATTTCCCGACAATGCAGCAGTAGTATCTGCAGTAGCAGCCTTGATGATAGACCTCCACCAGATATAACATTTGCCGACAATGCAGCAGTAGTATCTGCAGTAGCAGTAGGAGCCTTGATGATAGACCCCCACCACATAAAAAATTTGCTGACAATGCAACAGTAGTATTTGCAGTAGCAGTAGGAGCCTTGATGATAGACCCCCACCAGATAATAAAATTTGCAGACAATGCAGCACAGCAGCAGTTCTACTAGGGCTAGTAGTAGGCTGCAGCAGCAGCAAGGGCAGCAGCAGCAGCAGCATGGGCAGCAGGTGCAGACATATGGTATAGGCAGTACTACAGAGGAGGAGAGTATAGGCAGCAATGGAGAGAGGAGGCTAGGAGGAGGAAGAGGAGGAGGAGATGAGGCTAGTCTCTGCTGTCTGCTATGGGCACTTGGATATCCCCGCCTAACCAGGCCTCATTCATTTTTATAAATGACAGCATATCCATTCTGCCAGTGGATAGCCGTGTCCGCTTCTCAGTGACCACCCCACCTGCGGCACTGAAGACACGCTCTGACAGGACACTGACAGGGGGGCAAGCCAGCACCTCCAGAGCATACTGTGCCAGTTCCGGCCACTGGTCAGCCACCATATGCTCCACCCGCTCCAACCGGGCCTGCTGCTGCCCGTTGAGGCTCAAAAAAGCTCTTCCACACACCCATGAGATCTCTTCCTTTGCTGCTGCTGCTGCTGCTAGGAACCCGTCTCTGCTGAGTGTGTGGAGGCCTGAGATGTGTCAGACTGGGGGAAGGCCTCCACTAGTTTTGAGCACAGAGCCCTCCTCAATTGACTCACCCTCCTCTCTCTCTGGCTAGGTACAAGGAACTCCCCCATCTTTCCCTTGTACCGTGGGTCAAGCAAAGTGGCCACCCAATAATCATCCCGGTCTTTGATGGAACAGACCCGGGGATCGCTCCGGAGGCTAGTCTGCATATGGGCAGCCATGTAAAAAGGTGACCCTGACCAACCTCTTCTTGACTGCCCTCCAGATGCAGCAGGTCATCTGGTTCAACCTGCCCCTGCTCTATACCCTCCCAGCTGCGGACAATAGCTGGGGTGGTTGAGTGGCACATGCCCTGCTCCCCATGCTGCACAGGCACCCAGTCCTCCTCTCCCTCATCCTCCTCAGCGGGCACCATCTCCTCCACATCCTGCCTCCCAGCCCCATCTGCCTGCCTACGGGGTCTACTCTCCTCCTCCTCCTCAGGCACGTCACCCTCCTCTAGCAGGCCATCCAACATGAGCTTGAGGAGGAACACCAGGGGTATGACATCGCTAACACACGCATTGTCCCTGCTAACAAAGTGTGTGGCCTGCTCAAAGGGGGCAAGTACTCGGCAGAGCTGCCTCATCTACTGCCACTGCTCTGCGCTAAAGTACCCTAAATCTGCCCCCTGAGTACCCCTGGCACTATGCTCCAGCAGGTAATTGCTGACCGCCCAGCACTGCTCCACGAGGTGCTCCACCATGTGCAGGGTCGAATTCCAGCGTGTCGGCAGGTCACAGATGAGCCGGTGGGGTGGCAGATTATGCTGCCGCTGCATCCGTGCCAAAGACGCGCTGGCGGTGGGGGACCTGCGAAAATGGCCACATACCCTACGTACCTTCTCAAGCATGTCACCCAAGCCTTGGTAGCTCTTGAGGAAGTGCTGTACCACAAGGTTAAGGACATGTGCAAAGCAAGGCACGTAGGTCAGGTGGCCTAGGCAGATGGCAGCCAGCAGGTTGCTACCATTGTCACAAACAATGTTCTTGCGGGGAGTGAACCACCTCTGCACCTGAGTCTGGAAGGGGGCCATGAGCTCAGGTGCAGTATGACTCCTCTCGCCCAGGGAGAGGAGTTGCAGCACAGCCTGACACCGCTTGTGCTGCACTGAAGCGTAACTATGGGTATGTTTCAGGGGTGGCTCATCCATAGCCGCAGAGGAGGAGGAAGTGGGCATGTGGGGTTTGCCCTGAACCCCACGGGGAGGCACCTGTAGCACGAGGGGAGCGCTCCTGCTTGCACCCTTCCCAGCACTCATCAGGGTGACCCAGTGTAAGAAATGTACCTCCCCTGCCCATGCCTGCTGGGCCACGTGTCAGTGGTGCAGTGCACCCTGACGCCGACAGCATGATCCAGCGGCAGGGACACATTCTCCACCACCTGCTGGTGGAGAGCAGGGATGGCCTTCCTGGCAAAATAATGGCGGCTGGGGATCCGCCAGTTAGGGGCAGCGCAAGCCATCAGCTGTCGAAAGGGGGCTGCTTCGACTAACTGATAGGGCAGCAGCTGCACTGCCAGAAGTTTTGCCAGGCAGCCATTGAGCCTCTGCACTTGGGGTTGGCTGGGGGAGAGAGGCGTCTTCCGGCCGAGGAACTGTGGGAGGGAAACCTGGCGTGACAGGGGCTGCATTGAGGAGGATGCTGCAGAAGAGGCTGAGCTGCACAGTGGCCGTCTCCAACTGTGAGCCTTAGAATCCTCTTCCCTTGCTGCAGGGTCTGGGGAGCTAGCACCTCTTCCCTGAGGAATGGAAGGAGGTGGACGGGAAGCACCACTGCCCCCTGGTGCCTTGCCACTTTGGTGCTGCTCCCACGTCATCCTGTGATGACTTTTCATATGGGAACTTAAAGCCGATGTTCCCATATGTGACCCTGCCTGCCCCCTTCGAACCTTCTGCCGGCAGAGCTGGCACACTGCTACCGTCTGGTCCTCTGCCTGGCACGTAAAAAAATTCCCACACTGCTGAAGTGCGGGTCACCACCTTGCCCGCTGTGGAGGGCTGGGGATGGTCCCCACCCATATGCCCAGAGGCTTTGGACCGAGGTGCAGTGCTTCCCTGTTGCCTGCCCCCCCCTAGCAGAGGTTGGTAGAGCCGGCTCTTCATCCTCCTCCTCCTCATCAACAACACACAGTTCCCCCCCTGAACTGCTGCTGTTATCCTCCTGAGCCGGCTCCCAGGGTCCGTCCCTGTCATCATCCTCCCCCAGACCAGACCCTGCCTCATACATGGCATCAAGTCCCACATCAAGCATGCTGGTGTCTGACCCTACACCAGCAGCCTGCCGCCCTGCCATTAGGGGACCCTGCCCAATATCCCCTACTGGTGATTTGGGCTGTGACATGACCACCTCCTCCTCATCAGACATGAATGCCCCCCCATTCCTGCCTGATCATCAAAAAGATCCTGGGTGTCTGGGCCCAAGTCCACCTCAGGATCAAATAGCAGGGGTGGAGTGTCCCCCAGTTCTGAGCTAGCAGGGGATGCCACTTCCTGCTGCTCACTGGTGCCCACTGCAGACGAGGTAGCCTGGGTCAGCCAGTCTACCACCGCCTCTGCCTGCTGCGAGCATATGGGTCGCGAAGCAGTGGCAAAAAAATTGGGCACAGTCCTACGTGGACCAGTTGCCCCGCTGCTGCGACCCACAGCCACCTGCTGCTGTGGCAGAAGCTGCTGATGCTGCATTGGCAGCTGCTGTAATTGCAGCTGTTGCTGCATTACAGTACCTGGACTGGGCATAGTACATGGGATGGGCTGTTGTGGGGTTGTATGCCCACAGCCAGCACCACGGCCTCTTCCTCTGCCTCCCCTCCCTATCCCACCCTTCTTCCCACCACCACCACCCACACCCCTCCCCCCTCTCCCACGGCCCGTCATATTGGGCAAACTAAACTTTAAAAAAATAAAATAAGGGGGTGTGTGGATACTTCGGGGAAGGAAAGGAGAAAATAATAAAAACCCTCAACTAAATCCCCTCAGCACAAGTGTACCCACAAGGGATACACACACAGACAAAGACAGTTAGCCCTTAAAAGGGCAAGCAGAAGAGGGAAAACAGTAAACTGAAATCCACAACCTCCACTTGCACTGACTCAGAAAAAAAAAGCTCTCTAAACTAACTCCACTAGCTAAATAGAACACCAATCTCTCTCTCAAACCTGCTCTCTCTAACCTACCAAAAACGCACTGAGTAATGGCCGCCTCTACACCTCCTTATATAGACAGTGGGACAGCTCAAATCTGATTGTCTGCTTGTCCGTTTGTCGCGCGTTGTTGCATGCCTCTGTACTCTTTCCAGCTAATGACTGTATTTTATAAGGACTAGGGCTACAAGACAAAAAGTCTGTTTGATAGACATAAAACATAAATTAATTGTATTAAAAGGGGATATTTCACTAAGTGGCGCTAGGGAGCAAGTTTAGCTAGAGAGCCTGACCCAAGTTGTTGTATACTTCATTGGAAAGGGAAGAAACAATAGCTGTCTCATAGCAGTTCCACTGTGAAGTGTTGGCTCCTTCTCAAAGCTCAACATCAGACACAAAGCACAAAGATGGCTGCCTCCACACTAATATAACAGCTGAAAAAATACATTTGTTGGTTCAAGAATAACATTCTAAAAAGTAGAATGAATTATTTGCAATGTGAACAGTGTAATTTAGAAATAAAAATTCAGCCATAAAAATAATGACAGATTACCTTTAAGTATTAATATCCTTCTTATAAACTAGGGCCTGGAATAATACAGAGTCAGAACTATAAGGGTTATTTTTCAGTGGTAGTTATATTTTTGTGATTCAGATTTTTTGAGGGCAAAAAATTGTGAATGTGAGTTATAGCTACTCCTTACTTTTCTATATTTCTTAAAGGAGAACAAAAGTTTAACTAGAGTAGTAGCATAGAAATATTATACATTATGTATAACCCCTTCTGTATCACCTCAAAGCAACCACAGCCCTTTAACAGTGAAGATTTGTACCTCTGAAGATGCCCAGTAGCTCCCCATCCTCTTTTCTGCTGATTCACTGCTCTGTGCTACTGTCACTTACTGAGCAAACTCACGATAAATCAGAAAAAAATCTGAATCCTACAATTTTGGGCCCCCGAAAGGTATTATTTTTTCTGAAACACAGCGAACTCAGAAATTCTTCCAGTTGTTAACAGGACATCTGCCATCGACTTGGAGTACTTTTTCATCTGACTTTTTGTCTCTGAAAAAATTTATTTTCTCCTTTAAAAGAACCTGACTAGAAAAATGTTATCTTAAGAAATAACTCCCTTAGTCTTAAAACACTGTATAAAATATGCTCAAATATATGCTCATATAAAATCTCCTTATGACTTATTAGACAGTATAGCTCTAGGGTAGAAGGATTTTTACTTTTTCTCAGTAATTTGAAAACAATACCTTATATTTGGAAAACAATTGGATTGGGTTTATTTAATGTTTAAATGCTTTGTTATTGCCATAGGGAAATACAGATAATGGAACTTTCTTTGAGCTGGTATAGTCACTAAAATGGTGAATAAAACAGGAATTCAAGATATTCATGTTTTTTCAACAACAGGTTTAATGGTTGTCAGTTTATTTTAATTCTTACATATCAGAAGGCTTATTTTTCCTTTGCTTTGTACAGTTTTCAGAATTATAATTTCTGTCAAAGATTTTCTGATCTTTTTTTAAGCAATGATTAATAATGACCTGTTCTGTACATCAGAGATAGTGTTGCAATTTCCCTTTGGCAGCCTAATTTAGAGTGTCTTGCCATTTAAAATCTCTTTTTTTGCCCTTTTTTCTTCAGAGGACTACCATATAGTGTAATCTTCCTTATCCTGATCTGCATGTTTTGTATGTTTACAGGAAATATAGTCTGATGATGACAAGTATGAGTCAGAAAAAATGTTTGACAGCTCCCAAAGCAAGAATGATTTGATTGTATAGTATTATTTTCCATAGTAACAAACCTTACAACAAGCTGAGGTAACAGTAACATCTGTCAAGCTGCTGAAAATAGAAGACAGCAGTCAGCCTTATGTTTTTCATTTCTTTCTGATTCTCATTTCTGTTCATCAGCACTGGCAAAAATACTATCTTAAAATTCACAACCCTTATTTAGCAATATGATTATACTTTAATCTATTAACTCATATCTAATGAGTGTGGATTCAAGAGCAGGAATTCTGGTATTGTTCTGTTCATGTTTACTTCTGACAATTGGGCCTTAAAATTACTTCTCAAACTTCATTGCAAAATTGTTTTCCATTCAATAAATTTAAATCCAGTATGAAATAGTCAGTAGTATATTTAATGTTTAGACTTTGCAGCGTGGAAAACAGGGCTGCAAAATATGGTTTAAGGTTATGCACTTTGGCAGAAATAATATAATTATGAGATATATACTAAGAATCAAATTCCATTTGTTTGTCACAAATCGCAAAATATTTCCTGTATTTTGAAAATGCAAAACAAACTTACATTAATTAAGTGTAAAAAAACACAAAAACCTCTGTATTGATAATTTTTGTGGTAAATGAGACATAAAGATGCAGCCACTTGGATTTGTGTGTTAAATGCGTTGTGACATTTAATGCATTTAACCTTTTCATTAGCATACCAAAACACCATTGCTTTCAATGGTGAACTCTTTAATTGGATGGGATGCTGTGACACAATATTCTGTGTTAAGTGAGTTAAATGGAATGTCTGAGTTAAGTTATTCTGTGTCAAATGCATGATCCAAAGTGGCTTCATCTGTATGAGAGATTTATCTTTAATTCCAGAGTGCAGTCTCCTATTGAAAGCATAGAGGAATAACATAACAGAACTCAAACTGAACACCAGAACATGTAACTTTGGTCAGCTGAGAGATTCATTAATCAGAGACAGAGTTGTAATTGGATGTAAAGATCACAAATTGCAGAAAAGATTGTTAAGCCATAAAAATCATACATCTTACAAAAGCTATAAGAATTTGTCAAACAGCTGAACTCACAAAACAGCAGCTCAAAGTGTTAACAGGAATAAGAAGTGAAGACAAGGTTTCTCAAGTGAGCAGAGTGGCCACATCACAGTCACACCAAGTTACAATTTTAAGGAAGGCAAAGGGAAAACTGATGCAATTTTTACCAGATAAAAAGTCTGTAATAATTGTGGCAACACTAATTCATTGAACAACTGCCAGGCTTTAGGTAAACCATGCAAGGGGTGTAGCAAATATAATCACTTTGTCAAGCAGTGTTATAGTAAAAATCATGTGCCAGTGGCACTGAGAGCAAGAATTGCAGTGCCTGACTCAGTTAGATGTAATCGATCCTATCAGCTTGAGTACATTCCTTAGTCATCGTAGAAAAAAAGACAAATCCCTGAGATTGTGCTTGGATCCCAAAGAGAGAACATTTTCATATACCCACTTGGAATGAAATCTTGGGTGAAATGGTAAATGCCAAACTATTTACAATCCTAGATACCTACAATGGGCTTTGGCAGACTCATCTCACTTAGGGCCCTTACACACGGGCATTTTTACCTGTGCTCTCCTGCGTTCCGTTTTGCTGTGTTCAGCCGCAGGGGAGCGCAGGTATAGACGCACTCAATTGTTTTCAGTGGGGCTGTACTCACATGAACGCATGTAGGCGCCAAACGCAGGAAAAATGCAGCATGTTGCATCTGAACTTGTGTTCGGCGCTTACATGCTCCTCGTGGGTACAACCTCATTGAAAAGAATGAGGTGCGTCTAGACCTGCGCTCCCCTGTGGCTGAAGCACAGGTCCAAAACGCCCATGTGTAAGGGCCCTTAGAGAAGCAGAAAATTGTGTACCTTTAATACACCTTTTGAAAGGTATGAGTCCAAGCTTCTGGCTTTTGGATTAAGTTCAGAACCAGAGATTTGTCACAGAACAATGCAGCAACTCTTAGAAGGTCTTGAAGGAGTTAAAGTCTACATAGATGATATATTAATTTGGGGTACCACAGAAGCAGAGTATGACACAAGATTAAAGCGAGTCTTACAGTCCGCACAGGAAAATTGATTTAAACTGAATCGCGCTAAATGTCAGGTTAAGAATAGTGATGGGCGAATCTCCCGTGATTCGAATCGGCGAAAAATTCGCGAAACGAGTCGCGGGACGATTTTGTCGCGCATCGCGTCAACTTTGTCGCGCGTCGCGTCAACTTTGTCGCGCGTCGCGTCAACTTTGTCGCGCGTCGCGTCGTTTTCGGAGCGCGTCGCGTCGGTTTCGACGTGTCGCGTCAAAAACGACGCGCGACTGATTTTTCGGCGAATTTTCGCCAAGCAAAATTTCGCTGGTGATTCGCGAATTTATTCGCCAGCGGCGAATCGCGGGAATTCGCCGCGAATTCGACCTAGGCGAATAAATTCGCCCATCACTAGTTAAGAAACAAAAAATTATGTATCTTGGTGAAAAAATCTGTCACAGTGGAGTGAAACTAGATCCTGCAAAAGTTCTAACAATTACAAGAATGGCCAGTCCCATTAATTAAAATAGAACTGTAGAGATTCATGGGTATGCTAAGCTACTTTGGCAAGTACATTCCCAATTTGACAGACAAGATGCCCCATATGAGGAGCTAGAAACTGAGTTCAAATCACTAAATGACATTCTTTGTTGTGCACAGACTCTGCAATATTTTGACATACATTGGCTTTCAAAAATGTCAACAGATACATCAAAATGCTGCAGTTCTACTACAACAATATCATTAGGAATGGAAGCCAGTTGCATATGCATCACACCCATTCACACACACACACAGAGTGCAAATATGAACAAATAGGAAAAGAGACTCTTAAGGGCAGATTTACTAAGGGCCGAATTCTAGAAGTAAAAAAACTTTGAAATTTGACCCTTGAAGATTTTTTTTAAGAGCTTTATCGATTGAAAATGTACCGATTTCGACCAAAAAGGTCCATTTTCGATTGAATAAAAAAGTAGAAGTAAAAAAAACTTAGAAATTCGACCCTCAAAGTTGTTTTAAAGGGCTTTTTCGATTGAAAATGGACCTATTTTGATCAAATAGGTCCATTTTCAATCAAATAAAAAATCATTGGAATCATTTAAGCTGTTGAAGTCTAAGGATTTTTAAAGGGCAAGTACTTCAAAATTCTAAAAAAATGTTCAATTTGAATCAAATTTTAGGCTATTCAATAGTCGAAGTGGCCCAAAATTACTTGGAAATTTGAATTTTAAAAATGGAAAGATCCTCCATGGATTCAATGTTTGTTATTGAAATTGCATAAATATGACTACAAAGTACAAAATACACCAGGTAGGTTCTTTTTAGTTGCAGATGCATTATCAAGGACATGGAATGAAGACACTAGTGATGGGCGGATCTGGGGTATTTCACTTTGGTAAAAAATTCACGAAACGCCACCGGCATCTCGTTTTGGATGTGGGCGTCTGTTTTTGGACACCAGTGCACATTTGATGGCACTGGTGATGTCCAAAATTAGTTGGCAGGAAATTTTTTTCAGCCGTTTGCCGAATTTATTCACCAGTGGCGAATCTTGGGTATTCCCCACAAATTCGCCGGGCTAATAAATTTGCCCATCAGTAGAGGACACTTGCATCAGACTTTTAATAAAGACACCTTAAAAAGGTTTATTTAATTCAGAAAGATCTGGGGATTTTTGTACATACAGCAGCAAGTTGTCTAATTTCAGGCAGTGCCATTCTGCGGTTATTAAAGCAAATAAGGTGCGAATTCCCGCGATTCAACGCTGGCGAATAAATTCGCGAAACTGGCAAAAAAATTCGCCAAAAAAAATTCGCCGCACAAAAACGAGTTGCGCGTCATTTTTGACGCGACGCGCCGAAAATGACGCGACGCGCGCCGAAAATGACGCGACGCGTCGGAAATGACGCGACGCGTCGGAAACGACGCGACGCGAGTCAAAAACGACGCAGCGCACGTCAAGAACGACACGCGACTCGTTTCGCGAATCGGCGAAAAATTCGCAAATTTCTCTGGAAATTCGCGAATTTTTCGGCGAAGCGAAACGCGCCCGTTTCGCCCATCACTATCCCCAATAAATCTAACTTAATTGTGGGCACAAAGAGGAGTTGGTGCTATTGAATTTGATACAGTAAAAACATACAATTGGGCTTTGATGCTAATCAGACTCAACTGCACTAAATCATTTCAAATAATCAAATAATCATTTCTAAATATCATTACAGAATGACATATGCTATGAATTTTTAAGGGCCAACGTCAAATTTTGACCCTGGCCATGCTATGAACCCTGGAGCTAAAGCCACTGTAGAGTTGGTAGTAGCTCAATGTTTCCCAACCTCTTTTATTGTTAGGAAAAACATATAAAGTTTAAAAAAAATTGACATCATATATAAATCCCATTACAAAATATAAAGTATAAAATTATTCAAAGTGATGGCCAAGTATTTAAGTCTTGATCATAGTTTTAACTTTTTTTGGTGTTACTTTTCTGATCAACTAAACGGTTTAGGTTCATGTTGTGTGTATTTCTTATAAAATATAGGAACCAATTCTTCCTCAAATGTGTGTTAACTAAGCTTATATTCATCAGAAATTTTCTTACATTTTTATGCTAGAAAATGTTACTTTGAAGTCTTAAAACTATGAGAGATTAATGTAGCTAGGCATTTAGTTAAGAACTGTGCCTTTCCCATATTTGCTGAAATTATGATTTATGAGCATGATTTTTGTGCATGCAAGGAGCATATTTGATTGTGCTATAAAAATTTTTATTGCAAATGAGAAAAAAAGCCTTTGGCCACAGAAATGACAAAGTACAATGGGAAAAAGTTAAACATACTTTTACTCAAGATTATGTACCAAGATCTATATCAATGTGATGTAATGAGTGAATCTCTAATTTGTCTTTTTAAATATCTTCCTCAAGTTTAGTTAAAGTACCATGCCTCAAATTATAATTTTTTTAAACAAAATTTGTAATAATTCTCATCACAATCCTCTGTGTAGTTTCATATTTGGGGTAATATATACGTACACAGAATTAATAAACACGTTTTAACAATTAAGTTGGGATACAATGAAGGTATGACCACAAATTTCATACAGACAAAAGCAAGAGATTCTCTGCAATCACCTATTATCAAAATAAAGGCAATGAAATGAAGACATTTAGTGCATAAATCTACTAAAAAAAGTCATTCTACCCCTTTAAACAAAATAGACAATGTTTGTCCATATATTGCAATATATTATAAATCAACCCTGGTCCCCCCCAGTAACAAATAATATAATATTCCCTCAAAGTATAGAAGTCAACATGCCTTTTGCAAACAAAAACCTATTTTTATTTGATTTACAAATTTAAAAAAATTACAAAACGAAATTAAAAACAACTTATTTTTGTTTGCACAAGACCTGTTGACTGTTGTTCTTTGTGGGACTATATGTAGAAACAAAATACATCTTCCAAAATAATTCCAAACACTTCAGGCCCCTTTATTTAGGGGCAGATTTATCAAAGATTGAATTTCAATAAATTTGAATGTACTCACAACTTGAGAAGACCACACTATCTGGTGTAGTAAATTCACACAAATGTATTAGTAAAATTGCACTTACAAGATTGCAGTGACACATTTGATCAATGCAGCAATGCCCAATGCGATTTGTCATGGGACACTTCATTAGGGGAAGAAAATATTCTCCAAAGCTTGTAAAACTTTGATCAATGCCTCATTGTTGTATTGTGTATTAAGTAGTGATGAGCTATGAAAAAGATGCCCATAGACTCAAATAGGTGAAAAAAATTGTCACACATCAAACCTGTCACCCTTAGACTTCAATGCAATTGGCAAATGTTTTGCCACTTTGCAAATTTTGACTGAAGCAAAACTGGTCAAATTCATCCATCACTGGTATTGTATGTATACATAAATCTACAGGTTGATCTTATACCCATGGGAACCCAGGAAGTATGAACACAAAAAAATAATGGACCAAGCGTACAAAAATACTAAGATCTTGAAAACATTAAAAAGAAAACAATTTTTTTGGACAATTTCTAGTGGAGAAAAAATCAGAAAACCTCTAAAAATCTCAAAACTCCTAATTTTTATTGTTAGTAAATTATCTCCTTAGTGTCCATTTTCTAGCATTCCAACACTATAATTTAAAGTAAATACAACACAATTACCACCAGCCAGACAGAAGCATTTAGAACACTCGTTCCTTTGATTATTCATACATAATTACCAACTCTTCATTATTTATTACAAATTAAGCCTGGTCTTATTAGTTTGCTGTGTTTAAGCAATTGGCTCTCTCTACTCTCATTGCTCCATGCTGTTTTCTCTACTTCCCAATACTGTTTTGAATATCAGTCTCCTTATGGTCTCTTAGCATAAGCACATTGTTGTCCATTGTTAAATCAACTATTTATATTCAACCAAACAATACTATACACACAGTGGATTATTTTTTTATTCTGACATTCATCAACATCAGGGTTTAATAAATCATAAAAAAAATTAATTTGTATTCTCACCTTTAAGAGTCTGACCTGAAAAAATTGGACATTTATAAATAGCCCCCTAATTGTTATTTGTCACCATTTTATCTAGAATTATTTTTTATATTACCAAAAATGTGCTGAAGCTTTAAAAAAAAAAAAATGCTCTGAAGAAAATGGCTTTGCTTACTGTGTGCAGTGCATTATATGCTGTGAGTTGCTGACTAATTTCTTTCAAAATGTTCTTCATTTTGGAATGCCAGTTGGTGAAACATGGACATCAAGCAGATCAGCATCTAAGCTTTTTTGGGCTGTTAGTTGATTTACTCAAACATTGTCATTTTCTCTATCCTCATTCAGTCATATGCATGGAGACATATTTACCAAAATTTGACTTTGTATAGTTTTAAAGGTTTATTCAACCACCATTAAACTCATGTTTTTTTAAAAAAAAAAGCATGAATGTATATTTATTTAAAGATCCAAATATGAAAAGCATGAAAAACAAAAATGGGAAATGAATACAAATAAGACTATGAGAACCGTTAAATTTTTTGGAAGAATTTTTGTTTGATTACAAACAACCCCCACAAAAAAAATCCCTAAATGCTCAAAGCAAAGAAATATTTTATTCCATGGAACTGCACTAACAACACATTTAGAAAATGTTCATTTTATCACCACTCTTTGTGGTCTTTTGATGCTTAAACCTGCAACTTTTTTTATTTGATGGATGAAAATCACAAAATCTTTGGATTATTGAATGAAAGCCAGTGCAGATTAGAACTCAGCAGGCCTGCATTGGAGTACTTTTTTTATTTGGACTTTTAACACCATTGGGGTTTAAAAAATCCTGAAAATTTTTATTTTTTTCTACAAAATATGGTGCTTTATTTGATAAATAACCCCCTTAATAAATATCAAAATCTCACATTTTGGTGCCATGGGCAGTAGGTCTGCACTCTCCCACCCAAATACACCTATATCTGACTCCAAATATTTCCCCAAAATACTGGCCTTTGTTCAAGACAGTCGGTACTTTTATGATACACTACAGAATATCATTCAATTTGTTGAACAAGACTGGAATCTGATGGTAGGCATATAATACTGATATGTAAATATAATAATACTGCATTGACCTAAGTCAGTATATAGAACCCTAATATACTTCTTATGTTATAAAATTCATAAAGTTATTTGAAACTCTCTCTGATATGGTGACAATTTAAAGAGTTCGCCAGCAACGGTGATTCACCATTTTTAAGGTGTAAAAGGGACAAAACATATAAGTCCTTAATAAGGCGTTTTGTCTACTATACAATATATATATATATATATATATAAAACAGGGGGGTTGTGGGAGCACTCTAAAGGCTTTAAAGTATATATAAGTATTATAAATTCTAATGCATATACACCCAAAACAGGGGTTATTTTGTTACAAAGTTATGATCATAAAATTGATAAGCCACCATACCACGTCAAGGTAAACCCCGAATGGCGGTCCCTAACTTGTTTTATTTATTACGTACATTCTAGCATTAGAGTGCTCCCACAACCCCCCTGTTTTGGTATTGTATGTATAGTTTGAAGCTGTGGCGTAGCTTCAGTGGTTGTAGCACCCCATACCCCCCCTTTAAACTAGTGGTGATCCTATGCTTTTAAAATTGGGTGTTTGTTTTGGGAATATCTCTCCTTTAAAAGCCTGATTGCTGGCTGGGGAGGATTTAGCCTTCAGTGAAAAAACAGCGTTCAATGGACACTGAATACAGGTAATGCTAGAATGCACGTAATAAATAAAATAAGTTAGGGACCGCCATTCGGGGTTTACCTTGACGTGGTATGGTGGCTTATCAATTTTATGATCATAACTTTGTAACAAAATAACCCCTGTTTTGGGTGTATATGCATTAGCATTTATAATACTTATATATACTTTAAAGCCTTTAGAGTGCTCCTACAACCCCCCTGTTTTGGTATTGTATATATATATATATATATATATATATATATATATATATATATATATATATATATATATATATATATAAAATAAACCCAATAGGATTTTCTATATCTAAGGTATGATCAAGTACAAGGTACAGTTTTATTATTACAGAGAAAAATTTAATATTTTTTCCAAATTTGTTTGATTTGATTAAAACGGCCTTCCCCTAATTTTTAGCTTTTTGAAGAAAGATTTCTGGATAATGGATCCCATAATGTTTTTCAGGACCATGCTTCTATGAACATCAATATTGCAGTGAGACAACAATTAAGCGGTCAGTATCATTACCCTTCATAGCATAATTCTTTATTTGTGCTTATTCATGTCAATAGCTTTTTTGAAATTCTGGAAAAATAATCCCATGGTAATATTTTTTTGCCAAAAATATTTTTCAACTTTAACAACAAGAAACAACATTTTATGAAATAGATGATGAGAAGCAAAAGGGCATCTTGGAAACTTTACCCAGCATACACTATATTAAAAAACTACATGTGGATAAGGTAATATCTAAGAGCATTCCCATGCAATCTGCTGACTGTATACTATTTAACAAAAAAAAAGTTCTTGCTATAGGATAAATTGCTGGTACTGACTTTAGAGGCATAGTTGCTACAGTAATGTGATACTCAAAAAATGAATCTGTTGCAATGGTTTTACAATATGAAAGTCACACAGAAACATGTGAGGTGAGAAATGTAATACAACATACATAATAATACATACTGCATTAACTGAAAATATTTGAGGCCTCCACCATGTTTTACATATTATAACTATTATAAAAAAAACCCACCTACATGACCCTGAAATGAAAATTCATTGTAATCCATTCTAGAGAAGACACAGTATAATAAATAGAGTGTATCCTCACCAAAGCAAAAAGTTGCAATAGCAAAGCAGCAACATTAAAAATTAGATGAACTAATGAAGTGAAAAACCCTAACCCGAAAATATTTTGGAATATTTTATTGTTTTTTTTCAGAGTTACCTGATTAAATTATAGTGTAATTATATTGTATTTCACAGCATATTTTTTACATATAGTTGGGACTATTTATGAAGTTGTGTAAAAACAGGAATATAAATCTACCATACTTAGTCACATAATGCTGTATAAATGACAAACATTGACATTTAAAAATCCAGTAAAGTTTTAAAACTGTGTATTGATTTTAGCTAACCTTAAAGCCCAGTTTAATATTCCAGTTTATAAGGCAGCAGCCACTAGAAAAATGCAATGTAAAAACGATACATTGCCTTTGCTTTCTATACAGCTTTTTTTTGCTGCCTTACTTTTCCCCATTGATTTGAATGAGCTATGCCAGGTCTGAAGCTGTGTAAAATAATTGGATAAACTATGACAATCGGATGGCATAATAAATAATAAACACCTTTATAAATATAGTTCTTGTAAATTGATGATTTTGGGCATTATAATGCACAGTATAAAATCAAGCAAAAGGAAATAGGAAATATACACAGCTTTTCTTTTAAATGCCCTGTTTATTTTACACCACTTTTCACCCTTCTTTTTCAATGTAAATCATTTTGTACAGCTTTATAAATAGACCCCAAGTGTACTTCTGCATATCCTTATTTCTGATGCTTACAAAAACCTATACATAATACATTTATGAATAGAATGTAGAATTCCATAACTCATAGAAAATTTAATACAGCCTAATATACTGTACAAATATAAAACATAAAAAAAAAACATTTAATGTGTGGTTTTTACGTTAACGTTGTTTTTTCTTTAATGAAATAATACAGGGCACCACAGTGCCATAAATTCCTTTCCTTTCATGATCTCTGGATGAACCTTAACAACTAAATCTTTTTGCAAGTACCCAGTCTTGTTTTTATGCTTTATCAACATTACATTACATTTCTTTTCTTGAGAAGTTATATGAGAGTAGGGATGTCGAGGACTGTTCGCCGGCGAACTTGTTCGCGCGAACATCGACTGTTCGCGCTCGCCAAATGTTCGCGAACGTCCCGCGACGTTCGCCATTTTGGGTTCGCCTTAGCTGGCGCTTTTTTTTGACTATTGACTAATGACTATTTTCAGCATTTATATGGCATATTTTTTCTGGCCTCTGTGCTGCAGTGGCTGCGACAAAAAAAAATTATATTGTTAGCATTTATATGGCATATTTTTTCTGGCCTCTGTGCTTCAGTGGCTGCGACAAAAAAAACATAATTTTTCAGGAAAGTACACATGCCTAATTTTTCAGGGTTCTGCAACAGTGACAAAATCGCATCTTTTATGGTCACCGCAGGTGATCAATAAAGTAGACCAAAACTGGGCCCACACTGCAGAATCAGTGTTTTTTGGTTCACTTCACTGTACATTGAATTACCTCTGCCTGACCGTGCACGTGCGCACAAGCACTGTGAATGCTAAACACACCACTACAGAAATATTGCCACCAACAGGACGAACATCCTGGAGGTGACAAGCTCAACTAGTAATTAACAACTATTATTTGCTCACTTGACGGTATCATTCATTAAAGCTCTTTGCGGTTTTTTGCGTTGCAGTAAGCACCACGTTTCGTCTTTGCGTGTGAACAGGCTGTAACCTTTACACGACTTGATTGGCATGTAGACGCCGGACGTTTTAAAGCAGTTTATTACACAGGTTTAGAAATGTAGTGTGATTTCTGCCCTTTACAGCACAAAACGCAGCGCTGTGTCAACAATGGATTTTTCAGATACATTTTTGCCCTTGATCCCCCTCTGGCATGCCACTGTCCAGGTCGTTGCACCCTTTAAACAACTTTAAAATCATTTTTCTGGCCAGAAATGTCTTTTTTAGCTTTTAAAATTCGCCTTCCCATTGAAGTCTATGGGGTTCGCGACGTTCGCGAACCGTTCGCATTTTTGACGCAAGTTCGCAAATATGTTCGCGAACTTTTTTTCCGAAGTTCGCTACATCCCTATATGAGAGTGGTTTGTGTGAGAGCACAAGGGCTTCTTGGGGTATCCAACAATCCACAGCTGACCATTTAAGAGACAAACCTACAGTATGTCCTAGTTTGTTTTAATAAAACCTTGCAAGTGGTTCTGTCTCTGCAGTTATACAGGTTAGTTGGGCATGATACAATGAATGGTATTCTTGATGCTTCATATAATGTGCTGTTGTGAATTTTATGACTTTTTAATGTTTTCAATAATAAAATTAAAAAAGGTAATAAGACTAGTAAATATCATATTTTAAGTAAGGCGATTGATAATGTCATTCTTTTCCTATAACACATCATATTCAATGTGAATGAGGTTAATGAGCAGATTTACTAATGGTAAAATTTCAAAATAAAAAAATTCGAATTGAACGATTCAAACGATTTAAAAAAAAAATTAGATTTTCCAGGACTTAGAAAATTTTTCAGGAAAGCTTCCATGAGGTCCCCCATAGGCTACAATGGCTATTCGGTGCTAAATTTTTTTGTAAGAGACAGTACTTCAAAATTCTAATTTTTAATTTTTTCAATTCAAATCAAATTTTGGGCTATTCGATAGTCGAAAATTACAAAATGACTTAAAAATTCTAATTTTAAAAATTAAAATTGTATTGAAATATTCACTTTGACCCTTAGGGGCAGATTGACTAAATTTGTGTGAATTATTCGAAATTCGAATTTAATGGAATATTTGAATTTTAAAATAAAATTTTTGCCCACTTCGACCATCAAATTACTTCGACCATCAAATTTAAAAAATTCGATCTATTCGAATGATTCAAATAAAAATCTATTTGATCATTCGACTATTCGATGGTTGAATTACTTGCCCTTTAAAATTTTATTCCACTGCCTAGTTCGCTAGATTAAACCTACCGAATTGCTGTTAAACCCTATGGGAATCTCCCATAAGGTTTTTCTAAGTTTTTTAGATCAAATAAAAAAAATTTGATAAAATGGTTAAAATTATTCGAAACATTCGATCATCTCTAATCAGTTCGATCGATTAATTGAATTGCGCTAAAATCCTTCTAATTCAAAGGATTGAATTACTGACCTAGAAGCATAAAAACCCACTGTACTGCAAAACATTCTCTCCTGTAGGCTGCCAGTTCATATAGGGGTTACCAAAAAGCCAATCAGAGCTCTTATTTGACATCCACATGGACTTTTTCATGCTTGTGTTGCTCTCCAACTCTTTTTTAAATTTAAATGTTGTTTACGAGCAAAAAAGTTTGGGAAGCCCTGATCTAAGGTAACCATTTATTTAGGAGGCGATTTACGAAATTCACGTGAAATGATCGAAGTTCGATCGAATACCGATCGTACTAATTTTTCGTGAAATCGGATATGCAAATTTGGCCTCTTCGATCATTGAATATCGAATAGATCGAATGATCGGACCCTCGAAGGGAATTTCACATTTTTTTTCGCGAAATAGAACTATTGGTATACGATCGTACAAATTGATTGAGAAATCGTATTGTGAGCAAAATGATAGCCCAAAGCAATTTGATAAGCATTCGATGGTCGAATGCTTATCAAATTGCTAATTTGTTCGAGCTAATTTCCTGGAAAAAAAAATTTGCCCCTAAATGTTAAAGTTGTGCTGTTTTATTGAAATTTTAATGACCCAGCTTTAATGAGTGGTTTAAGGGAAAAGGAAAAGAATGAAAATTACCATTAAAATTATATGATTTTGCAAAGTTTTTTAACTGGTTTTATTTGATTTGTTAACATGAGTGGTAATCAACAACATATTTAATTTTGGTAACCTAGTGTAAATGTTCATGTGTGTAAAAGTGGATATAGAAAATCCCTCAAACCCATTTACAAACCTCTATTGTTTAGCCATTTTAATATTTTAAAGAGACCAATTTATAGAATAAATGAGCATATAAAAAACACATCTAGAAATGTAATTACTTCATGTTATCTGCATGAGTTAGTTAAAACTTAAAGTTAAAGGCAGAGTAGAGGGTCCAAAATATATGTGGCAACTCAACACATTAAGGGGCAGATTTATCAAGAGTCGAATTTCGAAGTGAAAATACTTTGAAATCGAATTTGATTCAAATTGGTTTTTCAATTGAAAAAGGGCCATTTTTGATCGAATAGGTCTGTTTTTGATTGAATTAAAATTTGAATTAAAGCTTGAATTGTTTGATTGAACAGTTCAATTCAAACGATGTCACCCCAAAAAATAATAATTTTCAAAAAATTACAAAAAGACTCCATAAAGGTTTTTGGAGGTCCCCCATAGGCTAAAATAGCAATTTGGCAGGTTTAAGGTGGCGAAAGGTCCAATGCGAATCTTTTAAAGAGACAGTATTTTGATTTTCGAATTGTTGAGTTTTTCAGTTAAAATCAAATTTTGGCCTATTTGATACTCAAATTACTCAAAAATCTATTTGAAATTCGAATTTTTTTAAATCGAACTTTCACTTCCTCCCTTGATAAATCAGCCCCTAAAAGAAGAGGCCCAGGTGCACTCCCCTGAGCCTTCAGCAAGGGAGCAATCAAACTATTTGTTGAGCAGACACTCAAATGAAGTATGCCACCTTACTGGTTTTTGTTACAAACACACACACAAGCAGAAAAATCAAAGTTCTGTTTAAACCATCTCCTATTGACTACATGTTAATCAGATCATTCACATATTTATATACAGTATTATACCTTTTTCCTTTGTAAAATTGAAACTGCACCCTATACTTGATCCACATTAAGGTACACTGTAATTAATCATTATTGGAGGCAAAACAATCTTATTGGGTTTATTTAGGGGCAGATTTAACAAGGGTCAAATTTCAAAATGAATTTTTTTTTGAAATTCTACCATCTAACTTTTTTTAGAAATGTATTTTGAATTGGTCCGTTTTCCATCATTTAAAATTGTTCAAATTGTTTGATTGAATATTTAGATTCGAACAATTTCCTCCAAAAAATTTTGATTTTTCAAAAGGAGGTGCCCCATAGTCTAAAACAACAATTCGGCAGGTTTAATTTTTTTAAATCGAATTTTCACTTCCACCCTTGATAAATCAGCCCCTTAAAGAAGAGGCCCAGGTGCACTCCCCTGAGCCTTCAGCAAGGGAGCAATCAAACTATTTGTTGTGCAGACACTCAAATGAAGTATGCCACATTACTGGTTTTTGTTACAAACACACACACAAGCAGAAAAATCAAAGTTCTGTTTAAACCATCTCCTATTGACTACATGTTAATCAGATCATTCACATATTTATATATTATACTTTTTTCCTTTGTAAAATTGAAACTGCAACCTATACTTGATCCACATTAAGGTACACTGTAATTAATCATTATTGGAGGCAAAACAATCTTATTGGGTTTATTTAGGGGCAGATTTAACAAGGGTCAAATTTCAAAATGAATTTTTTTTTTAAATTCTACCATCTAACTTTTTTTAGAAATGTATTTTGAATTGGTCCGTTTTCCATCATTTAAAATTGTTCAAATTGTTTGATTGAATATTTAGATTCGAACAATTTCCTCCAAAAATTTTTGATTTTTCAAAAGGAGGTGCCCCATAGTCTAAAACAACAATTCGGCAGGTTTAAGGTGGTGAAGGGTCGAAATCGAATTTTTTAAAGAGACAGTACTTCGATTTTAGAAGTTTGAATCAAATTTTTTCAATTTGAATTGAATTTTGGTCTAATGAATAATCAAAGTGCCCAAAAATGTGAAATTCATTGAAATTCATATTTTTTTTCAAATTTTCACTTTGACCCTTGATAAATCTGCCCCTATATGTTTAAATAATTTAAAATAGACCAAATATAGTAACTCAAATTGCAGAAATAGTACTTATCCACTAATCCTTAAAGCAGGGATCCCCAACCTTTTGAACCCGTGAGAAACATCAGGAGTAAAAGTAGTTGGGGAGCAACACTAGCATGAAAAATGTTCTTGGGGTGCCAAATAAGTGCTATGATTGGCCATTTGGTAGCCCCTATGTGGATTGTCAACCTACATTGAGGCTCTGTTTGGCAGTGCACCTGGTTTTTATGCAACTAAAACTTTCCTGGAATTCAAAAATAAGCTCCTGCTTTGAGGCCACTGGGAGCAACATCCAAGGGGTTGGAGAGCAACATGTTGCTCATGAGCTACTGGTTGGGGATCACTGTCCTGTACTCACTGTCTTACCTTATGGCATTTGGTAAGGACTGGTATGGCTTTCACCTGCATACGCTGTTATCTGCATTTTAATCTGGATTTATTGATTTGAAGCAATGCATAGCCAGGCCCACAGCAGATGTGCTCCATATATGAGCACGCAGGGTGTGCTCTTGTGCCGCTTAGTGCTCTTGAACTTCTGCCCAGAACATAGCTTATTTACTGGCATACAGTTACAGTATACATTTCAAAACCATCATATTAGAAAGCATATAATTTATAAATAAACCAGGTACCAGAATTATGATATATAAGAATTGAGTCTCTTTTATTGCACCAAATTCAATTTTGTTTCTATTTAAATACCTATGTAAACATTCACACTACATACTGAAGTAAAGCAATTTCACATTCATGAGTGTATTCTGACTTCTAAAGCTATCTAGTTAAGGAATGCATTTAAATGAGTTTCTTAGCTGAGGAAAACAATGAATGTGTTGAAAAAAATCTTCACATTTACAAAATATGCCAATACCTTATGATAATGGAATTGACCTAGATACTACCTAATAGTAAATGCAAAAGAACATGTTCAATTTCTTTTGTACCCACTTTTAATTGCTATCCACAAAGGTCAATTCTATTAACTGGAGGCATTGACAGTGCATATCTCTATATTCAAGCCTCAGCACATAATGTATTTTTCTAAACATGCTGCATTGATATTTTTATTGAACAAAAGCAGATGGTAATGAGCCTGGTAACATATAATTTATAATATAAGTTCTCATTTACTTAATAGGGGATATTTATTTCACTTAAAGTATTTAAAAACATTGTACTTTATTAAAAAAAATCATGTTTGTCAAGTAGGCAATATATTATGAATAACTTTAAGGGGCAGATTTACGAAATTCAAATGAAGGATTCAAAGTTCAAAAATTTCAAATTCTAATTTTCGAATGTATTTAAAGACCAATTCGACCAGTGAATTTTGAACATTCGATTGTATCGAATGATTTGAATGATTCAAAAAAAATCTAAATTTGTATTTTACTGCCTAGTTCTCCAGATCAAAATGAAACAGATTCAGATACACTCACGATACATAGAAACTTCTCAGTCAGCTTGCAGCTCTGCTCCCTTCAAATCACGTGACTCAACGCGATGCATCACCAGAAATAAACGAAAATTGAAGAAGCGAGGCTGTGTTTCAAACGGTGTACCCTTGGTACCTCCAAAACATTTATTGGTGCAGAACAAAGCCAAACGTTTCAAGGGCGTCACACCCCTTCCTCAGTGGTACAGTGCACAAGTGTAAAGTGAACAATAAGCCATACAAATAGGCGCTAAGTGCCTCCACCCCCCTCACATGTCCATATTGTCCAAACAGATTGCTGATAGCCTGTAAGCGTCATTCTTTTCCCAGAGGTGACGTCATGCCAACCCAACTCTGGATGTTCACGTCCTCCATCAGAGACGCCATCTTGCCAACCATTCAAACTTTCAATAGAATAATTTTACCAGGCTGTTAGTTCATGTCAGTATGAACTGTGGGATCGTAAATGATATTTTAAATTGCAACAAAGACCATATTCAAATGTGAATCACTTGCACAAATAAAATATATCATTATAATGAACTAGTTGAGTATGACCTTGTGTTACACACAAACACCAGTGCAGGAAAAGACCAATAGAAAAAATAGACAGAATAAATAAAAAAGAAAGGAACTGCACTCAAAAAGGTGCCTACCCATTATAACATTCATCATATCAAAGTTACCCATAAGGAATAAATACTCACCATCTGGAGAACCCCCTCAAATGTTCAAATAGCTCTAGGGAATAGTCTAAACCATTTAGCTTAGATCTAAAGATAACAAGTGCAAAGACTTCAATTACAGGACATAGAGATTGATTCATAAAAACCAATGATACTCAATACGTTCATTTAAACCATGTGGTGTCCATCTAGCCTCCCGTTGTAATAATAACCTTTCTCTGTTACCCCCTCTCCTTGGTCTGGACACCTGATCTAGAATTTGAAATCTCAGCTGAGATGCATTGATGCATTATGTCCCTTCTCTTTGAAATGTCTTGCGATTGGGGTATTTTTACTTGTGGCAATATCTGAGTTATGCTTAGATATCCAGTCCTTCACACACTGAATTGTTTTGCCAGATCCAGATCAATGCTACTGAATTGGGATCCAAAACATTTGATCAAATAAAAATTCAATTGAATGATTAAAAAAAAATTTTGATTGATCGATCAATCGAACAGCGGTAAAAATCCTCCAAATTTGAATTTGGAGAATTTTTATTCCCTAACTATTCACATGGTCGAATTTGAGGGTTTCTTAACCATGGAATTCAACCCTTAGGGGAAGATTTACTAAAAATCGAATTTGAGGGTTAATAAACCCTCTAATTAGATTTTTGAATTTAAAGGGGAAGTAGTCGAATTTAAAAAACATTCAAACTAGAATTAGAATGTTTCTAACGCAATTTGACCAATCAAATGATTGAATTAAAAAAATGTGATCGATTAAATCGTTCGAATCGAACTTTTCGAATTCAAGCTTTAAAACATCTATGGGAGCTTCCCATAGGTTTTTAAAGCAATTCAGTAAATCTGCCCCTTAGTAAATCCTAAGGGCCGATTTACTAAATTCATGTGAAGGATTCCAAATTTGAATGAATTTGATCGAATTCCGATTGTACGATTTTATCAAATATTTGAATATGCAAATTTGGCCACTTCGATCATCGAATATGCAAAATTCAATCATATCGAATAGATCAAATGATCGAATATTTGATCATTCGACCATTTGATGATCAAAGTACTTACCCTTTAAAATTTTATTCGACTTCCTACTTTGCCAGATTGAACCTACTGAATTGCAATAGAAGCCTATGGGAACCCCCCAAAACATAGTTTTATGTTGGAATATCAATCATACGATCGAACGATTCAATCGTTTGATTCAATCATTTGATCCGTATGATTTTTTTTCGAACAATCAAACGTTTTTTTACGATTTTTTCGTAAAATCGTTCAATTGTACGATTTTATTGAAAAATCGAATAGCGACCAAAAACCATCGAAATTTTACTATGATTTTATCGAACTTTCATTCGAAAATTGTAGAAGAGTCGAATTCGAGGGCAAATATCCTTCGAGAATTCAACCCTTAGTAAATCTGCCCCTAAGTGTTTAATTTCCTATATTTTCATTCTGTGTGGAAAGGTAGGGCATCTCTCTCTGTAGGGAAATTATGAGGTACAGTATAGTATGTATTGAGGTATAGTATGTATAAAGGTATACTATTTTGGATAAAAAAAAAGTTTTGCTTTAAAGCAACTGAGCAGGTGGGTTGCTTCAGTCATTGAAAATGAATGATTAAATCCTTATACAAGGGCATTTCTGATAGATAAGGTGAAAGAAAGAAAAGCACTTGTGTTTTATTTATCAGTAAACATTTCCAAAAAGTTTTCATGTTGGGAAAAAACTCAATAAAATCAAGAATAAAATATGAATTGTACAAAATTTAAGACTTCTGATTTGACGCCTGGAATCACAATATCTTTTAATTATTGAATGAAACCCAGCGCAGGTCAGGCTATCTTCAAAATATCAACAGGACACCTGCTGTTGACTTCTACATGAACTCGGCAGGTCTGAGTTGGAGTACATTTTATTTGTATCTGAGTTTAATAAATTTAAAAAAAATTTTGTTTTTTTCTGTGAAAAAATAGTTTTTCCCTATTAAAAGTCATTCCAGTAAAAATCTGACTTTAATAAATAATTTAATAAATAACCTTTTTAGTCACTCCCTACTGAAACATCCCATGATAGTGCTAGTCTTGTACAGTAAAACTCTATTTTTGGTGTCATACGCCATCATATTAGGTAAAATTTCATATTTTTATAGCACAGGTTTTGACTAACCATCTTCCTGTCCTGGTCATCTCTGCAAAGCCAACAAACTGGCTCATAAGTGTAAGTTTCACAATAGCAGAGAGTGAAACATTTATTTTTCAATTTTATTACACATACAGCACACTGTGCAATTGTTATCCTACTGCCGTGTGAGGACAAAGTGTTTGCAAAGACAAAATTGTCCACTATGTGACCATTTATTAGCATTGCAAAATAATTGTAATTGGTTTTTGCATTAGTAACTAATATTCCATTCTCCAAATAGAGGCTTATTTATTAAAGGTGGGCTTTTATAGTTTTTAGAAACCACTACTAAACTCACAAACTCTAAAACCACAACTGTCATTGAATTTATTAAAAGAACCAACTATAAAAAGTGTGAATGAAAAAAGGAGGGATTGTTTTTCTGATAATTCCTAGCAAAAAAATTGAAAACCTTGAAAAGTCTTCCATTGACACTTGGAAACCTATTTATTAAAAGTCAAACTTTAGTTGTTTTAGAGCTCTTTAAAACCACAATTAAACCTTCTCTAAAATCATGTGTGCTCTAAAAAATCACAAATATAAATTTCTGAATGATTCATTAAAATACATAAAACATCTAAAATGTTAGTTTTTTTGAACAACTACAGTGAAAAGAAAATTTGGAAACTTCTGAAAGTCTAAATGGATAAGAAAAAAAAGCTGCAATAGGATCAGCGCAGCTCCCTTTGGGGCAAATTCAGTAAAGTGCGGAAATTCGCTAGCGACGCCTTCACCGCAATTCTCCGCACTTCGCCAGGCAAATTTTCGCCAGTCCGCCGCTAATTCACTAAAATGCAAATTTGCTCTCAGGGAGGTGAAAAGTAGTCACGTTGCACTACCCTTACTTCGTCAGGCAAAGCACATTTATGCTAGCGATGCCAAATTTGCATACGGCACAAAGTTAAAAGGATATTAAAAGTACATGCTACAGCCACTACATTACACTACACAAGCCCAGGAAACCTTTAATAAATAAAATAAAGTTGTCCTGTTGCCCTAAACATGTGCCGACTGTATAGTGGAGTTGCCATATATTAGGAAATTTAGGGGTGAAGGAGGGTAACCCCCCAAAAAATTACGCTATTTTTCAGACTATCACACTAAAAAAAAGTAAAAGACCCCAGAGTTTTTTTTGAGGCTTAGAAAAAAGGTTTTTTTTTTATCAAACTCCTAAAAGTTATTGGAGGTCCCCCATAGGCTAAAACAGCAATTCATCAGGTTTAAGGTGGCGAATGGTCAAATTCAAATTTTTTTAAAGAATGGTAGAATTTTTCAATTTGAATCAAAGTTTTTCTATTCAAATCAAATTTTGGACTATTCAATAATCGAAGTACCCACAAACTACTTCAAAATTAGGATTTTTTTTTAATTCAAATTTTCACTTGGACCCTTGATAAATCTGCCCCTAAAAGTACGTCTTCAAATGTAATTACGTCCTGCATAATTTTTTACAAAAACAGGCTTAGTAATAACAGCAGATTTATCTTATTTATTACATTAACATATTGTTGTTTTCCTTTATCTATTATTATACTGAGAATAAAGAGTAAAAAACTAAGGCATACAATAATGCAGGGGTGCCCATACCTTGGGATCTACTCTCGATACCCGGCCCCATCAGGAGATCTACCTCGATAAAAATAGTGGGCCATCTACAGTATGGCACAAGAACAAGTATCCCAAGGCAGGGTGTGCGTGTTTATGTCTGTATGTGTGTACAGTATGTATTTGTGTGTATGTATGTATTTGTGTGTAGGTGTCTGTGTATGTACAGTATGTATGTATTTGTGTGTATGTATGTAGGTGTTTGTGTATGTATGTATTTGTGTGTGTGTGTGTCTATGTATGTATGTATTTGTGTGTGTATGTAGGTGTCTGTGTATGTATGTATTTGTGTG
>CM044432.1:133554657-133588882 GCA_024363595.1 Xenopus borealis
CGCCATCCCTACATGGGACATAACTGCTCAGTGAGTTTGCAATTGTTCTTAGCATTCAGCTCAGATTCAAAATAAAACAGTTATGACCTATGTGCCCCCCACCTCAAGTCACTGATTGGTTAATGCCTGACAACCAATCAGTGTAAATGCAGCTGAAAAGCAGGAAGTAGTGTTTTGGCTACAGTATTATGTTAGGCATCCAGTCACTGCAGCCTTTATACTGTACATTACATTTTTGACTAACTAACTATATTGAAAACTTATCCAGTTTTTATTTTTATACTGAACAATTCCTTTAATGTATCAATCTAGAGTTTCTGCATCCTTTTATATAGTAATGATCCAAGCCTTCAAAGTTGTGCAAAGTTGTCATTTTGTGTCAGTAATCCTACAATATATCAGTGTTTATCAAAACTTCTTCTGCTGTTGAAAAGTGGGGAGGTCTATCTATCAAATTTGTATTTGTTTAATTTCAGTATTTAAAAAAAAAAAAGTGAATGCTACTTTATCTATTGTATGAAACAGTGAAAAAACACTTCTTTGTGAAATGTGTAAAACTACAAAAAAACATAAAATTAACTAAATATTAACTAAATATTAAAAATGTTGCTTTGGATAGCTCCCATTGACTTCTACAAGACTTTGCAAGCTTTTAAATGCCTAAATTAAACATTACATTTTTTAGCATTACTTGGCTTATTAAATATTGAAACTTAATGTTTTTAAATCGTTATTTCAATTTATGGGAAAAATATCTGAAAGTTGATAAATAACCAATTAAAGCAGTGATCCCCAACCAGTAGCTCGCGATCAACATGTGGCTCTCCAACCCCTTGGATGTTGCTCCCAGTGGCCTCAAAGCAGGTGCTTATTTTTGAATTAATGGCTTAGAGGAAAGTTTTGGTTGCATAAAAAACAGATGTCCTGCCAAACATTCTCTCCTGTAGGCTGCCAGTCCATATGGGGTTACCAAAAAGCCAATCTGAGCTGTTATTTGACATCCACATGGTCTTTTTTATGCATGTGTTGCTCTCCAGCTCTTTTTAAAATTTAAATGTGGCTCACGAGCAAAAAAGGTTGGCGACCCCTGCATTAAATGAATAGTAACACCAAAAAAAGTGTTTTAAAGTAAAGAAAATATCATGTAGTGTTTCCCTGCTCTGTTAAAACTGATCTGTTTGCTTCAGAAACACTACTATAGTTCATATAATCAAGCTGCTAAGTAATGTAGCAATGGCAGGATAAGTAACAAATAACAGATAACATGATGTTCTAGCTTATCTGCTATCTGCTGTGTAACTTGAGCCTTTTCTCCTTTGAATGGCTGCCCCCATGGCTACACAACAGCTTATTTATATAAACAATAATAGTGCTTCTGAAGCAAACACAGCAGTTTTACCAGTGCAGGGCAACACTGCATTATATTATTATTACTTTAAAACAATTTTATTTTTTTATGTTACTGGTCCTTTAAGTTTAGGGGCTGTAGCAAATCTTCAAGCAGAAAATCAGGCTCACCTGTCTTAAAAGATGATGCTACAGTGCTTATTATTACATTGTGATAGAGAATGCACTGGTTCCTGAGCTACTGTCCTGTAATGAGAATCAAAATAATTACTCAACCCAATATCAATATATTAAGATGACTTTGATGTAGTTGGCCAGCTTAAATATATTGCAATATATGGACAAACAATCCATGTTTTGTTTAATGGTTAAGGCATTTTTAGTAGCTTAAGGCACAAAATGTTTCAGTGTCCTTAAAGTAATACTGACACGTTCCTATAAAAATATGAAAAGAAGCTGCATGTGGAATGTAAGCAGCTGAAAGCACCCCAAAGCCACCAACAGCCCAGCCAACCTTATTAGCGGCGAACTTCCGACACCATTAATCATCTTCCTGAGTTGTTTCAATCACGTTGGGCTGGGGGCAGCTCAATCCCTCCATTGGCTGGAGTCCTGTTTTCATTTGTAATTAGCCTATGGAGGGATCGCACCACCTCTAGTCCAGTGTGACTGAAACAAAACATGAAGACAGACCTACAATGTACAGATGAAGCCACTTTGGATTGTGTGTTTGACACAGAATAACTAAACTCAGACATCACACTTGTCTCATTTAACACAGAAAATTGTGTCACAGCATCCCATCTAATTAAAGCGCTCATCATTGTGAACAATGTTGCTTTGGTATGCTAATGAAAAGGTTAAATGCATTAAATGAGTTAAGATAACTTTAGATAACACAGTTTCTTCAATTAGTGTGTCATGACACATTTAACACACAAATCCAAGTGGCTGCATATGTAATAGATGATTTTGCCAAAAAGTATACCTGTTTAACATACCATGTCAAATTATGAAATAAAACATTACTAACTTCCCTTTAAATATAAATGTCATGTGATCTGTTTGTAATTACAATTACACCTTAATGACAGCGTTCCTAAGAAACTTTGTTCTGTATACCAATGTTCTATAGTAAGCTAAAACAGCCCTGTTGGAATTCAATATTATTACGTCTACACACATATCTAGTAGTGATGGACGAATCTACCCAGTTTAGCTTCGCCGAAAAATTCGTGAATTTCCAGCGAAATTCGCAAATTCGCTTAAAAATTTGTGAAACGAGTCGCGCCACGTTTTTGACGCGTCGCATTGTTTTCGACGCGTGCCGTTTTCGTTGCGTCGCATCAAAAACGACGCGCAACTCATTTTTTTGGCGAATTTTCGCTGGTGTTTCGAATTTATTCGCCAGTGGCAAATCGCGGGAATTTGCCGCGAATTCGCCCCTGGCAAATAAATTCGCCCATCACTAATGTCTAGTTAGCAATCATGATGCTTCTCAGTTTCATGATATTTATAAAGCTTGTATACCATCAACAATTCATTTTTGCTGGTTTAGAATAAACATTCTCTTCAAGAACTCTTCACTTATTTGTTAAAATAACATGTATTAATCAGTTTTAAAAATTTTCTTAGTGGCTGATATTGTGCTTGACATTTCCAATTTTCCAAGTTTGGGCTCTTTAAGCTGTTAGTCAGTAAGAACATTGAATTCTGTTCTAAGTTAATGGGCTAAGATAAGGTATGTTTAAACTTTAAAGCCCCGAACAGCATTCCTATTAAATTTAACTGAGCTTAGGAGTATCTTGGCTCAACTCATTTTTCAGTTTTTACTTTTTTTTTAAAGATTGAGCTTCTACACAAAGAAAACATTTTTATTTTCTGCTTACTTTATAAATGTAATTTTTGACTATTTGATGCCTTCATACATCACACTCAATATAGAAAAAAAATAATGCCAAAGCTTATGTAGAATTTGTATATAAAAAATGTAATTGCAATTAATATAAATAAATGTAATCTGTTCAACTCCTTTGCATTATGATGACATTACATTTAAAACACTGTGGGGGTCATTTATAAAGTTTGCGCAGCGCATAATTGTTCGGAAATGGAAGTTTTGCCCATGCTTTTTCCTGAACGCTACAATATTGCACTACTGCGCCCGTCTTTCCGGTTTTTGCGAATTTGCATTGTGAATCAATTTTCACAAACAACTCGCAAACAAGATGGGTCTTTGCATGAGTACAGGCATTTTGCGAGGTTGTTTTGCGTGAAAATAGCGTTAAAAGTAACTGAAATTCGCAATTTGCGAAACAGTTTTGCGAATATTTTCTCCGCCACCAAAGTTGTGGCGCAGAGTGTTCACAATTTGTGATTTTTGCCATATTTAAAAAGCTCCTATAGACATTCGCAATGTGAAAAACAAATTTGCAAATCTGTTTTGCGAATTTGCACACTCTTATTCAGCTTTATAAATATAACCAGGCACAGGGCAAAAATATTCACTCTGCGAACCAATCTGCCCTGTGCAAAGTTTATAAATGACCCCCTGTGTATATTAGAATAAGGTAAGAGGACACCCATACACCTCTTGCTAGGTATTTTTAGATCAAAATATTTGCCATATTTAAGTTGATTGTATGAGTTCCGGATATGTTATGTTTTATTTAAGTTTGAATTTTTTAAACAGTGATTAATGTCTCCAGTAGAACATTTGTCTGTTATCTGTTTGGCCCAAGAGAGTTTATTTAGTGCGAGAAAACATGCCTCAAGCCATAGACATGTTAAATGCACTTTCTGTTGTTAGCAGGAGCAGCTACTTGTTCAGCACTAAATATACAAATCACCACTGAGTAAACAATCCCTCTCTGACTTTCCTTAAGCATAGTGTCTGCTCAGTGGTGAGAACAATGTAACATTTATTAAACAGACACAACAAATAGTCACTGAAATATGAACTGGGAATCCTAATTACTTGCATTAAACCATTCAGCCAGAGCCAGATTACCCACAAGGCACTATAGGCACTTGACTAGGGCCAATAAACAATATTAGTGCTTCTGAAGCAAACACTGCAGTTTTACTAGTGCAGGTCAACACTGCATTATATTTTTATTACTTTAAAACAATTTTTACTTGTCCTTTAAGGGTGATAGGCACCTAAACTAAAACAGTGGGCACATGTGTAGGGCAACTATATTTTATTGGATGAAGGTTTCTCATGCTTGTGTAGTGTAATGTATTTGTGGCTACATATACGTTCATTGTACTTAAACGTATCTGATCAAAACAGTATCTTCACTTCTCTTGTCATCTCATCTGGCTGCAAAATAGTTTATAATAAGGGTCTGCAACTGTGATTGTTCTGAAAATTATATCAGGGCAAGTACAGGACCATCCACAGTATGGAATGCTTTAGGCCACAATGTAATGAAATGGTGGGGCCATTTTGTCTATTTTCTGGTGCACTTTATGCTTCAAATGCTTCCATTCCAAACATGGGAAAGTGCGTGTTTTGTAAAATGGGCCATCACATAATGACATGCATGTTTCTTGTCACTGACTGCATATATAGGGTAGTTGAAGGAGTATCATTGTTTTCTCCACCAGTGAGATGAAGCATTGTGTGCCCTTCAATTTAGGAGGACAACCCTTCTACAGTATTTATAAGGATAAGTTAACCAACATTGTAAGAGGAAAAACCTTCTCTGCAAAACACTAAAGAATTACGACACACACAGACAGTCATGTGAATTTATATATTAAAAGTGCCATTTATGAAAATATTCTTCATATGCATCAAGGTAGCATCTTAGCTATCTTAGCTTATGCATCTTAATAGTTTGTAAATTATTTCAATTCATTGGTTATTGTACTATTTGATGTGTAGGTGACAGTGTACAAACAAATAAAATAGGATGTCAAATTAATGTATTTATATTTTTATGCACTTACTTGAAACAGCCTATGTTTTATGTAAAATATTTGATTCTTGAAAGAACATTTGCAATTGTAGACAGTGAATAGACCATGTATAGAAAAGTTCACATTTAGGATTTTATGGACCTCATTTATTAATGCTCCAGGTGCTAAGAGAAATAAGGGGGTCAATGCCATATATTAGTGCTCAGACAAAATGCACATGCATTTGGGGCATTGTGTGCTTTGGACCTCATGCTGAACTAAAAATCTGGACTGAAGTGCACAGCACAGCACCAAGAGCTACAAGGGATCCCTGTCCTCATGAGTCTTTACTTAAAGGGGTTATTCACCTTCCAAACACTTTTTTAAGTTCAGTTGTTTTCAGATTGTTCCCCAGAACAACTGTTTTTCCAAAATCTAAGTTTAAATTTGAATGTTTATGTCTTCTGTGTTTCAGTCTGGCAGCTCAGTAATTCAGGTGCAGACTCTAAACTGTTTCAATTATGCAACATTTAGTTGATCATTCTTTACCAGCATCTATTGGGGCAAATTCACTAAAGCGCGAAGCTAATTCGCCAGCGTGATGTAATTTTATAACTTCGCAAATTCACTAACTCCGAATCTGGCGAATTTTCACTAGCGAAGTAGATAGACTTGCGCAACTTCGCACCCTTACGCCAGGCGAAGTTGCACACTGACGAAGGATTGTAAATTCGCAAATTTACTAAGATGAGCATTTTCCTCTACGTTAACACTTACGCTAGATGTTACTTCACCTGGTCAGACCAGGCGAAGCACACGCTAGCGAATTTGCACATCTTAGTGAATTTGCCCCATTGAGTATTAGCAACTATTTTATAAATTCTAACAGCTGCCTGTAATGAAATCCAGGGATTCTGCTCAGCAGGGACAAAGATAAGACATGTATCCATTAAATGTATCAATTTAGAGTAGTTTTGGGTGACTCCCCTTTTCCAGAACTGCTTTAGAAGGTGAAAAAGACACTTCAATACAGTTGCAAATAGAAAATAGAAAGTAATTGGAAAAAGTTGTTATTTCTGGTGATCAACAAGGTGAACAACCCCTTTAAATGCACTCAATAACTACAGTAGATAAAAGTGTATAGCTCCCATGCACCATTTGTTCACCAGTGCTCTTCAACTTGCATGTCTGAATGAGTTAGGGAACAAGTAGGAAGTAGGGGAAGGCATGCCTCCTATGCATGGTCCTCATGTATACAGCACTGCTTAATGCAGGCACCAAAGTATTCCTGGTGGGAGTGTAGATCCATGTCCTCCATTCTGGAGCATAAGGTACAAAGTCTGAAAAACATGGCAGCGTGCCCCTTTTTTGCACTTTGAAAATTGCCTTGTCATCTGTAAATTTACTTCTCTTGCTGTTCTTGGTAGCAGAGGAATTTGGTCACCTGTCACCAGGGCCACCACCAGGGGGGGACAGGTGTCCCGGGCCCGGGCATGAAGGGGGGCCAGGCCATGCTGCACTTTTCAAAGAGCCGGGCCCCCCTTCTCCTGTCAATATATCCCATGCCCCGCCCCCTTTTCTGAGCCCACCAATTAGCACTACAAACACGTAGTGTTGAAGTAGGAAACAGGAAATTGGAAGAGTATACTATTGGCAAACGGTGCCGCTGCTTCTTAATCTGGCAGGTTCCGTGATAGGTGGCTTGGCTACAGACCCTTATTCCGGCTTTTTTTCATCGCAGCCGTTTCTGCGGCACTGACACGAACAAGATAACCAAGGAGCCGGTGTAAGTAAAAGCTTAAGTTGCCTATATCGGATATTTGATTCCACCTGTTGTTGTACCAAAGTTCCCCTGGAGTAGTATACGTTACGCACCAACATATGTTGTGCCAGGGTGGGGCATAAAAATCTCTTGATGGACCTCTAGTCTGGAAAATAGACTTTGTTTTGCTGCTTTTTAAGCGTAATTGTACCAGGGGCTGTTTTGTGTTTTTAAGTTATTACATTTTTAAAGGAGCACCAAAACTTAAAAAAAAACAAATAATTAAGGTATGGGACCTGTTATCCAGAGTGCTCGGGACCTGGTGTTTGCTGGAAAATGGATCTCAGTGTGATTTGGATCTTCATAAGTTAAGTCCACTATAAAATCATGTAAACATCAAATAAACCCAATAGGCGGGTTTTGCTTCCAATAAGGATTAATTATATCTTATTTGGGATCAAGTACAAGTGCCTGTTTTTTTATTTTTATAGAGAAAAAGAAAATAATTTTAAAAAATTTGGATTATTTCATTATAAAGCAGTCTATGGGAGACGGCCATTCCGTAATTCGGTGCTTTCTGGATAATGGGATTCTGGATAAGGGATCCCTTACCCAGGGCCGCTATCAGGAGGGGACAGGGGGACAAGTGTCCCGGCCCGTAGGGGGGCCCAGCAATTGCTGCACTTTTTGAAGAGCCATACCTCCCTTATGAGCAGCTTCCGAAGTGCCGAACACTTGAAGTCCTGGAGTGGCAGAAAGACCCAAAGTCAGGAAAGGAGCTGACACTGAAGTCCTGAAGCCATGAGTTCAATTCTACCGACACCAATGGGGTTTTTGTTTTTTTCTTTAATCCCCTGGCCACCAATGTTTTAGGGGGGGGCCCTGGCGCCAATGTTTTTTTTAACTTATAAGGGAGCCCTGACCATCAATATGTGTGTGGGGGGGGGGGTTACTTTTTAAGCACTGATGTCTGTGTGGTCTTTTAACTTTGATGTGGAGTGTGGGGCTTGGGGATCAGGGGTGGGGCTTGGGTGCCAGGGTGGGCGGAGCCCAGGGGGCCCCAAACATTTTGTTGTGCGGGGCCTTGTGATTTATAATGGCGGCCCTGTCTGTCACTAAATAATTGCAATCTTTTAAATAACTGATATTATTGTCCTCAGCAGTACTGTACATCTTATACCTTGCACTGAACACTGGTCTAGTTTACAAGCCTGCTCTGATGAAATGTTCACAAGTTACAAAGCACAAGGACAAGGTGTAAAGAATATCTGTGTTGGCTACAGCTCCAGTAGTATCTTCTGCTCATGGAAACCTGGTACATAATGCCTGCCTTGGGGCAGCAGTAATTGTAAGGTTCCAGCTGTGTCTTTTGTTTACAGAAACTCTTGTGGCCACTGCAACTGAGTGTGGATTATGCATTTTTGCATTTTCAGATGCATATTTTTACATTTGGTTTAGGAGTGAAGATGATTATTTTACAGCAGTGTCTAAACCCAGGGAGCAAATTCACATTTTGCATTTTTTTTCTGGTTCTCACCTTTATGGGGCGTTGTTTGTCCCAAATACATTCTGCATACAAAACTATCCCTAATACAAAGAATGAATGCCTTTCATGGTATTACAAACTCTGTTCTGTATATTTTATAAACCTCCATGTAACAGATGTATTTAAGTGCAAAGTTACTTACAGAATTAATTATGCAAAAAAAATAAAAAAAAAACTTGGACAGACTATATAATGTTGTACCTAACTAGTGCATGCCAAGCTAGATTTGAATGACAAAATAGTTATTTGTGACAGAAAACAAGATTTTATAGTACAGGATTCATTCGTTCAACAAAATGAAATGTCAGTTTCACCAAACACAAAAATACACATTCTGTGATTAAATACTTTCAGTCACTTTACTGAACCAATAAGAACAAAGCTTAGTGCCCTATGACAAACAAAATGAAAAGTTGCCAGCTCTGCTCGAAATGGCTGCATTTTTAAATAGAAATGTCTTTTGTATATTTTTATGGTCACAAATACTTATATACCATGAGAGAAATTAATTCTGTGTATTAGGGATCATTTTGTATATCTAATATATGTGGGACAAACGGCACCTTGGCCCTGTTAATATATGAGCTATTTATCTATTTTTTTAAGTTATTTGCTCATTTTTTAACAATAGCCTCTGTATCATATGTCATGCACTCGTTTACATTCCTGCTACATAAAATACACCAATACCGCTGACATCAGTAAAGGCAAATAGCTCACCAAGAACTTAGAACTGGAACAACATCTCCTTAAGAGTCTGCCACTGGTCACTAAGGCTCTCTTTAGGGCAATGACAAATAAGGAGATTAGTTTCCCTAGGTGATAAATGTCTTTCAAATGTTTCCCCATTAGCCAACATGAGAATTGCCACTGGGCAAACATATGTGGTGTCAATGCTTTCTAAAGTAACCTGAAGTTTCCTTGCGAGGAAACTTCGAGCAACTTTGTTCTGCTGGGAAGCATTTGGAGGAGATTAGTCCCCTGTGTTTTCGGAGATTAATAGTGGGGTGACTAATCTCCTTATTTACCTTTGATCTTAAGCCTACACCATCCTTATATGCACAAAATAGAATTAGCAAGCATGTTTAGATTTCTAATTGTTTTAAACAATTCAGTGTAAAAATAAAAACTAAATAGATAGTCTGTGCAAAATAAGAAATGTTTCTAATATAGTTATTTAGTCAAAAATGTAATGTATAAAGGCTGGAGTGACTGGATGTTTAACATAATAGCCAGAACACAACTTCCTGCTTTTCAGATCTCTAACTCTGAGTTAGTCAGCGACTTGAAGGGGGGCCACATGGGACAAAACTGTTCAGTGAGTTTGCAATTGATCCTCAGCATTCAGCTCAGATTCAAAAGCAACAGTTGTTATGTCCCATGTGACCCTCCCTCAAGTCACTAATTGGTTACTTCCTGTTAACCAATTAGTGGAAACCAAGAGAGCTGAAAAGCAGGTGGTGTTCTGGTTTTATGTTACACATCCAGTCACTCCAGCCTTTATACATTACATTTTAGCTAACTAACTGTATTAAAACATTTCATATTTTGCACAGCCTATCTATTTACCCAATTTTTATTTTTATACTGAACAATTCCTTTAAAATTCTACTGGAAAATGTTTTTGGTTCCTCATTCTATCTCTATGCAGCTACTAGTAATAGAGTGAGACATATCCATAAACTGTTGATTAAATATATTTTTATAAAAATAATAATAATAATTATTAGAGATAACTCATTTAATAAAATGTATTTATTAACAAAGATGGATCTTATAATTGCCTGAAACAAACTGTACCTGTAAATGCCAATCACAATACAAAGACTGTTTGTGATTCTATGATAGTTTTTTGATATCTACTAATTTATCCATGCTGAGGTAAATTTGTCACACACACAGGTCTGTTTGATTTCATTAAACAGAATATTTAAGCATAAAAATTGTTTAATCGCCTTGTGTCATTAGAAGATGAAGTTCATTTTGCATACATTTGCATATTTCATCAAAATGAATGCAGCTGAAATGTAAATGAGGGACAGGTTGTAGTTGAGGTATTTATTGTTATAGCTGCAGGCTTCATCACTTGATAGGATTTCAAGGTGTAAGGAGAAATATGAAGAGATTACCTTTTATTGATTCTTTTAAGAAATCACAAACAATTTACCTCCTTATAATGGCTCAATATGATCATATACTGATGATGATTAAGATGTATCAGTTTCAAAGCAATGCTTTACTCAAATGTTACTGTACTATATCTTCACTGATACTAAAGACCACATGGTGAAGAGCACCAAAGGGTGCAAAAGTATATGTCAAGTCATGCCTCCCAGTGGTGTAACTAGGTGTTATTGGGCCCCACAGCAAATTTATTTTAGGGCCCCCAAAATATCCAGAGGTTGTCCTGTTTTACCACTATATATTGAAATTGCTTATTAAGTAGGGCCTAATGGGCCCCCTATTCCTCCTGGGCCCCCCTGCAGCCACAGGGTCTGCTTCCTCTGTAGTTACGTCCCTGATGCCTCCCCTTGCCTACTTTTCATAAACACTGTGTTTCTGAACACAGGCAGCACAGTACTCAGGGGGAATGTAGGGCACTCACCTCTATTTTGTAGCACAGAGACCTGCTGCAATTTTTTAAGTGCAAGGCAGATTGTAAAGTGCAGAAAACATGGCAAATAGCGGTCTTTTTTTGTACTCTGGAACCGTTACCTGTACTTGATAAATGACTCCTGCTATTATGATCAGTGAATCTGACCTGTTTCACTGGAAATTTTTCAAAACTGTGAAAAATTTGTGAAACAAGAAACAATTTGTGAAACTCATTTTGTCTTGGTGACTTTTTTGTTGTGGAAACATTTCTCCTGCAAATTTTTGCTGCAGTTTCATGAATAAAAAAAACACAAATGTTGAAGTGTAGAATTTCACTGCAAATCCATGCCTGGCATAAAAAATTGCTCATGACTAATGATGAGAGCTGTTTTCACGCAAAATTATCCTTTAAAAAATTCCAACCTGCTCTTTTTACACTTGAATGTCTGTTCTTTATGGGGCAGATTTACTAAGGTTCAAAGTGAAAATTCGAATAAAATTTAAATTTTTAAAATTCGAATTCTGAAGTAATTTTGGCTACTTCGACTGGCCCTATTAGCATTTATCCAGAATGCTTGGGACCTGAGGTTTATGGATAAAGATAAGGGATCTTTTCATAATTTCAATAGCTATGCCATAAGTCTACTATAACATCTTTTAAACATTAACATGAAAATCTGAATTATTAAATTAAAATTCAGTTTATGATGTCCTTCTTGTAATTCAGAGCTTTCTGGAGAACAGGTTTCCAGATAATGGATGTTTGAGGAGTGATCTTGCCCCAGTAATTACAGGGGAGAAGCTTATTGGGTGTAATGCTAATTGGCTACAAGGGTACATGATGTCAAATTTACATGAGTGGCTCAAACCACTAGTGATTTTGCAATTGTATAATTTATAAAACAATATATTTTGACAAGTTGCATGAAGCATATCTAAAATGTTTGATGATAAGCGGAATTTATTATATTATAAAAAAAGGATACTAAAGATGCACCGAATCCAGGATTCAGTTCAGGATTCGGCCAGGGTTCAGCCATTTTTAGCAGGATTAGGCCGAATCCTTGTGCCTGGCCGAAATTTTTTTATCCTACCGCTTGCTAATTTGCATATGCAAATTAGGGTTCAGATTCGGTTCGGTATTCAGCCGAATTTTGGTTTAATTTGAATCCTAGCACTTTTGCAGGTTTAAGATTCAGTCAAATTCTAGTTTAAATTCGAATAACCTCAAGAACTTACCAAACTCAAATGAAAAAACATGAATAAAAAAAAACGTTATCAAATATACACATGAAAAAAAAACTCAAACATGGCAAATGAGGCACTATTTAAACTTGAATCTCTTATTTTCTCTGTGTGTGCAAAATATTGTCCCCACCTAGTAATATGACAATCACATTTTTGAATTACCAGTATAAATATCAGTTTTAAATGTGGTCTGCATCTTTCAGCGAGGGTCTGTTTTATCACTTCATACTGGAAAAAACATTAAAAACTTACAGGCAAGTTAATTGGATGCTGATGAAATTGACTCTAGTATGTGTGTATATTTCTGGTAAGTACATTACACTGCAAGCTCCACTGGGTCAGGGACTTTTGCAAACAGTATACAATGCTTCTATAGTTGCTTAATATGCCAGAAATATATAAATAAAGTTAACAGAGAAAAAATAATGTAAATCCGACAAATTTATTCTTATTTTTATAATTCAAACATACTGTATGTAAAAGTTGGTTAATTTCATAGAGTTAACATGTTATAATTTATGAACACTTGGCACCTTTATTCATAATGAAACAAAACATGACAAAATGATGTTGCTAAAACTATAAAAGGAGTGTAAATTGGTAGTAACTTGAGATTGTACCTGAGAGTAAACCTTCTGTCAGGCAGGGTCATCAGAACCAGACTAAACAGCCTGTCTAAAAGGTACAACACTGTCTGAAAAATGATCCTCTACATGGAAGAAATATAGAGAAGGGGAGTTGGGATTAGGGCAGTTACTTAACAGACAGCATTTATATTCCAAACCCTAACCAGTAGCAGGATTGTCGTAATGTGCAAATCAATGCACCATAATTAACATCTTAACTGAAGTTTTCTGCACTGGATGTGAAATATGCATATTGTAGTTCATCATATCTATTTCAGAAAGAAAATCATAAACCCTGTTCCGTGCAATTATTATCATTCCTTTAATTAAAACCCACTGTACAATACAAGTGATACATTTGTGGAAATAACAGAAATATGTTGGATTTGCCAAAGTCTAAGGCAGAATACTGTAGCTGATTTTTTAGATAAACTCCATCTGCATTCAATTCAGAAAGCAAAAAGAGTATTGCTCCATTGAAATATAATTGCTTTTGTAGTCAAGTTAACCTAGATGACTTGCATAAAGAGAGTGGAGACATTTGGCTTCGTTTAAATCTGTGTTAGCATGTAAATGTACACTTAAAAAATGTTTCCTCAGAGGACATATTGAGTTATTTGTTGTCATTAGTGTATTTCTTTGGCACTTTGAAAGTAGGATACTTATAGAAGGCACAATTATACTTCTGTACTGCTCAAGTTACTCTTCACCAAGAATGTAATTTTAAGGGATTCCAAACGGCAGTTTTTTCTTGCTTGCTCTCTTTTATTGTTTCTTTCCATCTTTCTTATTTTTTTTTTCAATAACTACACTGCTTTGAACAACATCACATATTGTTTTAGGCAAAAACAGAGGTTATTTTGACAGCAAATTTTTTTTATAAACATAAGAGTGTTCTTTTTATGTTTGTAAATGTATATAGACTGTGCAATACTTTGTAAATCAATGTGTATTGTGTCCCTACGTATCCACATTAAAATACCTTTCTCCTGTTCATCTAATAAAATGTCTTGGATTCTGATAATAATTTATCAGAGTAAATGTTACAATCATTAATTGTTAAGTGTATTTTCATGTATATTTCTTGCTAAAAAACAGTCTACTATAAGTAACAAAGCTTTTTCCTCACTGCATTTACAAAGCCTATTAATATGCATCATTGGAATTTTGCAGCAATGTATAGGCCATTAGTATGACAAATTAAGAGTTGAGCCCTTGCTATTAACAAATGAAAGAAAGATATTAAATACTAAACTTTAATTGGTTATTGTGTGTCTGGCCACTTTCAGCTACATACGAGAATAAACTGTATTAAAACAATTATGTATAACTGGAATGAAATCTTTATTTTATTGATAACATTCTCTTATTATGTACTCTGTTGCAGACTAGCAGTTGCATTTTAAGAGGAGAGCAGCCAAGAAGATCTTACGTTTCCCCCCCTCAATATGTTGATGCAGGGAATACTGACAGGGACAAGTGACAGCTCTCTAATTATACCCTTACTGCCACTGCTGTTCTTGTTTTGGATGTGTTGCTCATTTTCCTCTTCTCTTCTCACTGAATAATGCATGGTACTCTATCAGTATTCATGCAATAACATTGGAAACTGCCAGCCTCACTAGCTGATAACTGATTCAGTTTGTAACAAGTGCCTTTGGGATCTGCAAGGAAAAGTAGCCAAGAACAGATGTACCATAATGCATCCTAAATATCTCAAAGCATCTCCTAATATGAGGGAGAGGTTTTTGTTTGTCTGTACAATATTTACTTTAGTGATTTAATATCATATATAATATAAATGTGTGATATTCTCCTTAAATATGTATCACAATCTCAAATCATTTGTTATAATTGAATCAATGTATTTGGTGATATATCTCCTAATATTCTTACAATGTTTTGCAAGCTATGAAATGGTTGTTATTTTATTTTAACATAACCTTAACTAAGTATTTCAAATAAAGACTTACTTAATTTAGAACTAAATTGCGTCCTACAAACTACTATGCAGCATAAAATGGATTGAAATCATTCTGTTCTCAGTATATGAATAAATGCCAGCTGTTGTGAATATTCGAATAAATTCAAATAAAAAAAAAAAAAAAACTTTGACTATTGAATAGCCCAAAATTAATTTGGAATAGAAAAAATTTGAAAATGTGAAAATTTGAATTTTCAAAGAACTGTCTCTTTAAAATCCTTTGAAATTGAATATTCACCACCTAAAAGCTGCTGAATTGCTATTGTAGCCTATGGGGGACCTCCTGGAACCTGTCCTGAAAATTTTTCTAAGTTCTAGGAATTCAAAGGATTTTGGTTAAAATTGTTGGAATCGAACGATGAATTTGAACAATTCAAACTATTTTTATTAGATCAAAAATGGACCTATTCGATCAAAATAGTTCCATTTTTGATCGAATATGGCCTTTAAAAAAATTTCCATGGTCGAATTAAGTAGTTTTTTCACTTCGAAATTTGATCATTAGTAAATCTGCCCCTTGTGTTCCTAGACCGGGTATTGTTCTCACTAACCAATATATCATTATACTAGTATGGGACCTGTTATCCAGAATGCTTGGGACTTGTGGTTTACCAGTTAACAAATTTTTCTTCATACTTTAATTCTACTAAAAATCATATAAACATCAAAAAGGCCTGATGGCTTTATTAATATAGTGGCATGGGCACATTACATTGTAACATAGTAAATTAGGTTGAAAAAAGTCACACGTCCATGGAGTTCAACCTTTTAAAAGACAAGGAAAGTCTAAAATAGAATAAAGCTATAAATGCTGTATTCTGTATACTAAACATAATCATGAATTTACTGCACCACAAAGCCTAATCAAACAAATGATTTATGCTTTCAAAGTTGGGTACATGGGGCTGTCATCTTGCAACTTTATTAAACATCTTTGCAAGACCAAGACTTAGGGATCATCATAAATTATCAAAACAGAAAAAGTCAAATAATATCTGCCAGAAGCCGATACAGCAAAACTGATTAACAATCAGAATATAAAGACTGCACTTGGTCATTTAATCTACTGTGGATTTTATAGTTTTCATATTGTTTAACAAACTTTCTCCAACTCTGCAGAACCAGTGGCTGCAGCAAAATAACCCTCCAAACAGAATCCCAGTTTATCTGTTTAAATCTGGCTCCATGATCTTTGTCCCTGCAGCTGGAGTTGGAAACAGTAAAGGGTATGTAAAGGCAAAAATAAAATCCAATACAAATCTCAACACAAACGGCGACTGCAAGCTGCTGGAGTTCTGCATGGCTGGGAAGTTAGGTGGGGGCTTCCCCGGCTGTTCATAAGTATGATTGTTTCCCTGCCCAGCAGTTAGAGACTGTCTGACAATTCCTATAAACAGCAGTAAATGAAGGGAGAATTTCACTGAATACAGTCAGGTTTCTTATAAAAACAGTACACATTTTTAAATTAAAGTATATTGGAGATAAATTTCTTTTTCATTAAAGAATGTAAAAATTGGATGATTTTTTTTTTGCCTTTCCTTGTCCTTTAAGTCTATATATAACCTGCCTAACTGCTAGTTGACCCAGAAGGCAAAAACTCAATTTGAAGCCTCTTCAATTTACCTCAGAGGGGAAAAAATTGCAAAGATGGCAATCAGACTAGTCCATGGATCAGCTTGTACTGTGAGCTATGTATCTTTCATGACCCTTGCTAAAAAGTCATTGCAGGTAAAGTTGCTGTACCGTGTTAGCCAGTAAAAATGTTGTTGGGGAAACTCTTTTGAAATAAAAAACAACAAAATGGTATAAAGGTGATACCTTTATTGGCTAACTAATATAATCATAGCAAGCTTCAGAACATTTTAGTTCCTTTTTCAAGCTGATTACAATGAAGCTGTAGTGTTCTCTGGTATATATACAACATTCAGCTCATAGATCAAATGACCAACACAAAGGAATATCAAACTGTGTGTGAGGTGTCAAAGTCATTTACGAGGGGATCTGCAAGAGATAGGCAGATAAGGTACAAGATAACGTGGGTCAACTAGATTGTAAATCAGGGCTGAATTATTGGAGTGTAGAATCAAAGGAATTCCACTTGGTGAGGAAACTTCGGGCAATTCCGGAAATCGCTGCGCTGCGTGTGGATTAGCGCTGGTGCTTTTTCATTTTAACAGGCAGCAGACAGGGAGAAGGCAGTTCGGAGAGATTGTAGCCTGCGATTAATCGCCAGGCGACAGAATCTCCCCGAATCTCCCTGTCTGTCCCAGCCCTTAGTCCATATCCAGACATGTTGGTATTTCTGACCTGGTGCAGTCCTTTGTTAGTCCACATAATTAGACATAAATCCAAGTCCCAGGTTTAGTCCCTTCTCCAGAGAATTGAAGGTTTCCATTAATTTGTATTCCCATACCTGTTTTAAAATTGCTCTTAAGAACCAAAATTCCTAAATCCTTTATGGAGCCATTGAAATGTTTTCCTATTGGTGTGTCCAGTTTTTTATTGTTTACAGTGAATCTGTGGTGTGTATTTCTCTTTCTCAGACTGTCTGAATGCTAGGAGTGGTGGGTCTGGGAATATGCTTTTGAGCCTCTCTTCCTTCTGAAGTGTACCTTGTAGATCTCCGGCTATTTTTCTGAGGGTCCTTAGTTGTGGATTGTATGTGACCACTAGGCGAACCCGATTTATTTCAGGTTTTTGTTTATAATGTAGAAGGTGACTTCTGGGAATCCAGGTGGCTGCATGAATGTATTGATCTACAATTATGGGGCTGTAGCCCCTGTTGATGAAGTCTGTTTTGAGTTTTTTGAGGTGGTGGTTCCTTTCAGCAGTGTCAGAACAGATACGATTGTATCATAAGGCCTGGCTGTAGATTATTGAGTGTGGTCTGGGTGAAAGCTGTCATACCGTAGATATGATGGTTTGTCCGTTGGCTTTCGATATATGGTGGTTTGAATAGTATTTTCCCTGATGCGAATGGTTGTGTCCAGAAAGTGGATGTGAGTGGTGGAGTCATCCAATCCCATCTTGGGGGTCTGTACAACTGATTCAGGAAGAGAATTCAACGCTTTCAGTGTTCTCACTGTAAAAAATATGGCTGTCCAGTATGGCTGTATTTCCCTACAGGACCAGATGTTATGCAACAGAGTACCTTCATGATCTTTACACCTCAGACATAGGGGTGAGTAGTCGGGGTTGAACATGTGGAGATGGGTAGGAATATAATATGATCTATGTATCAAGTAGAGCTGCAAAATGTTATGCCTAGGGTTTGTTGAGACTCTGTTGGGGGATTTAAGAAATTCTGACCATTTTTCATCCACATGTACCTACATCTTTCTCCCATGCAGTTCTAGATTTAATTGGAATATCCCTAAGATGGCAGGCACTAGTCTCTTTATATAAGTTGGATTTTATGGGTCTCCAATTTGATATGTACTCTTCTGTGTCTCTGGGCTAGAGCCCATATAAAGATTCTTAGTAGCTTGGTGCTAGAAGAGTATAGTTTCTCATAGAATTTAGTTAGGGTGTCTTGGATTACCAGTGGATCCGTGATTAGTGATTCCTGTGTTTCTCTTAGAATAGTAATTGTGGAGGGGGATGAATGTATTCTAGTGAGGTGGGCTATTATTCTACCCGCTTTCTCTCCATGCTCCACTACATTTATTTTCCCGAATAAGTGTTTGTATTTGGCCCTCTCATTCATGTATTGAGAGTAGTCATCTTGTGCTTTTTTAAGTTCCTCAAACATTTCCGGTTGAGGGTTCAAGACTAGGTCTCTTTCTAGGGATGTAATTCAGTTCTCTACTGCTTTTACCTCCTTAGAAGCCTGTTTATTGTACAGACTTATTTCAGCATGCAGCACCCCCCTCAGGTATGCCTTCATGGCATCCTAGAACATACACTGATCTACTGTACCTTTGTTTATTTTTGTGAATTCTAGAATCTCTGCTTCCAGGGTGTTATAGTTATCTAGAAGGTTAAAGTTGATCAGTCACCCCAAAAAAATATTCAAAATCCTATTTAATCACATTATGAACATCAATTACACTATATAAATAATTTTAATCTTGTTTTCTTCAGTCTGGGAATTCATAATTATAGCAAGCAGACAGGAGCCATTTTGTGGACACTGTTATTAAGGCAAGCCTTGTATCATATCAGAATCTTGTTTGTGCACCAGAATGGGGGACCCGATGTCTATCCCCATGTCCTGGCTACACAATTAAATAGTTAAGAGAACTGGGAGAATGTGTGGGGAGCAGTGGCATCTAGGAAGTGCTGAATGGAAAGTGAAAGTAATTATCTGCCCCGCCTCTATGCCTAAGGCATAGAGGAGTGGCAGACAATATTTGACAGATGATATTTTAAAATGAGTTTACAACAGCTATGAATGCTTTAATAAAAAATAGAAATTGGATTTCATGTTTAATTTGAAAAGGACTTTTATTATACAGATTTTTGTGTCTGGGTGACGGGTCCACTTTAAGCCAGGTGGGGCTAAGGGACCATCTGGGCCTATTTTGTTTCTTATCTATTTAGACTATTAGCTCTATGGTGACATGGTCTGATATCCCTCTGGGGAGATAACTAATGTTGCTGACTTGCGCCAGGGCCTTTTGGTTGAAAAAGCAAAGATCTATTTATTCGCCAGCAGCAAATCGCGGGAATTCGCCGCGAATTCGCCCCTGGCGAATAAATTCGCCCATCACTACTCCATGCCTCTGTTCATTTCGCAGCTGAAGTTATTTAATTTATATTGGTGGGGGGTTCTTGCCCTTTCATGGGTGTCTTCCTTAGCCTATCCAATGTGGCATCTAGGATTGTATTGTAGTCCCCCAGTGCATGAAGCTGATTAGCTGTACCAGACAATCATCTTTATATGGAGGGGGTATATACAAAGTTGCAAGTATAACCTCTTGTGCTATTAAGTACCCATGAATAAAAATAAAAGGTGTAAAGATCTGCCTTTACTGTCCATTCTAATTGAATCCATTCTGAAAGGGGTGTTTCTGGTTATTAGTACCACTACTCCTGAGGAACGGGAAAAGTATGGTAATACCATCCTACCCAAGGGCGCTTTACAGCCAGCATGATTATGTTTGCCCCTGTTTTCTTAAGGAAATCTATAACAAGTTTGAGCTTTATACAGTCTTTAAACCCCTAATGTTCCAATTTAGGATTTTTAGTCCCATAATGCATGCCATAATACATTATGTAAAATGACAGTTATTGCTATTTCAGATAGATAACCAACTCCATGATAAATATATTTTTTTCAGCTGATCGTCTAACATCTTCCATTGTAAACCATAGTAGATACTACTTAAGACCCATTATTGCTGTTGCATTAGATTAGAGAGTGTGTAGCTTTCATCCTGCGTGTTGAGTCTGGACTTAAGCCATAGCAGCCCAAACATAGCCTATAATTTCTTATATACATTTTGCATAAATATAAACAGGTAACTTTTAACTTTTTAAACTCCATGTCTCTCCCTTTCTGCCCATTTCCCCAACTTTTGGCAGAAATCAGCCAATAATGCATATTAAACATATAGAGTGCCAATTGGGGATAGGCCATTTGTCCTGAGGTGAACTGGAGGGTCGTAAACAGAAGTCCAACCATACTGATTCGACCCTGGTCTGAGTTGAGTATACCGGTTTCAGGACTAAACAAAGTCATAGGGAGCATGTTCCGCTGTGCAAGCGTCAGGCTAGCAGGCAGGGATAATATGGTTTTCTTCAGAGGGTGTGACTCTCATTACTCAGTGGCCTGCCTGATGAGACCAACCTGTGGATCAGATGTAGTAAGTGTTAGTCAACAATGTTTAGTGCCCTGCTAGGTGGTAGGGGGGGGAAAAGATCAATTTGAGCTTACCATTTATGCAAATCAAGGCCTGGGTCGGCGGATGGTCATGGGGTGCTGCTGTCTTCTCTTTCCATCTAGTTATGGGTAAATAGGTGGTCTGCCCTGTGTGTCCAGCCAGCTGCTGAGATCTTGCGGTGTCACAAAGAATCTTGTCTGGCCAATCCGCCACCACCCATAGCCTCGCCAGGTACAGCATAGCATATTGCAATTCCAGGCCCCGTAGTCTCTTTGCATCCTGGAACTTGGCTCTTTGTCGCTGTATCTCTGATGAGAAGTCTCTGACTATCGAGATCCAGGCATCTTGAAAGTTAAGGTATTTCTTTCTCCTAGCCAGTGCCAGCACTCGGTCTCTGTTTCTGGCACTCAGTAATCTTGCTATTATAGGTCTTTATGGGGCTCCAGGTTTTGGTGGTCTTGTTGGTATTCTGTGGGCCTGCTCTGTTGAGAAAACCTGAGAAAAGGCCTCAGTTTTTGATGCATATGCTTCAACTACTTGGATAAGTTGTTGGACTTAGTTGAGGATTGGATGGCATGTATCTTCTACCAAACTAACCCTTTGTTCCAAGGCCGATGTCCTCTTCCACACTTTTTGAAGGTCTGCTTGATGATCGACAGTTCAACCTTAATCTCGTCGACTTTTGTGCAAATCAGGTTGGATGTATGTATCTCATTTAGCAGGTCCCCTAGCATGGGCTCTTGGTCCATTACTTCGGGGGAGGTTGGGTTATTCTCAGAAGTGCCGGGTGGATGCGTTACGGCACCATTTTGATCACCATGCATCTCCCTGGCAACTTCTCAAGCCTTGCAGTAGCCTATGAGGCTCTCTTTTGTGCTTTATTTTGTCCCATCAGAATTCTTGGGGGTAGCAAAAATGCACTAACGTTGCCTTCGCCGATGTCTGCCGACATTCACCAGTGCTACGCAAATTCACTAAGATGTGAATTTGTGCTCAGGACGGTGAACGTTAGCGAAGTTGCACTACCGTTACTTCGCCAGGCAAAGCGCATTTACGCTAGCGATACTACTTTGCATACGGCGCAAACTTAAGCGTATAACAGAGGCGTATGTTACAGCCACTACATTACACTACACAAGTCCAGGAAACCTTTAATAAATAAAATAAAGTTGTCCTATTGCCCTAAACATGTGCCCACTGTATAGCTGAGTTGCCATATGTTAGGAAATGTAAGGGGGTAATTAGGGTAACCCAAAATAATTTCGCTCTTTTTCAGACTATCACCAAACAAAAGGTAAAAGACGCCAGCGTTTTTTGGGACTTTTTTTTCCAGCTCCTATCTATTGTATTGAACTTCGCCAGGTCTGACCCGGCGAAGAAACGTCTAGCGTAAGAGGTAACATTCACAAAAATTTTAATCTCAGGGAAATAGCATAGTTACGTCCCTTCATCAGTGCGCAACTTCGCCTGGCGTAAGGGTGCGAAGTTGCGCAAGTCGATGTTCTTCGCTAGCGAATTTTCAGCAGGGACACTGTTAGTGCATCGGCGAAGTTGCGAATTGACGTCACGCTGACGAATTAGCTCCAGCGTTACACGCTTGGCGATTTAGTGAATTTGCACCTTGGTGTCTATATTTTTACAGGATTATGCAGACATACTCCTGCTGCACATCTCTGTTCACATTCGGCACCAGGCCACACCCCTGTTTCCATTAATTATTATTAAAACTTTATAAACCATATCCTGAGTCAGCCACTGACTAGATTGAGCTGATCCAAAAGTGCAGTTATGAAGTGAGCCTGAGAAATCTGACTCCCCTATTGTATACACTGAAGAAAAGAACTGATTTAGCAGATTTGCCATTTCTGTATCTGTTACAACCACTGATAGCATCATTTAAATGAGTAAAGCTCTCAATTCACATCTTTTGCATGTACATGTTGCTATATACTGAATATGACACTCTAAGCAGAACACATAACATAATGTATTTCAGATTTCTCAGTGTAACCAGCTATAAAATGGCCAGTAATAATGTAATGAGGTGAATACATTGTTAAATAGTTGTCACCAGATCTTTATAAATGCATTTCAGTGACGTAAATATATATTGTAATAACTGCACCCAAAGAATCAGAGACAAAATGATTTACTTGGCAGTGCACTTTTATCTTTGTGTTTTAATAAAGCAGCAAACTTTCCCACTGTTGTTTCTCATTCCACTACATTAATTATAATGGTTTAGAATTACAGGCTTTGATTTAAGTATGCCAAAGGATGAGGCACTGGAGGGCACTTATACAAAGCTGAAATGACTACTACGCAGAAACATTTGGTATTTGAGTGCTTATACCACTCTTTATTTGTTATTTTAAATCCTCCCATATTTAATCCTCTGTCACAACATTATAATCCAAGAGCTACAGTGTTTATTTAAAAGCTTCATGGGCTTTTAGCATATTAAAGAAGAATCCTATTTTTAAATAGTTCACATGATCTTTAAATTATAAAAGTGAATTTTAGGTGTCACATTTATTACATTTTGTGAGCTGCAAAAGGTCTTGAAGAGACTTAAAATTAGTTAGAAAGTAAATTTAGCTGTGAGTTCAATATCAGTATTTTAACTAGCATTTTCAAAAAATTGCAATTAGATTTTTTAATGTAATTCAGCATGCTTTTTTGCAAGCATTTTTATTTTTCGCTTGCTATATTCTGTAAGTTGAACTTTCCTTGAGTCCTTTAAAAAGCAAGATTTTAAACTGAACTATGGTATGATCAAGTAGTAATATTATAGTCATATGTATTGCATCTTGTAGAAGAGACACACCTTTATTAAAGTGGTTTTAGAGGTTTTTGAAACCATGACTAAACTCACAAACTCTAAAACCATAAAAGTTGTGGAATTTATTAAAAGATCCAAATTTATAAAAGTATGAACAAAAAAAAGCAATGAACAAAGAACTAAAAATACGAATACCTCAAAAACTGCAAAAAAATGTGGACAATTCCTAAAAAACAAACAAAAAAAGTCTGAAAATTGCATCACAGCATCCCATCTAATTAAAGTGTTCATCATTGTGATCAACGGTGCTTTGGTATGCTAATGAAAATGTTAAATGCATTAAATGAGTTAAGATAACTTTAGATAACACAGTTTCTTCAATTAGTCATGATGCATTTAACACACAAATCCAAGTCGCTGCATCTGTACCTCAAAGTCTAAAAAAATGTGTTTTTGAACGATTCCAAAGCAGAAAAAAATCCGTAAACCTCTAAAATTCTGAATTGATTTAAAGCAGTCCAATAGGATCAGTGCAGCTCCCATTGAATTCTGTAGGACCTCAACAAAGTCTTGCATTAGAAGTTGCATTTTTAGATAAGGAGTAGCAAAAATGAACATTTTGTCAAAATTATATAAACCACAGAAAAGCAAAAGTCATCACACAGTTTATTTGAGGAAACGAGATTGAATCTTCAAATTTTACTCCTGTTTATCCAGCATCAAACTATTGTATTGCTCGACTTTTCAGCGCTTCCCTATTCTTCTCCACTTATCCTGGTGGTCCAGTGGCCCGCAGGGGTGCCTGCCATGCCTCCTCTTCAGTGCCGATTGCTTCTCTTGCACGCACAGCTGATCACTTCCGGGTTTATGCGCTGGCATGATGATGTCATGGTGCTTTGGCAAGAAATTCAAAAGGTATTTAAAGGGACTTCTGGTTTGAATTAGTGCCCGTTGTTAGGTCTAATTTTTATTAGTTCCTAGGTACTTATTCTTCGTGGATCTACTTGTATATCCTGGTATTGGCCCTTGCCTGCTTGTTTGATTACGCTGACCTCTCCAAGCTGACCCTTGCCTGTCTGACTATTCTATACTCTCCAATCCTAATTCTGGCTTGTCTGACTATTCCTTGATCTCTGCCTGTACCGAACCAGGTCTTCTTGATTATACCTTGATTACGCTATTCTGGTTCACCCTTCTGAGTTGAGTTGTGTTGCCTTCCGTCCCCTTTGCTCGTCCAGAACCATTGTTTGGCTCCTCTTTTGTTAAGACCTGGCAGCATCTGATTAGCGGAGGGCTCCTCCTGAATTGAAAGGCAGCTGTTAAAGGCAGAAACAGAGCCAAGACCAGGGAGCCTAGCACCAGTTATGGATTTAGGATCCCAAATGGAACACTTGTATATGCTTCATAATCCTTCTTTTACACTTAGAAATATCAATGAATTAAAGAAAACTTACTACATTGCTTCATTGCCCATCTCAAAAAATATATCTGCAATGCAATTTTCTTACATCTTCACATATTTCTCACATATTTCAGAACATGTCTAAACTAACTGACTCCATTATATAGACTTTGATCACTTGTGAACAGGGGCATAACTAGAGAGGAAGCAGACCCTGTGGCTGCAGAGGGGCCCAGGGGGTATAGGGGGCCCCATTAGGCCCTGATTTCATTTTTATTGGTAAAACAAGACAAACTCTGGATAGTGGGGGGCCCTAAAATTGATTTGCTGTGGGGCCCAATAACCTCTAGTTACACCACTGCTTGTGAATATCAACAAACTAGTTTTATTCATTAATTAAAATGAGATCCCTTGTGTGGTCTTTAACAAGATTAATATTCTATGAGGCAGGAGACAAAGGAGATCCTGTAGGCTATGACTGAGGTGCTATGTATAAAGAGGGACTACTGTTTTAGGTCAGCTAAAGACGATGGCTAATTTGCAACTAAAACATAAATGAATGATAAATGCAAGGTAATGCACTTTGGCAAACATAATATAAATGCAAGTTATGCATTAAATGGCAATATGTTGGGAGTTTACTTGACTTAGAAGGATCTAGGGGTTTTTGTAGATAGCAAGTTGTCTACTTCTGGGCAGTGCCATTTTGTGGCCACTAAAGCAAATTAAGTACGGTCTTGCATAAAAAACCCAAGGAATGAAAGCATATATAGGTCCCTGTAAAGGCCACAACTGGAGTATGCAGTGCAGTTTTGGACTCCAGTCCTTAAAAGGGATATGACCGCATCAGAAGCCATCCCTTCAGACTTGAGGAAAATAACTTTAATTTGAAACAACGTAGGTGGTTCTTTACAGTAAGGACAGTGAGGTTGTGGTGGCTGATTCTGTTAATGCTTTTAAAGGAAAACTATACCCCCAAAATGAATACTTGAGCAACAGATAGTTTATATCAAATTAAGTGGAATATTAAAGAATCTTATCAAACTGGAATATATATATTTAAGATGATCTGTTTGCTGCCGCAGAGATCACCTGACCAGAAATATTTCAACTCTAATTGTTACCTTAAGGAGACTTGCTTGCGTCATAGCTTAATTATATACAACAAGGATATATTTTATGTATAAATTGTGTGGTGTATTTAAGAATGCTATGTGATTTACAACTTAGATAGTATCAGGACACAGCAGTGACAACCTTCAAACACATACTATTTAGCACACAGTTGCAAAATCCCCTCCCCTTTGTCCAAGACCAGCTGAGAATCCAGTCCTTACTTTCTCCAAACCTCCAAATCTTCCTGTGTCCTGATTCGTGAATGGACTGCCTGAGAAATCCATGCCCTAAATTATTGGTCACTGACCAATCAGAACCTGATACATGTACCTATGAACAGTCTTTTAATTATTACAATAGGCTATAGCTAGGCAGAGAGTGTTGGGAGTTCCTGGAGTGAGGACACAGAGGCCAGACCAAATGGAAGGATGAGTATCAGGGAGGCAGTGGATTTAGATCCAACATATACATATTTGTAATTGTCTTTGTAAATATTTTTTATACATTCTATTTTGTATAACTTGCTTTATGTGTATCATTTCTGTAGATATGTGTCTATAGCTTTTGTAAATAAATGTATATTTTGATTGAACTATCTCTTTCGTTAAAGAACCCTTATAACCAGGAATACTTATGTACATGTGTATATGAGAATAAATATACATATTTACATAAAAAGATCAACACTATTGTTGGTCAACACTAACTGTAACAGGAAGAAGTGTTGAAGCAAAAGACAGAACTCTGTCTGTTAATTGGCTCATGTGACCTAACTGTATAGTTTGTTTGGTATGTTTATGTGCACTGTTGAATCCTACGATCCCAGAAGGCTGTCCTTATTTTTCAAAATGGCAATTTTCTATATTTGATTACCCAATTACATGCTACTAAAAAAGTATATTAATATGAAAATGGTTTATTTACATGAAGCAGGGTTTTACATATGAGTTGTTTTATGCAATATTTTTTATAGAGACCTACATTGTCCGGGGGGCATAGTTTTCCTTTGAGAGAGAGCTTGGATAATTTTTTTGACGGACATGATATCCAAGGCTATTGTGATACTAAACTCTATAGTAAGTATAGATAAGGGTATACATAATTTATGTGAGGGTATGGAGGGTGTGGCCACTGGGTTTCATTTGGAGGGGTTGAACTTTTTTTAAACATGATTTAGCTATGTAACTATGTAAACATGAAGAGAACAAGTCATTAAGGATTGGGTTAAAGGGAAACATCAATGGTTATTTGAAGATAGATCCAGCTTGGTTAAGAAGGTATTTTGTGACAGTTACACTAAGACTAATGGGCATATTTATGATGTGAGATTGGAGCTAACCACAAAAAATTCACTATTTTCTATTCATTCCTTTATTTTACAATTATATTTATCAAATGGTGAATTTGTGGATGACTATTTATTAAAGGTGACATTTTAGTGGTTTTAGAGGTTTTTGTAACCACTAATAAACTAATTTCCTTGAATGTAAGTCATTTATAAAAAAGATCTGAAATGAAAAAGCACAAATGGTAAAAAGTTGCAAAAAAATTGTGGAACCCAAAACTTTTTCAACTCATTGAATGACAACTATGACTTTTTCATATTGTCGCACAAAAGCAACATAAAAAACACCCAAAAACCATGAAGCAAAGAAAGATCTTCCAGTTTTAAAAGAAGTTTGCTTCTACATGATTTTGACAGGTTTTCGCTAGAGTATTTTTGGAATCAGAATTGCAGTTTAGTAAATCCATCCCTAACTTTCATCCACTGATTCATATGATTCTAAAAATCACCGGGCATGAATAGAAAGTGAGTGAATATTTTCTGTGAGCTCTAATCTCCCATTTTGATAAGTATGCCCATAAGTCACCATGTTTCATCCCTGCCTTGAAAAAAGGTGTAATGTTTCATAAAATAAACTCTCATTAAGTCTTCCATTTGAACCCTCTGAGATATACATGTCTCTTTTACACACTTCTGTTTTCTTGACTCCCTGCTATCCCTGTCACTGTCATCATAATCACAAGTTATCACTGTTATATATGGGTGTTACATTTGGCCTTTCAGCAACAATATGCAAAATTGTTATTCTTGCTGTCTTGTTTTCCTCTTTGTGGAGATCTGGTGTGAATCTAAATGAACTATTTTTTTCAAAATCCAGTAGTGATTAAAAAATCTCCATAGAAAATCAAGTACTGCATTCTAACAACTTACAACCATGTATGTTTGTGAAACTGTAATGTTAAAATAGTTTATTGTTTTTTATAATGTATTAAAATATGACTATGAAGATTTTGTGTTTCACCTTAGACCAAGCACAATCCATTAGATGCTAAAGAAAGCAGAAGTTAGAAAATGGCCCATCGGTCACCTGCATAGACTCCTCATCAAACACAGTTCTACCTAATATTTCATATTTACGTCTTTGAGTTTAGAACTACACTGGCACTAATTGTAAGATGTGCTGCTAACATTTTATGCAAAATTCAGAAATTACTATTATGATTTATCCATTAGGTAATGTAGTTCATTATGCATCATATTTTTTATTAACTTTGACTATTCAAGGCTGGTAGGAGGATTTTAATGCCATTTAATAGCTCTCCTGGTGTATTACCAAACCATTGAATATAAACAGTTAAAACTGTAAAGAGTGAAAATAAAAAAGAGGAAGTTAAAATCAGTACTATTAATATAATAATTAGATATAATGTATTTCTCTTTGCTGGTATAGTTTGTGGGTGATTCTTCATTTCTTTTTATGTGTGTGTGTGTGTGTATACTGTATAACAACACATATACACATGTTCTATTGATTATTGCATTACATTTTTACATTTTGCAATTTCAAATAATGCCATTCAATATTCTGTAATAAATAGTAAGTAATTATAGCCTATTTTTCCAAGTGTGATCCCAGAACTGAACATTTTCATCCTTCTGTCACCTTCCATGCCATAAACAGATTTGTTAAAACTGCTTTTGACGCCCCAGCTGCCATTAGCCACTTAAAATCCCATAATTATCATCCTATCATGGGCCTGTTAATGAGCAGTAAAAATAAGTCCATTGAATATGGTAATTTATTCGTGAATTAGTCTAATGAGAATAGGTTTCCGTTACTGTTTACTTTAAAGCTGCTTATTCCTGTGCAGTGCAAACAGCCTACACAGAGACAGAAAACCTGTTTATTAAGCTATATGGCCTTTCTCTTGGGTAGTCTTCACAGTTTCTTTAATTGAGTGAATTTGTTAAATGAAAGTAATCCTAGATATATTATTTTACTACTTTAGGAATTTCTAATGAACTGTTTTGTTTTATCTTTATAACTATTTTGCCTTTACTCACTATTTTCTTTACCATATGTTAATACTAATATTTTCGGTTAAGTTTTTGACCCTTGGCATGTAGCCATAAATGATTTGGACATCTTTCTGATAATAATCAGCAATCCTTGGCTACATGTGGGACCATTGTCATAACAGAACAAGATTTACCATTTGTTTTGTAAATATATATATATATATGTCTGTAGATATATATATATATATTTTTTTTTTTTAATGGAGAGAGAGCGAGACAATGTAGCAATACTTTAATCCATGTTGCAAAACAAGCATGTTTTATTGTGATATCCCTGTTTTTTTATTCCATACTTGTGTGATTATTTGGATTTAAATCTATCTGCTAACTTCATAACTGCTACATTATATACTGTAGCTTACATTTTTATATGTAGTGATGAAATGACCATTGTAGATAAACTGGTCTTGGACATAGTTATATTCAACCCCTATTCAAAAACAAGTTTAATCTAGAGCAGTGCCGTCCAGTCCAACTCTTGTGGTAATGAGGGCCTGAAATTTTTCTGCCCTACATGGTGGAAGGCCGATAAGTGAAACGCCCCAGATTCGCCCATCACTAGTGGTAACACACCAAAAAACCAAATGGTTTGTGCTCGTTGCACGGATATCACTCATCGCTCAAAAAAAGTTGTCATATTTAGACATACCCTTAAATCCATATGCCTCATCCTCCCCTGTGGATAACACATCCCAGCACATGATTAAACACCTTTGGGGCCCCAACAATAATTTTCAAATGCTAACAAACCCCCAGAAAAAAATACCAGGCTTATCTTCCACAGGCAGAATATGGCACATATAGGAATAGTTTGGCACACACAGGGAGTATGGGGCAGGTAGAGCGTGGCACACACACTGAGCATGGGGAGGGCAGATTATAGTACACACAGGGAGCACATTACAGGCAGAACAGAGCAGAAGACAGGGAAACATATCAGGACCACTCTAAGACACATACAGTGACACAGTGCAGGTGCCCCTTCAGCAGTTTGTATGAATGTGAACAGAGGAACAATGTGGCCAGTTTCATTCTGGGATTTAGATGTGAAGAGTCGGGTGTGAACAATAAAGGTGTTAAGAGTGGGAACAATGCAGGCGGTTGCAAGTGTGAATACAGGGGATTACAGTCTGAATTTGAAATTCAAACAATGCAAGGGGCAATTCATCTTTGTAGTGATGCCTTTTAAATCTTACAAATGGTAAGCAGACATACAGATGCAGTCACTTGGATTTGTGTGTTAAATGCGTTGTGACTTAACTCATCTATCCCATTTATCCCACTTAGCACAGAATATTGTGTCACAGCATCCCATCCAATTAAAGAGTTCACCATTGAAAACAATGGTGCTTTGGTATGCTAATGAAAAGGTTAAATGCATTAAATGAGTTAAGATAACTTTGGATAACACAGTTTCTTCGATTAACCCTGAGTCATGATGCATTTAACTCACAAATCCAAGTGGCTGCATCTGTGGGTAAAATTGTAGTGGTTTTAGAAGTTTTTGAAACCACAACTAAACTCACATTCTATAAAACCACAAATGTCATGGAATTTATTAAAAGATTAAAATATAAAAACTACTATTTAAAAAAAGCACTGTTCTAAAAAATAAGTTAAAGTTGCTGAACAAGTCATTGCAAATAAAATCCAAAAACCTCAAAAGTCCAAATTGATAAAAAGTGGTCAGATTATAATAAGATGAGCTCAGTTTCCATTAACTACTACAGGACCTTGAAAACTTTTACTTGGCTAACTTTTGCATTAGAGGCTTTGTGGTTTTTACACTTAATAAATCTCAATTTTTTAAAGCTTTTAAGAAATATAGAAAAGCCTCCATATTTTAAAGATATGTGGAAAAATGCAAATTGGATTGTTATTAAATGTGCCCCTATGTTTTATTTTGTTGCATTCTTTTAGTAGTGCTAGTATTAGAAGTAAATAGTTTGCCTATTATAAGAAGCAAATGTTGCCTCCTCAAGGCTTGTATGTTAAGCATATGCAATAGTCAAAGACCCAAAGAAACAGATATGGCCACAACCGTTGTTGATTAAAGCTGACAACAATTTCACCATGTTGCTTTTTTCTTAATCAAGGCTTCATTTGTGCCCTGTTCAACACATAACCCTGCAGAAACACTATTCCAAATCAGTACAATGACAAAGGTTAATGATAATGGGATAGAATTAATGAAGAATGGAACCAGTTTTAGTGACTTTACAGGCTGATGAGAAAATTCTCATATTGCATAAATTTGCAGCTGGCAAATTCATACTTTTCCAAACAAAACCTACCAACATATAGAACACAGACAAGTTTTGTTGTTATTTTGTGTGCATAATATTATTAATTTTACTGACAATAACAATAATTCACATTACAATAATAGTAACTAGTGATGGGCGAATCTCCCGAGATTCGCTTTGCCGAAAAATTGGCGAAAAATTCGCGAAACGAGTTGCGGGACGCTTTTCAGCGCGCGTCGCGTCATTTTCGGCACGGCGCGTCAAAAATTACGTGTGACTCGTTTTTCCAGGGAATTTTCGCCAAGCAAAATTTCGCTGGCGATTCGCGCATTTATTCGCCAGCGGCGAATCGCGGGAATTCGCCGCGAATTTGCCCCTGGCGAATAAATTTGCCCATCACTAATAGTAACAATAGTAATTACAGAAATATTAACAATCAGATGCAATGTGTTTGCTTATATGTACTGTATATAGATATATGCAAAAGGATTTATTATGAAAATCCAGTATTTCAATCATGGTGATCTTCCAAAACAAAACTGAACAAACATGCTGGCCCTTTTAGCACAGCTATGTGCAAAAACTAGATGTATTTTGAAAGTTGACATGTGTTTTGTATATCTAATTTGCTTAAAAATGGAAACCATTTATTACACAAAAAGATTCCCCCAAAGCTAAGATGGCACTACTCCACTTAATTCACTCTATTGAGAACAGTGGAGGTCAGAAGAGGCAGTCAACCTACCTGTCGAGGAAAGAATATTCTTCACACGCTGACACGAAATTTAATGGTAGAGAGGTCACCTCTATCAGAAGAAATCACAGCTGCCTGCAAGCAAGTGCCAAACGACAGCCTTTAAAAATATTAATATGAAACTCAAAGAAAATAGGTCCCTTGACAATAAATTGTTAGCAAACGAACTGACCTTGTTTCAGTCCACTTAAGAGATATTTAATGCATATCACTTAACCTGCTCTGCTGACATCCAATACGTTTGAGAATTTAGTGTAACATACATATAACATTTTCATTGAATTTCCTCTCTTAACAAATGCTGCTACTTAAGGGATTTAAACTAATGAGAAAAGTCAGGCAACAAATATTGTGTATTTTTATCTATTTATTTTTTGTGTGCATATACTGTTTTGCTATTAATAACCAAAATCAAAAACATGTGTTGAAGCAAAGACATGAATTTTGAAGATGAATAAAATTTCACTTCTTTTTGTGAAGAAAAATACTGCTCAGGAAATGTGCATGCATGGTAATGTTATTTCAATGTGTTTATCACTTTATCAGTGAAAGTGTCTTCAAGGGCTTTTGTTAAAATGTCTTTTGTTAAAATTAGTAAAATGTTATGAAATGGAAACAATCATTTATGTAGATCTTAAGACAATGTTTACTGGCAGAGTTTTAAGGTTGATCTCAATGAATATCTGCACATAATTTGCAAACTTTGGTAGTGTTTTACTTCAACGTCACTTATTTAAAGTTACCTTTATTTTATAGTCTCACAAAATCAAGATCAATGATTTGCATTTAAAGGAGTTTTTGACCTGTGAGTTAACTTTTATTATGATGTAGAGACGGATATTTTGCAATTGGTTTTCATTTTTAATTATTTGTGGTTAATTAGTTATTAAGCTTTTTATTGAGCAGCTCCCCAGGTTACAATTCAGCATTTGGTTGCTAGGGTCCAAATTACCCTAACAAACATGCACTAATTCGAATAAAAGATTGGGATATGAATAGCAGAGGCCTGAATAGAAAAATTAGCAATAAAAATGACAGTTGCAATAACAATATTTTTCTTTTTCTTTCTTTAGATGCAGCCAGTGACCCCCAATAGAAAGCTGGAAAGAGTCAGAAAAACATTTTAAAAACTATTTAAATTAAATATTGAAGACCAATTCCTTAAAATCGTCTATTCTATTACATACTAAAAGTTAAATAAAGGGTGAACCACCCCTTTAATGATTAGGGTAATGGTAAGCATAAATTCTACCAACAAAAGCATAAGCCTTTTACAATTTAATTACCATTAAAATGCCATTGAAGATTCTAAAACTTCAGCCAATATTATTTTAAGACAGCATATTTTGAAAACAGCCCATACAAGTGCATTTAATGAAGCTCTACTCGCAGACCTTTTGATAGGACATCATAATCTAATCATTATCTATAATACAAAAAGCTAAAAATATGAAAATTAATAAATGAAATAGATATGTCTGACATTTGTCTACGTTTACAACTAATTTTTTATATATGTTTATATTGTATTTATTCTTATTATATTAAGTATGTTTATGGCTACCTCTGCTGCGATTAGTCGTCCTTTATATGATGCCCAACATTACCGTACAAGTTTATTGCATTAGTAAAGCCTTATATCATCCATATCCTATATAATATAGTTCAAGTGTCTCTGCGTCCAGTCCCTGTGTCAGTGGAATTGCGCTACTGCGCATGTGC
>CM044432.1:133597598-133618733 GCA_024363595.1 Xenopus borealis
ATTATCCCAAGTCCCACCTCTCTGTGACCATAGGTGCATTGATTAACTCTGAAAAAGAGCTCCAAAGTTCAAAGTTCATCCAGAGGGTAAACTGCTCGGAGGCCTTGATCCAGATGTATTATTCTGAGCCTTTACCCAAGGAAATATTAATTTAGGCCAAAAACTTTACGGAACTACCTCTTGTTAAAACTAACAGGGTCTACCAATGAAACACTTTACAGAGGGTTATATCATGGTATGAAAAACAGAGCTTACCCTGATTTCCTTTCAAATTATACATATAAACACGTTATCTGAAAAGAGATAGTTCGAATTGAACAATCGCATCGTTTGACTTGAACGATTCGAACGATTTAAAAAAAATATTCGATTTCTCAGGACAAAATTTAGAAAAATTTATAGGACAGGTTCTAGGAGGTCCCCCATAGGCTAAAATGGCAATCCTGCAGCTTTAAGGTGGCAAATAGTAGAATTTGAAGGATTTATATAGGGCCAGTACGAAATTAATTTTTTTTAAAAAAAATTTAAATTTGAATCAAAATTTGGGCTATTTGATAGTCAAAGTAGCCCAAAATTACTTCAAAATTCTAATCTTAAAAAATCAAATTTTATTCTAATTTCCACTTAGTAAATCTGCCCCTTGGTCTCTTTGCAAATCTTTGGTAACCCAGAGTTACAGTATAGTAACCCCTGTAGTTATAGTTGCCACAATGCTAGCAAAGGTCTGTCAACTAAAGACTGTTCTATGTGTATTAATTCTTTAATATTAAGTGGTGGAGGCCCAATCCTCCATGTATTTTATGGGGCCTATTTACTAAGCTTCAAATTGTTCTGATCAAGTTTTTAAAGGGAGAAAACTTTCATTTTTGGAGGAAACAAAACCATTGTTCGATATTTATCATGATCTGAAACTGCACAAAATTTGAATCTGAAAATACTCAGGCTATTTGCTATGGATTTCATTCAGTAATTTGAGTTGTCACAGCAACAATTTGATAATATCAAATTTTTTTTGATGCACAATTTTGTCATAACTTTTTGGTCAATTGGAGTTTGGTCAATTTTTATTTAATTATCGTTAAATACTGCTTATGCTGTTGACAGAAGCTGCAATTTCATTTCAGCAGGTTGATTTCTGTGAATAAGATGTACAGACTTTGCCAGTTCCAAACAGATCATAATATCTTTCAATGAAAGCTGTGATTGGTACACACTTTTCTTCAGAGCTAAACCTGCACTTATTTGCCTTTCTTTATCATTCACTGGATTGACATTTGTGTAGTCTGAATGGTTGTTGACTTCTGACCTTGGTGGACGGACTTGACTGGAAGAGCTACTTATTTTTCTAAAAGAACTACGTGAGCCAAGTCTGGAGATGGTAGGTGGCCTGATTTCCCTTTCACTTGGTAATTTAGCTACATCATCATGTGGGTTTGTCCTGTCAGGGCCACCGTGGACTGTGCTAGAGCTACCTATATTCACAAGTTCGCAAAGGCACTGTTGCCTAGATAGGTAAACAGAGACAGGGAAATATGGAATGAGATAGATCCCCCTGTGTTTCTCATAAGAATTGTTCCCAGAGGGAACAGGAGAAACTCTATTCTGCTCTCAAGTGCTATTAGAGGGAAGACCCCACAAATGGTCTGCTATGTTGGGTTATGTATAAAGTTCATACAGCTCAAATTTTTCTCAAACTGTTATATTGCCCATGCTATTTCCTAAAGGCTAAAATATTGCACTACTGTACATGGCCTTCCATTTTTTGCCAATTCACTGTCACTTACAACGGGGAGCTGCTGTAGACCAGGGGAGACACTCCATGGGGAGTGGATATGGTGGAAGCCCCGGGTGTAGCCATAAATGATTGGAGCAGGCATGGTGAAATTATACAGGTTTAATAGAACTGAAGAAGAACAGGTACAGGTCAAAATAAAGTCTTTACCAGGCAGGCAATGAAAGGCTGGAACAAAATACAAGAACTCGGGAACTTAGAATTACAGGAACAAAGGGTATACAACGCTGGAACTAGGAACCACAGCAACAAGGTTATCCAGGACAAAAAAAAGCATACAATGACTCAGTCCTGAGCAAAGCTCAGGGTGTGGTTTATAAAGGTTATAAAGGTTTATAAAAGTTAAATAATTAGCACAACACACATGAGGGTAACTAGGAGGTAGGAGACCAAGGAGAAAAACTGGGAATTAACAGAATAATAACAAACTCAAGAGATCAGCATTAGCCCCAAGAGCCCCCAGTGGCTCACATGATATGTACAAGTCCACAAACTGGGATTTAAGAGTTTAAGTCCTGGGCTGATCCTGACATTCACATTGAGCATAAGTTTTTGTAAATGACTCACAAATGAGACGGGTATTTGTGTTAGTGCGCCCACTGTGCAAGGTTGTTGTGCACAAAAATAGCACTGTCTGGAATTTAATTTTGCAATTTAGGAAACTGCTTTGCAAATATTTTCTCCACCAAACTTATGGGGCAGATTTACTAGGGGTCGAATTACGAATTGTAAAAAATTCGACCATCAAATTTTTTAAGGGCTTTTATGTTCAAAAAATGATCTAACAGGTCTGTTTTGATCGAATAAAAATTGTTCGAATGCATCATTCAATTTGAACGATTTGAACGATTTTGGCAAAAATCCTTTGAATTTCAAAAAATTTCCAAGAGGTCCCTCATAGGCTAAAATAGCAATTCTTCAAAAATTTTTTAAAGAGACAGTACTTTCAAAAATTTAATTTTTCAATTTTTTTTTAATTCCAATCGAATTTTGGGATATTCGAAAGTCAAAGTAGCCAAAAATTATTTCAAAATTCTATTTTTTTTATTTGAATTTTCACTTCGACCCTTAGTAAATGTGCCCCATGGCGTAATTCAAGCGTAGAGTGTGCACATAATTATTCGCAATTTGCTATTTTTGCCATGTTTAAAAAGCTTGGAGTGCAAACAAAAAATGTTTAATTCTGTTTGCACACTCTTATCCAGTTTTATAAATATAATCATGCACAAGGCAAATATATTCACTGTGTGAATCATTCTGTCCTGCGCAAAGTTTATAAATGAGCCCCTGTGAGTGTATCCTGCCTATTTTAATATAGTTATCTGTTCTATTTTCCCATGGATCTCTGTTAATAAACCATTTCAGATGCTGTTCAAGAACCATGGGTGCCCATTCTTTTACTGTTACAGTTGTATTGCACCCTGGCTCCACAATGTTGCAAGGGCTTACTCCCTGAGAATTAAGGTCTCATGAAGGGCAGAGTACAGCTATTGGACCAACAATTCTGGTCAATTTACTATTAGCGTAAACACACAAGCACCTGCTGCATCGAGGGCAAAGGCAATGACAAAAAACATATCTGAGAAGGTCTTTTTCAGTTTGTATGGGGAACGCTATATAAAACATGATATAGAGGATTTAAGTGCACAAGTGTTAAAATTTTAAAGGGTGAAAAAAGAAAAGTATGAAGTTGAGGTTGTTTTTTGTACACAGTTAAGTAAACATGGTTGTCTTGTAGGATGTTAAAATGCACATGGGTGTATGGTTTGCAAGACCTAATAGTGGACTTGAAGCATGCAAGCACCTGCAGTGTGGAGGGCAAAGGCAGCCACAAAAAATTTCCAGAACAGCAGCTGTGATGTTGCCCTGATGTTTAAGTAATAAGCTTTTTAAGTTGTAAATTGATTTGCAGAAAAATGAGGGATAACACATTACCGCTTACTTAAATGTTTTTTCGCATTCGCTAAATTCCATATCTTAATGAATTGAATTAGGTACAATGGCGCATTATTTGTTGCTGGTAAACACAACTTTTCTTTATTGTACATTAAGCACATTGGTTTGAATTGAGCTCTTAAAGGGGTGGTTCACCTTCAAGTTAACTTTAGTATATTGTAGAAGGATCAATTCTAAGAAATTTTTCAATTGGTCTTCATTATTTATTTTTCATAGTTTTTTAATGATTTGCAATTTTCTTCAGTTTCTTTGCAGCTTTCAAATGGGGGTCACTGACACCATCTAAAACAAATGCGCTGTAAGGCTACAAATGTATTGTTACTGACACTTTTTATTACTTATCATACTATTCAGTCCTTCTCCTATTCATATTCCAGTCTCTTATTCAAATCGATACAGGGTTGCTAGGGTAATTTGTACCCTAGAAACCAAATTGCTGACACTGCAAACTAGAGAGCCGCTGAATAAAAAGCTAAATAACTATAAAACAATAAACATTAAAAAATTTAAACCAATTGCAAATTGTCTCAGAATATCACGCTCTGCATCATACTAAAAGTTAACTCAAAGGTGAACAACCCCTTTAATAAGTTTAGTTGCAGAGCCACTGATATTAATTCTAGCCTAGAGTTTATTTTATAGTGCCATGATTCTCTATATTGCTTTCTGGCCTAGACCTATATGAGAAAACGTCTCTTGTAAAAAACTTAAAAACAAAACAGATGAGCATTTCAAATGCCATTTTTTCACATCCAATGACAGGGACAACAAAGGGTTGCTATAACATTTCCACTCAAAGTTGGAGTGCTCTACCTCATTCAATTCCCGTTTGGTTCCATGTGCTATAGTAGTATACTGACGAAGCCTGCCTTTGGTCAAACACCAATCCAAATATCCACTGCACTTAACTGCAGCACACTGGAGGTTGAGTTTTTGTGCAAGAAAAGTTTTATTAGCTCATGGTAGACATACAAAGCAGGCAACGTTTTTAAGCTTTATCAAGCCTGTATACACCCAACACTGTGAATCTTTAAATAGCGAATCCAATTAAGAAAAACAAAAGGAGGGGCAGGGAATACAACTTCCAACCCCCAATATGTACATTCAAAAATTGTCCATCATCATGATCCCATCAGTGTCAGTCTTTACTAAAAAGTCCTTTATGGTGATTACCCACCATTTTTAGTAGTGTATAATTATTTTGAAATTGTTTACACCCAAATTACAAACATAACAAACATATGAGTTATAGAATTGAAAAAATGCAAATACATTATATCTATATTCAGTGATATCTGAGATGCTAGGAGTACCTTACTCTCTGTACTTTTCAGGATTACACAAATTGGTGCCCGCACTCAGAAATTCCCCTGATTCAATATATAGATTATAAGGCCCGGAGTATAGTCTTTGTTCAGCCCCCTTGGCCATACTGAATCTAATCTATGGATCCACTGCATCTCATGGGGATGTTCACTGAATCTATAACTTTAAATTTTAGTTGGCTTACAGTGTGTCCCACCTGTTGAAAGTGTGCTGGCACTGGTAGTGCTGTTTGTTTTTTCCTTATAGTGGACTTATGCTTTGAGATGCGATCCCATATTTTTTGGGTAGTTTCCCCAACATATATTAGTCCACAAGGACATTTTAATATGTACATAAGGTAAGATGATTCACATGTATAATATTTTCTGATGCCATAGCGTTTCCCTGAATGTGGGTGAAAAATGTGCACAAAGGGTTGTTATAACATTTGTCATAGTCTATAATTGTAAAGGTCTTAAGAGTGTTATGTTTTGGTTCAGTCCAAACCCATTTCAATGCTTCTATGAGGAGTTTTGATGTTTTCTTCAACAAGCATAAGGCTCAATGCTATTCTAATACTAGAATCTACATTTAGGGGCAGAATTATCAAGGGTCAAAGTGAAAATTCGAAGTAAAAAATTAAAAATTTTAAGTAATTTTTGGGTACTTTGACTACTGAATATGCCGAAATTTGATTCAAATTGAAAAAAAAAACATTTGAAAATTGAATACTGTCTCTTTAAAAAAAAAAAAAAATTTTGACCCTTCACCACCTTAAACCTGCAGAATTGATGTTTTAGCCTATGGGAGATCTCCTATAACCTTTAAGGAATGTTTTTGAAAAATTTTTGTGGGGAAAATCGTTCAAATCGAATGATTCAAAAATTTTTATTCAATCAAAATTAGTATATGTAGTCGATTGCATGGAGGGTTGGTGTTAGTGTGTATGTATGGACACTGGGTTTCATTTGGAGGGGTCAGACTTTGGTCTTTTTTCAATGTGAATACATTTCCCACCTGGTTCACATTAATTAAGTATGCCAGATGGTGTGTCTGACAACATTTAATAGGGAGATGGGTCAACTAATGAGTCAAAGAAATATGTGGATCTTGCTATGTCAAATTTTTGCCTACAGTGTGTATAAATAAAAATTGATCAGACACCCTGATACACCACATTCCTGCTTTTATTTTCAATGAACATGCCAAATCTGAATCAATTTTAAAAACTCAAATTGCAAAATAACATACTGTATGGGCAGATTAAACAACATCAAGGGGCAGATTTATCAAGGGTCGAATTTGGAATTTCATTTTTTTTTTTTCATTTTTATGGACAAAACTGTTAAATTTGACAAGGGAGGTATCCAAATTCAATTCTTTAAAAAAATTCAAATTAATTTTTCAAGATTAATCATACTCTGGCCCTTTAAGAACTCAAATTTGACTTGCTGTATAAGTCAATGGGAGAGGTCCAGGGATCAATATGGTGATGTTTGCAGCCTTCCTGACAATCAAATATTTTTTGGAAAAAAATTAAATTTGAGTTTTTGAGTCGATCCTATTCACCCAAGTTTAAAAGATTCAATTTTTATAATAAATTTTGATTGATCGAATTTTGAATTTATGGGAGTATAAAAATTCAAATTCAAAATTTGACCCTTGATTAATCTGCACCCAAATGTTCACGTTTTTTAGTACTTTTTTAAATGTACAAAAACAAATGCAGTGAATTCATATAGTACCCTTCATTTCCAATGAGTCTGACAAAATTATTTGAAAAATCAAAAAATTAAAAATAACTTGAATTTTGAAAACAACTTTCATTGGCTTCTACGTAATCTCTCCAGCTTTTAAATGCCTTTCTTTTACATTTCAGCATTCACATTTTATGAGCTTAATTTCTTATATTTGAGATTCTGGATGTCTCCCTATAGTATTGTGATCCTGTATGTATTTCAGTATCTTATTCACTGTTACCCTGTCCATAAACTTTCTTATTGTTAAAACAACAGGCCTACAGTTTTCAAGTTGAGAGTGTGATTCCTTTTTTGAATAATGGCACCACATTAACAATTATCCAATCTTGCAGAACCATGTCAGATATCAAGAAATCCTGGAAAATGGATTCTGATACTTTGGACCAGATTTACTTGCAGATTTACCATGCAACCTTCCACGGCTGGGCAACCAAACAGATGAAAAAACATGATTTCAATTGGGTTTTCTACCATCAGTTTCTCTTGGATTGCTGCATAAAAAAATTTTCTTCTCTTTTCAAGAGCAGTTTTTTTTTTATAAAAAAGTCCATTAGTAATAACCTTTGTTAGATGATATTAGAGGATATTGCATATTATTTAAAAAAATCACATACAAAATCTCCTCACCCTTTCAGCATAAAGAAGGGAGATTAGATTACCTCCTTCAGGTCACATCATCTCACTCATCTCCCTTTAGAATCAATATTTCCCTGCAAATGAGTCACATTTTTTATTTCATGTAAAAGTATTACTTTGTGCATTTTTTATAAAGCACTAAATATAAAATGCTTTTCTCTGTATTGACAAGAACGCCCTAAGTACACTCTTATGTTACAAGTGATACTGATCTTAATTGTACATTATTAAATTAATAGATAAAATACACTTTACTTATCAAAACTTTATTTTTATTCTTTAGTATGATTTATTGCAAGTATTTTCTTTTTTACTTAATAAATTTGTGTTATTTGCCTAAAAGCTCAGTGAAAATGTTAAGATTGTAATTTTGGTGTAGACATAAATGGAAAAGCTAAATTTGATTCATAAATATCCTTTGAACTAACAGCAACTAATCATCTATTGTGTCCTTTAGACGTCACTAAAAATGTCTCAAAAATATGACTTATTCAGAGTTAAGAGTTTAAATTGATTGCTAGAAAAGCTTTCAAACCTACACTCTTGTATAATTTCTTGCCTAAAGGTTTTTTGTGTCATTCTGTATGTTGTCTGGTGTGTTACATATTTTGTCTTCTGATGGTTATAAGATATTAAATGCAGATGTAATGCAAAGTTATTTTGTTGTTATTCAAATTATTTCATTCTATAGTGGGGCCTGATGTAGGTATATAAAATGAGACAAAATAATTTTAGCTATTTACAGATATATAGAGGAAAGCATACCATATTTAGTTTTGGTAGTGATAAGTGAATCTTTCCCATTTTGATTCATTGAAAAATTTGAGAGGCAAAAAAATTCACAATAGCATTGAAGTCAAGAGCCAAAAAAAATTTTGCACAACAAATTTTTTCTCACTGGGGCAGATTTATCAAGTGTCAAACTGTAAAGTCTAATTTAAAAAATTCTTATTTCTCTTTAAAAATTTAAATTCATCCATTCATTTAAAACCTGTCAAATTGCTGTTTTAGCCTATGGGGGACCTCTTAGAACCCATATGGAGTCAATTGGTGGACTTTTAAAATTCAGAGTTTTTTTGGGAAAATCTTAGAATAGAATGCGATCAATTCAAATTCAATTGAACATCGACCTATTAAATTCAGATTCATTTTGGTTGGTCTTTTTGAATTCAAATTCAAAGTTTTTGCACTTTGAAAGTCGAGCCGTCATACTGTAAATCTGCCCCTAAATGCATTAAAGTCAATGGGGGTCATTTATAAAGTTCGTGCAGCGCATAATTGTTTGCAAATGATAGTTTTGCCCATGCTTTTTCCTGAACGCTACAATATATAATACTGTGGCTGTCTTTCCAGTTTTTGCGAATTCGCATTGTGAATGAATTTTCGCAAATTAACTCATCACTAGTTTTTGGAGCTAGTCTAAAAATTAAAAAGCTCTACTTCATATATTGAACTTACTGTAGCAGCCCAGATAAACAACCTTATGTCAGGATCATATTGCCTTTTGGGCTTAAAGTCAATAAAATAAATAAAACTGTTTCCCAGTGTGTTTCTTTGTGTACCAACTTTCTCAAGTGCTAACAGCACTCCACCAGCCTTAAAAAAGTTGGGACATAATGAAGTGTGTTGGGAAAAGATATAATAGTTTTTTTTCTTGAACAACTATTCTCTGCTAAATTGTAAGTGCAATACATATTTATTTGAATAAATGTGCTGAAATAATTTTACATGATGGCAGCACTCGCCTACTTTTCGCCTACTTTTATGTTTATTTGTAGACTTTACCTGCTTAGGACCAGCAGCTTCAGGAGGCAGATACACAACTACTTTGAACCAGTTAATGCTCTTTCTCTCTTATATACCTAGGGGCAGATTTACGATCAAATAGTAAAAATTCGATCGAACGATAAAATCATTTGAATCAAACTTTGAATTTTTTTTATTCAATCTAAAAAACTTTGAGCTTCCCTTAGGGAAGCATGGCAATTTGGTAGGTTTAATCTGGCGAACTAGGCAATCGAATAAAAAATTAAAGGGCAAGTAATTTGACCATCGAATGGTCGAATGATCATATACATTTTTATTTATATCATTCAAATCATTTCATTCGATCGAATTCTTAAAATTCGATGGTCGAAGTGGCCCAAAAAACTATTTGAAAATTCGAATTTGAAACTTTTTGAAAATTCAATCGAATTTCGAATCATTCACACGAATTCAGTAAATCTGCCCCCCAAAGATGGGCACTAAACCCTCTTGTTTCAAACTTAGTGCCAGATGGTGTCAAGCACAACATATAATACAACCAAGCCAGTGGGCAGGGAAATGACCAGCTGGCACTGGGCAGTGCACTTTGTTATGATAAAAATGAACAATACTTTTATAAATGTGTGCAAAAGCTCCCTATCACATCATCCTGTTGGGCTGTTTTTGAGGAGTACATACTTTGGGGCAGATTTACTAAGGGTAGAATTCGAGGGTTAATTGAATTGGTCAAAATTCAAATTTGAAGGGTTATAACGAAATTTGCTCGAACGAACCATCAAACGATTCAAACGATTTTAACTATTTGATCAAATTTTTTTTATTCGATCTTAAAATGCTGAAATAACCCTATGGGAGCTTCAAATTAGTTATTCAAATTTTTTTTAAAGGGTAATTACTTCAACCATTTATTTTATAGATTTTTATTTTTTTCAAATTGATCAAATTCTTCATAAAAATTTGATCGAATTTCGAATCCTTCATGTGAATTAAGTAAACCCCTTTGTGTGCTTTGAGCTACTGTTGAGAAGCATTGGGGCCCTCAGAAATCTGCAACACCTTAAAAAAATTAAAACATGAGGTTATATTTGTCAAATAAACTGATGCTTCAGAACTGATTAATAATGCACTTGTTACTAAGCTGCCAGGCAATAAATATTCGAATTTTTTATACTAATTATTTTACATTTCCTGCATATATTGTATAACATGAGATTTCCTCTAAACTCAGGTAGAGCATGAGCTCTAAATCAACAGAAAAGAAAATAGGCTATTGGTACATCTTTCCACGCACAAACCTTTACTGCTAAAGGGCTGTAGTTGATCTTGGATGAAAGAGACATTCGAGATAATTTCTAGACAAACTTTATGTTGACATTTAATACTCCCTTAAAAGTTCTGCTAAAGAATGTGGGTTGGGGTAAAGCAGCACTGATTATTCCTAGTAGCATCAATATAAAAACCAAAGAATATATTCAAGGTCCTCATTGGGCAATATGTTTATACGTTTGTATAGATGGGCATATACCTGCCCCTCTCTGAAGTAAAAAGCTTATGACACATTAGGAATTTTAATAGTTACAGTGGTCAGTGGTGGTGCAAATGGCCCACCTGATAAATAATAAAAACTTTGTCTATGGTAGTTTTAAGCAAAGAACCATGTTCTATGCATTAACCAGCTCAGGTGCTTTGTTCAAGTCACCATGTTTTCTACCCACAATTCAATGTGATAATTTGATGCAGTAATTCATTAAATGACCTGCCAGAGTATTTGCAGCAGTGACAGGAAAATGCATCTGACACAATTGCAGTCGATCAAAACACAATTGCACTTCGACCTGAACTGGATGTTGTCTGCATTTTGTCAATAAAATTAACATATCTGTGTAATTCTTTGGGTGAAGTACACAGGGTTTATTGATGCAGACCAATGTGGGAACTCTGGAGCTCTATGGTTCCTCAGTGTCAGTATTTGCAATTGTGTGCAATTCATAACAGAGGCGTTAAGCACAACTAGGTAAAGTGCAAGGTACAGCTTTGGGGGCAAGTACTCAATGAAATGCAACAATTCACATAATCTGTCAACTCAATAGTTTTGGATTCAGTTTTACAGACCCTTTAAAGCAGGGGTTCCCAACCATTTTCTTACCCATATTCACATGAAAAAATAGTTGGGGAGCAACATATGCACGAAGAAAGTTCCAGGGGGTGAAATTGCTTCCACTGGAAGACTGTGATTGGCTACTCGATAACCATGGAATGTGGACTGCCAGCCTAAAGGAGGATATACTTGAAAGTACACCTAGGGGCAAATTCCCCTAAAATCCCTCGAATCCCCTCGATAATCGATAAGCATTCGCCTATCGAATGCTTTTCGAATAGTTCTAGGCTATATTTTTTGCTCGATATTCGATTTGTCGATGAAATTGTACGATCAAATACCGATCGTTCCATTTCACGAAAAATTTTAAATTTTGCCTTCGAGCCTCTGAAAAATTCGTACGATTCGAACAATCGAGGCGTTTGATCGTACAGATGGTATCCAAGCAAGTCTTTGCAAAAGAAGCCTATGGGGAGTTCCCATAGGCTTCTATTGGTATTCAGTAGGTTCAAACTGGTTCAAAATTTTGTAAATTTGCCCCCTAGTTTTTATGCAATTAGAACTTGCTTGGAATTTAAAAATCAGCACCTGCTTTGAGGCCACTGAGGGCAAGATGCAAGGGCTTGGTAAGCAATATGTTTCTGGCAGGCCATTGGTTGGGGATCACTACTTTAAGGTTTCTATGTTGGTTGTGTGACACTTAAGATTCTGCTAAACTGTATCTTGCAAAGAGTGCCAGAATACAGTAAAATCTCAAATCAAATCCCCAATTTGGTGAATCCCTAACAAATCCATACAAAAGCAATGCAATTTCAAGGTAAATCTATAGATTTAAGTGTTCTGTGCTCAAATTGATAGCAAAATTAGCAAGTTTATTTCTAACTTGCTATTTTGTTTTAATGTCCAGCTGAGCATTGACTATAAGAAAAAAATGTTTTCATGTATTAAGATTATAGAAAATGCATAAAACTAAACTCTCACCACATTTATTTAAATTTACATAGTTTCCCTTCCTTATATCCTAATTTTAAATACATTTACTTGTATTTTATACTACTTACATTTAACACATGCTATAGTTGAGATTTATTGTGTATACTTATGTTAATTCTTTATATTAATTATATGGAATAAATGCTGAATGTTATAATAAATATTATATAGTAAATATGATTAATTTGATCATACACCTTTATCTTATAGACCAACAGTGTTTTTATTTTAGACAAATCTACATTCCTATATCTTTCTATCTTTATCTTTCACTGAGTGGATGCACCATCTGTAAATTCAATATTTTTTTACCCTGAGCATTGCATCTTGTTCAATTCCTTACCTGTCAAAGAAGCGCCAACACTGTTTCAATTGGATTCCAAAAATAACCTCTTTATTCACACTGCTTATGCTATTATATTGTTGCACAGCTTGGGCAGGCAAAGGGTCATTCCATTATCCTGAAAGAGATAACAGAGTATTAGGGCAGTCAAGCTCTTTGACTTTATGCCCCATGGTAATGGGTCTTTTTTAAGGCCTTTAACCAATGTTTCTACTTGGTATTTTACAAAAGAAAAGGTAATATTCCCTCTTAATCCTTTATCTTCCTGTTTCTGCAGACAGTTAAGTAAAATGTGTTCAGGTTTTCATTAAAATGCTCTGTGTTCATATGAAACTAGGGCTTGATCACACACTAAATTTAAGTTCAATAAAAAATAAGATCCAAGAAGCAGTTTCTGGTTAGCGTATGTTTGCAATAGTTCCAAAAGAAATTAAATAGCTTGATAGGATTTAAAGATAAAGAAAAAAATCAGATGCACATATAAATGTGAAACAATTATTTTTTGTTTCACTTTGTCAAGGCTTCAATAAATAAGGCTTTCCAGCAGACACTTTACTAAATTCCCTTAAAGACAATGAAAAACAGGATAGGGACACAAGGTTGTCACAAATCTGAATATACAGCATTTACAAATGTTAATGAAGACCAATGAATAAAATGTATACATCATATTTACCCCCATTAAGAAGTTGCTATGCATTAAAAGTCGTGCAGTGATTTTTTTATTGAGTGGATATACTGTAAGTTAAATCATGTTTCTTCCTGAACAGTGCATCTTGTAAAGAATTAGGTACACATTAAATGGAAGCTGGATGACCTTTAAAAAGTTTTACCACAATTAAAAGTGATTCCCATCAAAAAGCATTTTGATGCATCAGATGCATCAGGTGCAACTCCCTTAAGTGGCCACTAAGGCCACTAAGGGGAGTTAGTAAAGCTTGTGTCTCCCTGAGGTGGGAATAGAGATGCTGCCCGCTCCCCTCCTGCCATTACCTGTCCTGCGTCCAGGGGGTCAAATCACTAGTGAAGAGAGTGCTATTACACTAGAAGAGCCACATTTCTGGTTTAAAACCAGGAGCAGCTGTTTTGCTCAACTCACCTCATTGGTACAGCACACCTGGTGTCCACAATTGTGGAGAAAATATTGCATTCTAAATGTTGTGCTTAAAATTGCTATTGCAACACTACATAAATAATAAATTACCATTATCTATATTAATACATAAGACCCAGACCCTGCAAATAAAGACATTGAGAATATGATTAATATGTTACACTATGGGGGGCATATGCATGGCCTCTCAGACAATCACAATTTAAAGCAATAAGTGATTGATGCAAAACTATATGCAAACAAATTGGACTTGACTGTTTACAGACAGAACCATGGCAATTTATGCATCAGGTTAGTATGTTAAACCTTCCAATTTAAAGAAACATAACATTGACAGAGGTCAAACAGCCACTTTTGGAATAATTAGGATAACATTTTTTATGTACAAAATTTGATGTAAAATCCAGGAAAACCATATGTAAAACCAGAGAAAAGCACCCATTTCTATTCATTATAAATCGATGGAGCAACAAAAAGCCAATGTGCAGTAAAACTTATAGGGGTTGTTCACATTTGAGTTAATTTTTAGTATAATGTAGAGAGTGATATGCTGAGACAATTTGCAATTGGTTTACATTTTGTGGTTTTATAATTATTAAGCTTTTTATTCAGCAGATCCCTAGTTTGCAGTGTCAGCAATTTGGTTTCTAGGGTACAAATTACCCTAGCAACCCTGCATTGATTTGAATAAGAGACTGGAGTATAAATAGGAGACAAACTGAATAGAATGATAAGTAATAAAAAGTGGCAATAACAATACATTTGTAGCTTTACAGAGCATTTGTTTCTAGGTGGTGTCAGTGACCCCCATTTGAAAGCTGTAAAGAAACAGAAGAAAATTGCAAATCATTAAAAAAACTATGAAAAATAAACAATGAAGATCAATTGAAAGGTTTCTTAGAATTGGCCCTTCTACAATATACTAAAAGTTAACTTGAAGGTGAACCACCCCTTTAAAATAGAAAGAAATATTATGCATATGAATCGTCACCAAATATTTCTGGTTTGTTAAAGGAATAATAGAAAGGAAAACCAACATGATTACCAGAAATTGCAATGGAAATTTATAAATTTTACTGTTTATTCAGACCCAAACAGGTTAATTTCTAACAGACATTAAAACTCATTGTTTAATATTTTAGATTAAATCAGAGAACATATACCAGTATATATACCAGACTATAACTCTGTTATGGGCTCTCCCTAAACCCCCTAGTGAGTAGTGCGGCCCTGATCTATTGTAGAGGTAAGAGCTCTGTCATTGTTCTGTTAATGAAAAAGTATAATACACTAGGGCAAATTTACTAAAGGGCTGACAAACGCTCGCGAATTTTCACTAGTGTTACTTTGGCAATGTGAGAAAATCAAAGCGAAGATGCGCTAGCATTCAATTCTGCCTAGCCCAACTTCGTTAAAGGTTGCGCTCAGACGAATTTGCATACCACAGGAAATTTAAAGTTGAATGCACCTATTAATGTTACATGATCTAATACACTGATAACTAGACATGCCAAGGGAACCTTAATAAAGTTAATAAAGTTTTTTAATGCCCTACCCATGAGCCCACTCTAAAATAATGTTCCAAATGTAAAAAAATGAATGGGGGAAACTGGGCCTATCACCTGAAAATAGGAAAAGTCACCAGCGTTTTTTGAACTTGAATATGATGTACAGTAAGTAACTGAAGATTGAAGAAGTTCTATGCACTCCATTGCACTTCGCCTCGACTGAGCTGGTGAAGGCAAGTCTGGTGAAAGAGGTAACGTTCAGTAAAATCTGCATCTTAGTGAATTTATGGAGTAATGTCCAATCGCCAGAGTGACAAGTCGCCTGGCGATTGAGTGCGAACCACCGCTAGCGAAGTGATGCCTGTACTTGTTAGTAAATCAGTGAAGTACCTGAAAGTGTTAAATCTTTGCCATGGTTAGTCACTTCCCCCTTTAGTAAATTTTCCCCACTGTCGTAGAAGTTCATTTCTCCAATGCAATATGTTTTATATACTCTGCTATATGCATACTATGTATGCATGTATCATGCAGCAACTTTACTGAGTTTGAACTGTAGATTGCTGAAGTTTATAGTGAAGCCCAGCAGATCACATGGTGCATCCCATGATGGCTACTCTATGAAAAATATGCCCAGTCTGAGCAGCACCCTGTCAATTGATTATGAGTTTCCCATCACAATGCAAAGAGATCATGTGTTATCTACTAATGTTTAATGTGTTTTGTGTAATAACCCTGTACTATGTTCCCAGGAGTATCTAGAAATAACTGCCTGTTGTAATGTAATGTGTGTTTCCCTACTGTTTAACAAGTATGCTATATCCATTTCTGTATACTTTTTTTTCTGTAACTCTTGTAACCACCATATGATCACTGTTCTGGTTATGTTCTGGTTATATTAAATATTAAAACCTGAGTGCGTTAAGATCTATGGGAAAAACACAGAACATGTCTGCTTAAGTCATTCCATCAGCAGCTGTGTGTCTCTACACTGAGTGAGTGTTGGGAAAAATCCCCTTCCTAATTTGCCTCAGAGGGGAACAAAATTCCACAGTAACTCCAAGATGGGAATAAGACCAGTCCCTGTAACAACTTTTGCAATAACTATTTTCTTGGTTGCTAAAAAGCCATACAACTCACTGACAAGGGGATTCCTTAGTTTATCCATTTGCTTGAGCCATCTCACTGACCCCATATACCTTAACAAAACACTAGGGGACAGAAATGGGGTGAAATGGGCACAGCATGAATTCACATTTTATCAAACAAATAGAATCTTGCAAACCCAAGCCCAGACATAAGGCCAGAATTCCACAAGAGATTGCTTACTGTGCTCTGCTGTTTCTCAGTGAAGAATTAAGATCAGCACTTTGTCATTATATCCACCACTGAGTATTATGCTGTCTCTAATTACAGTGAGGATTGCCCCAACCTCTGCTACCAGCCGCACTGTATATCCTAGCCTTCTTTATTTCTTTATATTTTAATGATGAGATAAATCTTAAAAGTTAACTTTCACTATGTTTTATATGGACTGTGTAGTTCTGCTTATTTCCAAGTTGCCATGGCATTCACCCTTCTGCCACTGATCTCTTGTTTCAGAACCCCAATGCAAGGAAAAGCAATGTTATATTTAACCAATGTATAGCAACAATTTTTCTCTGTTTCATTTTCCTAAGCTACTTAGGCTAACAGAAGTCTTCACAGTCTACACATTATAACTGCAGTTCCTCTAAAACTAAACTCTCCCAAATATAAAAAGATTTGCTTCTTGGCATTATGCCCAATGTGTAAATAAAGGATATACCCTCTATACCTATTACCCTCTAAGGTTTTAGAGATATGTCTTATTTTCCCTTTCTTGTATTTCATGGATGCTCTTGGAACATTATTGCTTATATGATTTCAATTAGGTTTAGCTACACAGTGTAAACAAAGCTTTGCATCTTTGATCTGTTGTTGTTTTATTATTATTGACCTCAAATAAATTATTATTATTGAATACATTGTTCATGGCTCACTATGCATCAAAAATGCTAAAATCTACTTTTTCTAACTGATTAATAGTGATGGGCGAATTTATTCGCCAGGGGCGAATTCGCGGCGAATTCCCGCGATTCGCCGCTGGCGAATAAATTCGCGAATCACCAGCGAAATTTCGCTTTCCGAAAATTCGCCGAAAACGAGTCGCGCGTCAGTCGCGCGTCATTTTCGACGCGACGCGACGAAAACGACGCGACGCGCGTCAAAAACGACGCGACGCGCGACGAAAACGACGCGACGCGTCAAAGTTGACGCGACGCGCGTCAAAGTTGACGCGACGCGCGACAAAATCGTCCCGCGACTCGTTTCGCGAATTTTTCGCCAATTCGCGAATTTCTCAAGAAATTCGCGAATTTTTCGGCGAAGCGAATCGCGGGAGATTCGCCCATCACTACTGATTAATAAGTCAAAATAGGTGCCTGTTTAGGCATGAAATGTTATAGAAGTAGATGGTGAGCTGATAAAAAATGTGAATCATCTAGATATACTGTAGAATCCATATCTATACAGGTAAAAACCACAGGGATTTGCAGAATCAAAAAAGCAGTAGTAAATGCAATCTAAAGGTATATCAATTTGCTTATTGATCACTGAACCTGCTCTCAATTATATGTGATTACACTGTCAACATTGTATTGATTTTACATAACATTACAAAGACTTGGGACAAGTTAAACTTGGGAGGGCCTCTTTATTAACATTCTAGTTATCATTATACTTTACTAATAAATTGTTTATTAGAAGTAAAAAATACTCTAAAACCTCTCAAATTAGATTTTTGATAAAAGACCAATTGTCAAAAATGTAAATGCTTGCAGGTTCATGAAGGTGAGTTCAAATGTTTTTTTCTTTTGTTTTTTTTTACACTTGCCAGGCTTTTTTGAGCTTGTAGACTCAGAAATTTTTAGTGTTTGGGCTTGTAAACTCACAAATTAGAGGTTTTTGAGTATTCTTCACTATCATATTCAATCAAGGTTTTATGTATAGAGTTTTAAATAAATAGCCATGAGTTTTTTAAATTGTGAGTTTATTCAAAGTAGAAGAAACTTTAAACACAAATTTGATTTTTGATAAATAAGATCCTTAATCACTGTTAGGAACCAACCACAGTGTTCCTATCTCCTCCAGTGCCACATCCAAACTGGCACCACCCATGGCTGCCACATGGTCTGTGGTGCTGATGCTGAGCATGAGGGGTTTGATACCCAAGTATAGGTCCTACTTTTGAATGTTCCTGGGTATGTTAAGATGCCTCTCTGACGTATTACTGTATACTGCCCTTCTTTAACCCTTTGGATACTGTGTGTTGTGCCATTTGGGCCTTACAATCTCAATTTTTCCTGTACAAACGTTTTTTAAACTGAATTATGATTATGTCTACAAAAGAGGAGTATAGAATAAATACTGCAATATTTTGTTATAGTGGTACACAGAGGAGGTCTTATTTGGCTTGTATTTAAATAGCTCAGCTGATCAGTAAACTAAACCAATTGTTATCACTTATAAACATACATGTTATGTCATGTGCTTATATTTAATATAAGCAGCATCTTCTGCTAATTACATATAAGTTTTACATTAGAGACAAGTAAATAGGCTACTATAATAAATTAAAAAAGACCTATCATGGTTTTGCTTTTGCAAAATTAAGATGTAAAAGTTACACCCCCAGGGCTGATCCTGAATTCAAAATCCAAGAATTATCTGAGAATACTGGGCCTTATAGTTTAAAAGAAATGTGTAGGCCATGGAATTTCATATTTTACACTGTCTAATAACTTTTAAATCTCCTTTTATTATGCAAGTATTTTTAACATCCCTATGAAAAAAAGTATCTCCAATTTCTCTTCCTTCCATCCATTGCATCCTTAATAGCTGCCGAATATGCAAATACTAGCATTTTTTATTTGTTCTTACTGCTGCATATCTGATCAGGACAGTAAATATTCATGAGTTTGCTATTGTAGAAGCTGTGAAGTACAGAAAATATGCCCTCCAAGGTGACATGTAATTTGGCAGCTTCTACATAAAGAGGCTTTAGAAAAAAGTCTGAAAATATCCTAATAATTAGACACATCACTACAACAGCATTGTTATCTCTGCCTCTCATTAAATAAATATCATGAGCTTATTTTTATTCAGTTTCTGAATTATGGAAAAGGTAATATTCAGAATCATTATATGGAATGATCTTATGTCTTCAAGTCCATTTATTTCCTTTTATTCACATTGATTCTATTCTAAAATAATATTTATGTAACATTATATTAATAAACAACTAAGTGCCCACCCTTAAAATAAAATTCATCACTCCTTTAAAGCAATTAAAGTGTAATTAAAAAATGAGGGTTCTTGTTATTTTCCATGTCTGGCAAGCCATCTGCCTTAAAGGAAAAATAAATGCTACTTATGTAAACGACATTTGGGGCTCTTTGATAACTGACTATCCTAATTGCTTTACCCATAGACCACAGTTTTTAGCACCTTATAAACCCCTTACCCTTCTGCAGGTAAATATAAAGTCAATCTCATTCCATGCTATCCAGGAAATGAGCAACTGTTTTGAAAAATTAGCTTTAGATTAAGATTTAGATATATTTTTATTTATCTGCAGCAGGGCAAGGGGTTTATGAGGTGCTGTTTTCTCAGTAGGTAGAGCAAATGTGCTAATTTAAATGTAATGCTGATAAGTCTTCCACCTAGAAAGAACTTTAAAGAACAATATGTGTATATATGAAGCATAAACCCCTTCTTTTCAGAATATATTATTTGGGAAAATATTTGCACAATTTGTTTAACCAATATACAACATGCAACATAGTTTATTAAAAAAAACATCAAAGAGGGTACAATATATGTTAGGGAAGTTGCTCAGCAACCCCTTTGGCTGTTACTCCCAGATACTCCCAATGGTGTCAAAACAGGTGAATATTTCTGAATTTGTAGGAATATTTTGGTTGCATAAGACAATATACAGTCTGCCAAAACAGAGCCTCATTCAGACTGCCTGTACACATAGGGGCTACTAAATAGCTAATCACAGCCTTTATTTGGCAAGCCCCAGGAATGTTTTCAAGCTTGTTTTGCTCTACAACTTTTTCCACAATTGAATGTGGCTCAATGGTAATTATTGCTGGGGCCCTTTGCTGTAGGGAGTTGAGGTAGAAACATATCGAAAAATCCAAGATTCAAAATTTAAAATTGCCAACTGTTTTGAGAAAAAAAATGTGCCATTATCATTGTATTGCAGACAATCCTTCCACATTAGATGGAGATCCAAATTTGGAAAAAGCAAGACCTTTATAGGAAATTATTGTAGTCAACCCAGGTGTGGAACTAAACATTGATACAAACTTCCCTAAAATGTTGAGTAATACATTGGTTTCTGTACATAAAAGTAGCATATTTTAGTGAGTTAGATTCTATCAGCTAAAATCACTTTTCCGTTGTAGAATTAAAACAGTATGCACAATAGGACAAGGGTATGATACTTATAAATGATATAGGTATACAAAGGTTACAAATAAGTACAAATCTGGCAAAATGGATAGTATAAAGCATGAGAGACTAGAAGAGAAAAGCAGAAATTAAAGAGGAAGCACAGAAATACCCAGAAAGAACCAGTAACATAGCAAAATGTTAGTATACATTGGAAAAAAAACAACACAAATTAAACTTTAAAATAGCAAAGACTTTATTAAGAAATAATTTACCAAAACTCCACTTCTGCGCCTCTTCAAAAAAGGCGACAGGGCAACGATCCATCATGAGGCTCTGGATTTCTCCTCCCTGACAATTTTACTGACAGCATGTAAAGGAGCCA
>CM044432.1:133629337-133639513 GCA_024363595.1 Xenopus borealis
AGTGTACACTTGAGAAAGAGCTCTGCTCGAAACATGTCATGACAAATGAAGAACTTGGAGGTTTTTTAACCACAATTCTTTTTTGCAATAGATTTCTGGCTTCAACGGACGGAAGCAGTGGTTAAAGGTCGAATAAGCTGAATTATTTGAGTAAACAGGGAATACATGGTGTATAACAAACAAGGGTTTACAGAGTACAATATGATTAGAGGGCCCTACAAATTAGAAATTTACAAACTAAAGATCAGGGTACAATTGAAACATTAGGATTTTAGAAACAGTATTGTTATTTATGATAAAGCAATGATTGATTAGTTAACTTTTAGCTATTTATTCAATCTGAGTTTTTTAAAAAAAAATTAGTTTGTAAATACAAATTTGAGGTATTCAAGTTTTTATATTCTAATTTTAAAACAAAAAAGCAAACATTTGAGTTTTTACAAAAATGTTTTAGTCTATTTGAAATAGAAACAACTCTTAAATTACACATTTATATTTTAGTAAGTAGGATTAGGTCTGTAAAGGTCAAAGGCCAAAGTAAAAATTATTGTCATCTCAGCAGTATATGAATACACAGTAAGATGAGACAATGTTACTCCAGCAAGTACAGATCACAAAAACGCACATACAATACACAATATAATATATACAGTTCAGGTGTGTCTGGAATGTAGTGGGAGGGCAGGCAGTGAGTGCATCATTGTACAATGTGTTATACTTTAGGAAAAAAAATAAAATCATAATTTTCACAATATTTTAAGGTGCAGTTGTAAAAGCACAATCAAAACAATTTAACAGTTCAATGAGAAATTTTCTATATAAATAAACCCCTCCCTTGCACCAGCTACAGCCTAGTGATAAGAAGCTGCTTATTATACAGAGTGATTCTCAGTACATTGCTGATTTGTTTTGATTGTGCTCATAGGAATCAGGAAGTAGACTGTGACTTGTTTTAATTTTAGATATTGCCTTATTTAGTGAAAAAAATTAAAACCATAGATAAACAAATAAAAACAATTGGCAGAATGAACTAATGAACAATGAACTACTGCTAAAAAAAGGAGTTTATTGCCCATTTAGGAATAAGCTGCAAAATGAAAATAAACTTCCATCACTAGTACTGCATACTCAATCATTTTTACAAGACTGTGAACTTTTAGGCAGTATCTGTGCAGCCAAACCAGCAGTTCTGGGTGCATAGTTGGTCACATAAGGGGATGATTTGCATGTCTCCGCTCATAAAGCCTTATGTGAGAGTAAAACTCTTATTTTTGGTATGAAGGCAGTGCTGTCCTATATTGCACAAGGCAAGTAAATATCTTCTGTATTCCGAAAGCTTTACACTGCATATCTTGCATGTAAAGGATTTTGGCTCCTTTTATACCCTCCCTTTAAGTTATTATAACTGCAAAGAGACAACCATAGCAGTAACAATCAAAAGCACTGGTTCTAGACTGAAACCACATGTAAGAGTCTTCTGTTGTCTATAACTTCCATTAGCTTTCATTTCTAAGCAATATTATCTTATAATTTCTGTTTAATGCACCCCTACTATAAAATGCATTTACTCTAGGAATCACAACACCGAACAGATGAGGAAAATGATAACAATATGCATTCATAAAAAATATTCGTTCATAAATGCATAAGTGGTAATACCAAATAATTTTATTTCAAATTAATGTGCATGTAATAGGAAAGGATGTTTGGTTTAGTCCTTGCCCCGCTCTTCATATTCCCAATTTAAAAATGGAACAGCTGTGATGATTTAATTTACATGCTAATAACAAACCAGCCTCCAGAAACCAGCAAGTAAATGCCTTTTATTGTCAGCCTATCTTTGCTGGTACAGCTTGAATGAAAACTCTGGTAATTAATTGTTTTAAGGAATTCTATTAAAATTATCTGCAAGTAATGCATGTCAAATGATTATCTGAGGAAGTTACACTACCTTGGTCAAAACTAGCATTCTGGAAAGGGATCATAAATGTGTTTCTATCAGTTTCACTAGTGTGGGTAAAGACACTACTTGTCATAAACCATGTGCATCAGTAAGATGTTTGCTAAGGAAAATTATATACATTTTTTAATTTCTGAAACAACATACAGAACATTATTATTGAAAAGTCCAGGCTTACAATAACAATTTTAGGTAAAAGCATTTAAAATATATTAATTAATGGACTATATGTGTTATCAGATGTTCCTAAAATGTACCATTACTTTGTTCTGAAGTGAAACAAATTTAGCAATAAATTATATTATATTTTTTCCTAAATATATTTTGAGTTTTCCAAATCAAGTTTTTAATTGGAAATACAATTTTTCGGCGATGCGAAACTGGGTAGATTCCCCATCACTATCCACCACATTCAGAACTGGAGCAGGAATACCTGTAAGTAACATTCATCTAGGGATACAACTGTTTTAGGAGCAATAAACATTGCCCTTGTTGCATTATGCATCCATTATTTTAATGAAACTTTTTTGCCACAGCTTCATAAAATAAATCATAAGTGAATATGCGCAGTGATAACAACTCACCTGAATTCCATCCTTCAGCATTTGTATTGAATATTATGTAAGAAGTCACTGTTGTGATGATCTGTGCCCCATCAGTGATTTTTCTGCTTTCCCAGTCAGTCTTCTTCATGAGAATAATACAAGATTAGCTTGTAACATAAAACAACAATATATTCTATGCTGCATTCTCATTTAAAGGGAAACTGTCATGGGAAAACATGTTTTTTTTTAATGCATCAGTTAATAGTGCTGCTCCAGTAGACTTCTGCACTGAAATCCATTTCTCAAAAGATCAAACATTTTTTTTTATATTCAGTTTTGAAATCTGACATGGGGCTAGCCATTTTGTCAATTCCCCAGCTGCCCCTGGTCATGTGACTTGTGCCAGCACTTTAGGAGGGAACTGCGTTCTGGCAGGCTGTTGTTTTTCCTTCTCAATGCAACTGAATAGTATGCAGTGGGACATGGGTTTTACTATTGAGTTCTGTTCTTAGATCTACCAGACAGCTGTTATCTTGTGTTAGGGAGCTGTTATCTGGTTACCTTCTCATTGTTCTTTTGTTAGGCTGCTGGTTGGGGGAAAGGAAGGGGGTGATATCACTCCAACTTGCAGTACAGCAGTAAAGAGTAATTGACGTTTATCAGAGCACAAGTCACATGACTTGGGGCAGCTGGGAAATGGAAAAGGATAAGATACTGGACTTTATAGCAAATTATAATACTATGAGTTTGTGCCAGCATGGTTTTAGGCATAACAGATCATGCCAGACTAACTTAATTTCTGAGGTGAGCAGGGACCTAGTGTGAGGAGGACTCGCCCTGGTGGTCTAGCGTTCCAGTGGGGACATCTGCTGCACCTTCTGGGCACTGTCATACTGATCTTCTCCCTTTAGCGCCTGTCCTTCTAAGGCTTGCAACACTTCCGGGTTTTACATGTCGAAGCGTCAAAGGCATCATGACTTTCAAAGTATTTAAAGGGCTTCAGACTGCAGTCTTTGCCCATTGTTAGGTCTATTCCTGGGTGCGCTTTATCTGTTGTTATTCTGGGTTTTTGATCCCTGCCTGTCTGACCTTTCTGAACTCTGCCAAGTCTGAGCCTTGCCTGCCTGACTACTCTGCACTTTGCCAATCCTGACTATTCTACTGGTATTGATACATGCCTGTCTGACTATCCTTGAATGCTGCCTGAACCATCATGGCCTTTATCCTTGCCTGAACTCTGCCCGCACCAACCCAGGCCTGCCTGACTACGCTTCTGTTTATTCCTTGAACTGTACTTTCCATCTAAAACCTTGATAAGGTACGTGCGCCTTTGCTCGTTCTGAATATCTGCTCTGCTTCTCTCTCATTAAGACCTGGTCGATTAGCAGAGGGCTCCTCCCAAAGTGAAAGGCGGCTGTTAATGGCAGAAGCAGAGCCAAGACCAGGGAGCTGATCACTTATTCTAAATTTAGGGAGCAGTATGTGGCACCCAGATTCTGGGATGGCAGTTGTAATGTAGCATTCAATACAGTGCCACACAGTAGGTCCCTGGTTAAATTAAGGAATGTTGGCCTGGAACATAGGGGCAGATTTACTGTACTAAAGGACAAACACTAGCATCAATTCCCTAGCAATTCCAATATACTAACAGCCGCAGGTGCCGATTCGCTAGCAAAAGCTACAGATGCTAGCAGTCATTCGCAGTCTATTATCACGCAACTTTTTGATCTGGCAAATGGACCTTAGTATGCAGTGCAGTTTTTATATATAAGCTGTATTTATAAATAAGCTGGATAGAGAGCAGAGATGTGCAACGAAACTGGTTAGTTTAAATTATGAGGGAAAACTGTGAAGGTTGAGGTTGTTTTCTCTGGAAAAAAAGGTGCTTGCGAGCGGATATGATTACACTTTACAAGTATATTAGAGGACTTTTTAGACAAATAGCAGGGGACCTTTTTACCCATAAAGTGGATCACCACACTCTGAAGACACCCCTTCAGACTAGATGAAAATAACTTTCATTTGAAGCAGTGTAGGTGGTTCTTCACAGTGAGGACAGTGATGTTGTGGAATGCACTGGTGGATAATATTTTGATGACTGATTCTGTTAAAGCCTTTAAGAGGGGCTTGAATGATTTCTTGGACAGGTATAATATCAAAGGTTATTGTGATACTAAACGGTATAGTTGGGGAAAATTTACAAAATTCACACGAAGGATTCAAAGTTCAATCGAATTTGATCGAATACCAATCGTACGATTTTTTTGGATATTAAAATATGCAAATTTGGCCTCTTCCATCATCGAATACAGAATTATCGAATAAATCGAATGATCAGATATTCGATAACTCGAACTTCAAATGCCTACTTCGCCAGACTGAACCTACCAAATACCAATAGAAGCCTATGGGAACCCCCCCATAGGCTTCTTTTGCTAAGTCCTGCTCGAATACCATTCGTATGATTGAATGCCTCGATCGTTCAAATCATACAAATTTTTCGGAGGCTTGAAGGAAAAAAAGGATTTATTTGTGAAATCGAATGATTGGTATCCGATCGTACGATTTCATTGATAAATCGAATATCGAGCAAAAAGATAGCCTAAAACTACTCTATAAGCATTCGATAGTCGAATGCTTATCGAATTTCGAATGGATTCGTAGGATTTTTGGGTGTGTGAATTTTAGTAAATTTGCCCCTTAGTATAGATATGGGTATATATAATTTATGTGAGGGTATGGAGGGGTGTGTGTATGGATGCTGGGATTGAACTTGATGGACTTTGTCTTTTTTCAACCCAATTGAACTATGCAACTATGTAATAAGTAGATCACATTTGAATGTGTAGCTCTGCATTTTAATGTACAGTATTGAATATATAATTTGCTATGCATGGATAAAAAAATGCAGGCTTATTTATTTAATTGTTTCCACCAATAGCTCATAATTCTATAAGAGGAGTTCATTAAAGTAAATGAAAAAAAGGATGGGAATAACCATAATGAAAAAGAGAAGACATATAGGGGCAGATTTATAAAAAAAAAAACTGAGTTGGAATTTGTACTCGATTTTGTACTTGATTTTGTTTACACTGTATACTGTCACACAGGGCTTGAGGGTAGAAAAAATGAGCCAGATGTGATAATCTATGTTAGTTGTTTGCTATATAAAACAATGTATATTCTGAACAGGGTGAAAATAAACAGACAAATATGTTTAATAACCTATTGATTGGTTTATTGTTGCTGCAGGCTTTTCATAATTCCCAACCATAAATATTGTTTAGATTTTTATGTGAATACATCCCTATTTATTACTGCTGTACGCTAGTAAATAGGCACACCCTGTTACTACAGGGAAGAAAATTGCTTTTATCTTTTTGTCTTCCTGCTAAAAAGATTCCTGATTGTCAGAGGAGTTGTAAGATAATGTAATATTCCAAGCAGCATTTGGGCATGCACTTCTTTATACTTCCCCTCTCCCCAGAGGATTCACAAATAGATTGGCTTTGAAAATACAAGTATAAGAAAATAAGGACCAATGGAGAAAACACAAGGGAGCAGTTAGATGTGTCTGTATGCTCTCTGAGAGTATCTTATGTGCCATGAAGTTCATTGTTTATGGCTTTCAAGCTGTTTCATGGATGAGGGATTATAGAATTTTACTTCTCCTATCTACAAAACAACAGTAAGTCAGTATATATCATTGTGACCAGTTACACATACTGAAAATAAAATATTAATATATTACCTATACAAAGGCTGTGGAAAAGTTTATTTTGTCTCATTTCTTTTGCTTTTGAGTGCAGTTGTATTGGTGGCAGAAGAAAAATGTCATTAGGTTGAAATTGCACTCTATCAAAAAGTAAACTATTTAAAAAAAATAATTAAGCATCCACTAAAGTTACGTAGATGTTTTTAAACCAGCAACTAATCACTTTTAAACATTAGGTATTCCCAGCCTCCTTTGCTGTATATATACAGTACCTTGAAATTGTCTTTTTCCATTATGGATTATGGAGATAGCAGCTAGATATTTCTTATGTAGCAATATTACATTTAACATTGTAATTAATTGATGTGACTATGTTGAATATTAAACAAATAAATGGACATAAAAGACGGTGAAATTCTATAAATGTATATCTGTGAAACACTGAATATGTATTGCCGAAAGATCATTTGCTAAATGTACTGATTTAAAAACCACTGCAATGTGCTTAATTTGCAAAGCGACCTTTTGTTCCATCACCCTTTTTTGTTGAGAGAAATTAAATTACACAGATAATTTTCCACTATGGCTGTTGACGATGAAACCAAGAGAGCTGCATGAACTGCCTCTTAGTGAAAAGTAGTAAATAACGGCATCTTGTTAGAATTATTTTGGTGCTTACAGTATCCTTCAAAACTTAGGTTGATGTAAACACAGATATACTATGGCTGTCCTTACCACCTGCTCACTATATCCCACTGCTTCCAAACTTCTCCCTAATACCAATCTGTGTCTAATCTAAGATTTAACTAATCTTTTTAATCTCTTCTTCTCATCTGAAATGCTTTATTTCTAACAGAAGCACACACTCTTCATCACTCCAATCTTGTTACCCTTTGTCCAATCTCTCTAGTTCCCTTTGTCTTTAAACTATTTAAGTGCTTAGTTTACAAATACTTGACACTACTCATCTTTGAATCTGATGGTCTCTGATGCGAAGGATCTAGGGTTTTTGTAGATAACACATTGTCTAATTCTGGGCACTGTCATGCTGTGGCGACTGAAGTCTTGCATAAAAAAAGCATTAACTCAAGGGATGAATACATTATTATGCCTCTTTATAGGTCCCTGGTAAGGCCTCACCTTGAGTATGCAGTGCAATTTTATACTCCAGTCCTTAAGCGGGATATAAATGAGCTGGAGAGAGTGCAGACATGTGTAACTAAACTGGTTAATGGGGTGGAAACTTAAATAATGAGGGTAGACTGTCAATGTTGGGGATGTTTTCTCTGGAAAAAAAGGCATTTGTGAGGGGACAAGATTACACTTCACAAGTACATTAAAGGACGTTCCCAGGTGGGACCGAAACGTCGGATTTAAATATGTGTGTTGAATAAAATAATGCACTTATTCACCTGAACAAGTGAGTGCTGATCCTTTGCTACATTATCTACACATGATTTGATCGTGCACCACCTATAACAAGATTGATTGGAGTGCTGGTACTATGGGAATCTGTATATATATATATATATATATATATGTAAATGCTCAGTATAAAGCTTATATCAAAAGTACAATTTATGACTCTGCCCAATATGAACTGAACAACAAACAAAATGTGCTAGCCCTTTTGGCAACACAAGGAGAAATACGTAATTTTGGATCTTAGAAGATAATACACGTAATTAAGATAATTAACCACCCCGAAGAGAAAAATTTACTGCAATAAATGTTCTAGTTAGGTTCACATGGTAACATCCCAGCTGCTGATCCACTTAATATACATCAAGTATGTTGCTGATGATGGCTGTGTAATTTTCTTAGAAGAATAGGTTGGTATAATTACATTCAATAAAATTCATAGAACAATCAACTGAGATACTTTGAGAAAACTTCAAACATTATCTGAGGATGTTAGAGATTACTGTTGGGCAATAATCAGCATCTAAGATTGTAATTGTGAAAGTTGGTGTCATTTCAATATAATTAAGAAACAAGCAATAAAAAAACAAAGAGGTTAATCAGTATAAACAGCAAAGGAACTTACTGCTGAATAAAATCCTATTGCAAATTTAAATATACTTGTGAACAGCTACATTAAAAACATAACTATCCATAAATAAATATATTAATACAGGTATCTGTTATCCTGATACCCAGAAAGTTCCAAATTATGGAAAGGCACATTTTTGAAAATGATTTCCATTTTTTCTGAAATAATAAAACAGTCCCTAGTACTCGATCCCAACTATGATGTACATGTGATGTACATCTATGATGCAATTCAGGGATGCCCAGCTGGTGACCCCCCTTGTGTGGCCCCCCCACATGAAAGTCTGCCTGCTGTGTTTGCTTACCATATGTAAGCTTTAGAAGGTATCAGTACAGAGACTAACTGGCCCCTGCATTGTTTACACCTCAAATTCAGATTCTAAAATCTTGCATTGTTCATACATGTAATCCCCTCTGCATCGTTCCCACCTCTGATACCTATATTTTTAACACCCTAAAGCCAGTACTGTTCCCACCTGAGACCCAGACTGAAACTGCCCACATTGTTCACCTGTTCACACTGTCCTACAAACTATTGAAGGGTCACCAGCACTGTGTGACTGTATGTAGCACATTTTAGAGTGGTCCTGTTTCCCTGTCTCCTGCTCTGTTCTGATTTATATATGCTCCCTTTGTGTGTCATGCTCTGCCTTCCCTATGCTCCCTATGTGTGCCTTATGCTGTCAGTGTGCACCATACTCTGCCTTCCCTATGCTCCCTGTGTGTGCCATACTCTGGCTGTGTGTGCCCTGTTCTGTCTGTGGAACATAAAATAGGTATTTGTTCTGGAGGTTAGTTAGAATTTAAAAAAAATAATATTAGGGGCCCCTATGGGAGGAGGTATATGAATGTAAGGGTATATCTTATTATGACAACTTTTTTCACACATGTGTGATAAGTGATATCACTGCAGTGAGCCCCAGAATAGGCAGCACGATTTAGTTAAAAATATAAGGAGCATCAGACAGATTCAGGTATTTATTAAGACTTGAAATTTATTGTTACAAAAATTCCATAAATGACAACAGTGTTGCAACCCTCACGCTTTACACGTTTCGTGGCCTCGCACCACTTCCTCAGAAGCCTGAGGTGCTGCCCCCTATCCAACATTCAAATAGAAAAGGTATCTCTGTGAAAGGACCATTATCCTAATTATGGTAATTAAAAGCCGAGTCTAATCGCCTGTGTAAAAGAATAGAAAATAAATGAAAAATAAATGAAGAAATAGAAATTAGAAAATAAGAAATAAATAGTGCAAAATAAATAGTGAAGAATTAATAGTAAAAATATTGTGCAGCGGAGACCCAATGACTTCAAATAAACCTGTGATAATGTAGAAAGGACAGCAACCAAAACCGTACGTAAATATAACGTACTATAACAATAATACATATGTAAACTGGCTGGGAGGATGCATGAATATATAAAAATGTATACTTAATGCCTAGATGCAATAAAATATTGTCGGAAACAGTCCAGTTGCAGAAACCTGAAATCTCAAATTCTCTATTTAAAAAATCCAAAAAGCTTCTAATCTAAGAAGAGATCTTTCATAATGTCCACCCCTAAAACTTCTGCTAGGTTTATCTATAACTTGGAAATCCATTTCAGCTTACCCTTGGTGTTTATCTATAATGTGTTTAGCCACAGCTGATTTACAATCTTTTCTATCTACAGCAGAAACATGTTCCAAAAATCTAGTGCTGGCCAGTTTTTTCCCACACAATGGGCTTTACACTCACATGTAATTAAATAAACGATACCTTTAGCTGTACAATTAAAGTATCTATTTATATTATGAGTGGCCAGTGACACCAAATTTTTTATATTTTCACAAAGGGGCACTTCTTGCATCTTTACCTCCCACATCTACAGATGAAGTCAGAAGGAATTGTACATCTGGC
>CM044432.1:133642904-133660281 GCA_024363595.1 Xenopus borealis
TTTTCCATTTGTGTCTCTTTATTCCTCCCTTGAGTCTTTCCATCTTCCTCTGTCTCTTTTTCCCCTCCCCCGATTTTTTTCCAGCTCTCTCTGTCTTTTTTCCATCCCCCGATTTTCTCTGTGTCTCTCTTTCTCTCCTTCAATTTTAATCATCTACTTCTGTGTGTCTTTTTCCCCTCGGGGGAGAGACACAAAGGGAAAAATCGTGGGAGGGAAAAAGAGACACAAAGGGAAAAATCGGGGGAGGTAAAGAGACACAAAGGGAAAAATCGGGGAGGGAAAAAGAGACAGAGGAAAAACTTAGAGGAGGGAAATTTTATTAAAATTAAAAGTGTACGTTTTAATATACAGTAATTTAGAAGGTAAAAAAAACAACAACTTTCATGGGGTTTGAACACTAAATCTACTGATCAAGAACATCTTCTTATTCCACTAGGCCATCATCAAATTATGTAAGAGCTGAAGCTCTTCTCTCCTTTGGTAACTGATATACCGTATAGTGGTATGAATGGCATTAGCTAGCAGTTAGTGACCTCTAGTGGCCACAACTGATATTACATGCTGATAAATGCGATAAATGCGACAAGGCAACCTAACACATCGCATTTGCTGCTGCTTATTTAGCGTTACAGCGCGATCAACTCACAAAAAAGTGGCTGCATCTGTATACATACCCTTAAACTACAACCAGGTCGATTCAGTAATTTTCGCTTGATGTAAATAAGCTTTTAGAAACTTTTTTGAAAACATGGTGTTTTATCTAAACATTTCTCCAAAACTGGATCCTGTAAAAGTACTCCCCAGTATTTTTGTATACTTCTTTAAATAAAATGTGCATTCTTACTATAGATGGTACAAAAACGCACTGTCAATACGTTATTACATTTCTTTGTTTTCTGCTTATCTCATAAAAGTTGATGGAGGTTCAAACTTACTGCTTTCTCATATGCCGATCTAATATCTTCGGAGTTGTACCCCCTATCCAGGAACCGATCCCATAGCGCCATGGCCTGTTCTTGGAACCTTTCCCAATTGTGCCGGAGTCAGTTATTTGAGTAAGTTATATTGAGTTATTTGAGTCAAAGCCCACTGACTTTAATGCATTTGGAGCAAAAAAAAAAAAATTGTTGCTCACGTCAAACATTTTTGACACCCATTTACTTTAATGGGTTTCTCAAATTTTTAACTGTTTTGCAAATGTTTTCACAATTTTGCTAATCACAAATTCGGTCATCACTAGTAAGCATTTAAAATGAAATCAAACCAATGATCTGGTTGAGTTGTAGCCACTGAGGGATGTAAAGGGTCAGTGATTATGCAGAAAATGTTTTCAGTGTTGTGTGTGATGTTGTCAGTGACATCACTCATAAAATAATTTGTCATGGGATTTTAGGAACCTTCTCAGCAGAGATTTTTTAGTGATGGTGTAGTTCAGAATGTATATGCAGGTTTAATATATCTATATACAATTTCAGCTGCAGTAAAATAAATCACTATTTAAAAATTATTTATGACAGGTTAAAGCTGTTCAATAAAACTCAATTATGCTGAAATACAACTTATAAAACGGAATTAGACATATGGGAAAAAACTGGAACTGGAAATGTTTTTTCTCCTCAAATTGAATCTCATACATTAGTTTTCATGTGATCAACCTTGAGATAACTTTTCTCATTCGTGGTATAGTTGTCAGCACTCACCAGTTCTACAATTATTTTAGCTTGGTGCACATGACTTGTGATCCAAATGGATTCCAAAAGTCTATTATTCAACACAGAACCACTGAAGAATACTGTACAGTTAAAAAACACATGGCTTTTGATCTGCAACAAGTGACAAATAACTTTTCTCATTGAATTGAATTTGGTGTTTTATCTAGAAACATACATTTATTCTTTATAATAACTTGAAAGTAAAGCATGCAGATATCCTGGCTATGAGGAGACATCTGTTAATTAAACATAAGACAAAATATGTGGAGACTTATTGACTTATTTATTAAAGGTTGGATTTTAGTGGTTTTGAAACCACAACTAAACTCAAAAATTCTAAGGGGCACATTTACTAAATTCACATGAAGGATTCGAAATTCGATCAAATAGAATATTCAAATATTTGATGGTCGAAGTACTTCCCCTTTAAAAAATAATTTGATAGGCCAGTTCGCCAACTTGAACCTACAGTACCAAATTGCTTTAAAAACCCTATGGGAAGCTCCCATTGGTGTTTTAAAGCTTTTAAAGTGTTGAAGTGAAAATTGAATAAAAAAATTCAAATTTAGAAGTAATTTTTGGCTATATCGACTATCGAATAGCCCGGGGATCTGCAACCTTGGCTCTCCAGCTGTTAAGGAACTACAAGTCCCACAATGCAATGAAGTAGTCTGTCATGATTCATAAAGGCAAATGCATTGTGGGACTTGTAGTTCCTTAACAGCTGGAGAGCCAAGGTTGCAGATCCCTGGAATAGCCCAAAATTTGAATTGAACTGAAAAAATTTGAAAATTTGAATTTTCAAATTTTGAAGTACTTTCTCTTTAAAAAAATTGAATTCGACACCACCACTTTAAAGCTGCTGAATTGCTATTTTATTTTCTATGGGGGACCTCCTGCTTTTGAAAAAAAATTTTAATTTGAAGATTTTTTCCAAAAATCGTTCGAATCGAACAATGCTTTCAAATGATTTTTATTCAATTGAAAATTAACCTACTCAATCCATTTTCGATCAAAAATGCCCTTTAAAAATTAGGGGCAAATTTACTATTATTCCCCAAAATTAGCTCGATCATATTCGAAATTCGTTAAGCATTCGACCATCGAATGCTTATCGAATTGTTTTAGGATATCATTTTGCTCGATTTTCGATTTCGATTTCATTTCCTTCGAGCATCCGAAAAATTAGAAAGATTTGAACGATCGAACGCTTCGATCGTGTGAATGGTATTCGAGCAGGACATGGGGGCAAATTCACTAAGATCCGAAAAGTCGCTAGCGTTAGCTTCGCTAGTGTTCGCCGCACTTCGCCAGGCAAATTTTCGCCAGCGCTACGCAAATTCACTAAAGTGTGAATTTACGCTCAGGTCGGCGAACAGTAGCGTAGTTGCGCTAGTGTTACTTCGCTAGGCAGAGCGCTGTTACGCTAGCGAAGCGTAATTTGCATACTCCGGGAACTTTAAGTTATAATAGAAGTAAATGTTACAGCCACTACATTCCACTACACAAGCCCAGGAAACCTTTAATAAAATAAATAAAGTATAGTTGTGTTGCCATATGTTAGGAATTGTAAGGGGGAAGGAGGGTAACCCCCCCAAAAAAATATTGATCTTTTTCAGACTATCACCCTCCTATGCTAAAATACGCCAGCTTTTTTTGGGACTTTTTTTTGCAAACTCCTATCTATTGTATTAAACTTCGCCTGGTCTGACCAGGTGAAGTAACGTCTAGCGTAAGTAATAACGTTCAGGAAAATGGCCATCTCAGTGAATTTCCGAATTTACAATCCTTCGTCAGTGCGTAACTTCGCCTGGCATAAGGGTGCGAAGTTGCGCTAGTCTATCTACATCGCTAGCAAATATTCAGAGTCCGTGTTAATGAATTTGCGAAATTACGTCACCCTGGCGAATTAGCGCTAGCGTTAGATGCTTCGCGCTTTAATGAATTTGCCCCTTAGTCTCAGAAGCCTATAGGCTTCTATTGCAATTCGGTAGGTTCAATCGAGATTCAATCAAGAAGGCAGTCGAACAATTTTAAAATTTTGATTCCTTCGAACATCGAATGATCGAATTATTGAATATCCGATCATTCGATCTATTCGATAATTCGGTATTCGATGATCGAAGAGGCCAAATTAGAATATCTGGTTTTGCGAAAAATTTATACAATCGTTATTATATCGAATTCGATCGAACTTCGATCATTTCACGTGAATTTCGTAAATTGGCCCCTTAGTATATGTGCCTCTAAAAGTATGACTGTCATTGAATTTACTAAACATTTCAATTATAAAGTACCAAGGAAAAAAACGCTGAACGATCCATAAACAAATCCGAATAACATGGAGAGCTCTAAAAATTCAAGTTTTTCTGATAATTTGTTAGTGGACAAATAATCCCAAAAGCTTTAACATTCTGTTTAAAAATGATCCAATAAGATTAGCATTCCTCCCATTGACTTCCACAGCACCTCAGAAATTTTTACTTGGAAAAGTTTGGCATGGAAGGCTTTTGTGATTTTGTCACTTGATAAATCCCAGATTTTTATAACTTTTTGGAAAACCAGTGGGCAAAACCACAATGTTTTTGATTGCTAGTAAATCACCCCAAAGCATTTTTATTTTGGTACAGTCATCCAATATTCATGCCCCTATATACACACCTAAAAATAAAAATTAAAGGCAAGCTAAGATTGTTAAGTGATTAACTGATTCTTATGGGTAAATACACTGGTGCAATCTAGCACAATTTTTAGATGTTTTCAGATTCATTAGAATAACCTTTGAGATGATAAGTCAACTTTTGTGTTTTTTTGCATTTTGCATCATAAAATTATTTGACAATATGTTCCTTTAAATATTTTATTTTAAATAGGGTATTGTTTTCTCATTCACTTCATGTTATTTGTTAAATGTACATGCAAGTATCATTATGGGGAATATTTGTCAAGGGTCAAATACTTTGAAATTCGACCAGTCAAAGTGGTTTTTCGAAAACAGAGTGTTGTCGATCAAATAGGTCCTTTTTCAGTCAAATTCAAATTGTTCAAATTGTACAATTAAATTGTTCCAATCGAATGATTCAAACGATTTCCCCCAAACAACTTAGACTTCTCAAACTTACCCAAAAGACTCCATATAGGTTATAGGATGACCCCCATCGTGGGTTTAAGGCAGTGAATAGTCAAAGTTTTTAAAGAGACAGTATTTCGATATTTTAATAGTCAAATTTTTTCAATTCAAATCAAATTTTGCCTATTGGATAGTCGAAGTACCCAAAAATTACATCAAATTTTTTTAATTAAATTTTTCATTTTCCCCATGTGTTAAAATTTGAGATCTGGTTTTATTTTATGTATTTATATGAAGAGGAGCTGCCATTCTATTCCTTATCTTATCAACAGACTCCAAATGGCCAAATGCCATTTAAATGCCAGTAAAAAAGATTTACTAAGGGTCGAATTCGAGGGTTAAAAACCCCTCAAATTTGACTTTCGAATCGAATTTAAAGGGAATTTTAATGCAATTTGATCATTCAAATAGTGAATGTTCGATTGAACGAGAAAATCGTTGAATTGAACGATTCGAACAATTTTAACCATTCAATTGAATTTTTTATTCGATCAAAAATAGTTAAAAGCGATCTGTTACTGTGACTGCTCAGTGGGATACAATGTTTTTTTTTCCTTTGCTTAAAGAGTTTGGGTTAAACAACAAATCTCATTATAGGTCGATTAGGCGGCTTCCCGGTTAAAAATCCAAAATAGTTTACCTTATGCCCAAGCTGATTCAGCTGGCATCACAGCACAGGAGATTATCAGCTTCCAACAGAAGAACCATATGAGCAGGGATAAGTGTCCAACATAACTAAATAACATATGAAATGCAATACTGCCTACTGTACCAAACCTATGTTTGGCCAAATTTTCCCTGAGATAGGACAGAAATTAAACACTGAACAAATGTAGAAAGTCCTAATGACAGCTCCGTGAACCAAAGACTATATCCGGTCTCAAAGATCCTACCCCAGTAACAAGCACAGAATCTAAATACTATTATTATCCATAAGATGAGAAGCAGTAAAACGCAAAAAGTAAAGGCGGATGCAGCATCCAAACTTGAGCAATTTGCCAGACAACCATCACAAGGTATTACTAGATGCTATTACGGACTGCAGGACGTCACTGTCTACCAAAATAGAAGAAGTAAAAATTGACCTTTCCCTGCTCCGAGAAGACCTCCAGAACATGCGGGAGAGAGTGTGGGAGACAGAAAACAGAATCTCAAGTTTGGAAGACACTTGCACTCCAATCCCTTCAGCAATAGCTCGCATGGAAACGAAACTCAAAGCCTGCACCGATAAACTGGATGATCATGAGAACCGGCAGCGACACAACAATGTTTGTATTGTGGGACTCCCTGAGAGAGAGGAAGGAAATAACCCAGTAGCCTTTGCGGAAAAATGGTTAAGGGATGCTATACCCACAGCCAGCTTCTCACCATTCTATGCGGTCGAGCACCACCTAGACCCTTCTTAATTCGATTGCTGAACTTCCGAGACCGGGATTCCATTTTACAGGCTACCAGACAAATCCCAGACATCATGGTAAAAGGAAAAAAGATATCTATCTTCCCAGATTACTCGGCAGAACTTTAGAGGCAACAGGACACCTTCACGGCAGCTAAGCGCCGTCTGCAGGATGCTAACTTGAAATATGGAATGCTCTACCCAGCAAAGCTGAGGGTTCAAGTTGGTGACAGAGCCATGTTCTTCACCTCGGCACAAGAGGTAGATGACTGGCTGAATGCACAGGGAAATCCATCTTCCAGAGGCAGCCCTAGACACCATGAACTAACCATATGGCGGAGACTCTATACCTATAATAACTAGCCTATAAATGGTGTGGCTTCTACTGGAGAGAAGAGAGAACTCTCTTTGTTTTGAGACCCTTTAGTGGAATTTGAAGTACTAGCAATATTGATATTCCAGGAACTCTAATTACACATTCTTAGACATTGATGACTCAGACATATGTCCTAAATCCCATGCCCTTAGGCAAGGAAGGACTGATGATAACATCTACTCATATTTAAAATCCAGGGACACATACCCATCTTTCCATATAGGGGTGGGGGCACTAAAGGTCATTAATGTGGAACTGATTACACTCCTGGGACTTTATAAACACTGTGCTTTGTCACTACAGAGACATTCAATTATGGGGAACTCCTTTCATAATATATTCTGCCATTCGAGCCAGGTCCTCTTGCTGGAATATTAAGGATCAACCTGTTATGGTTATGTATCTTTTTTTCAGGTATCACAGAGACTCAAATTGTATCCCTGTTCTATCTAGGTTAACAGTTACCTACCCTTGGGTAACCACTCCCCCAGTTACAATGTTTTAGGACCAATACCTGCCAAGTTACTGGGTCAGGTTGAGAGGGAAGGGTTTTATAGGATGTTATTACTATGTTGATTATTATTGGTTAATATGGTTCCTACCTCAATATATGACAAATGGTACTGCATTGTATATTTTAAACCAATTCACCTGTACGACAGAATTCACAACTTAAGCTTCTTTCCTGGAATATCAGGGGGCTAAACTCAAAAGAGGCTTGATGTTTGATTATGTCAAGAAGTATGCACCTGATGTTCTTCTCCTACAGGAAACACACCTGGTGGGCCAAAGATTAATGGCACTTAAAAAGCCGTCGGTCGCACAGACATATCATGCTACCTTTTCAATTCATGCCAGGGGTACCTCCATTCTGGTTCGCAAAGGTGTATAATTTGAACTGTTAGACATTACTACTAATCACTATGGACGCTATGTGCTTATAGGGTGTACAATATCCAATCAACTGTTAACTATAGCTAAAGTATACATGCCCCCCCTTTGATAGCACGCTATTAGATGATATAATGGGTAAACTTGCAAGCTTCCCAACAACACCATTGCCACTAATGGGGCATTTCAACGCATTATTGAACCCCTCACTAGATAGGCTGACCCCAAGCCCCCAAATTACCACCAAACTTTCTCTTTGGACACAGGCCATGAACCTTATGGATCTCTGGTGCTGAAGAAATCCTGATACAAGTGAATTCTCTTGCTTCTCAGCTATCTACAGATGCAGCCACTTGGATTTGTGTGTTAAATGCGTCATGACTCAGGACTAATTGAAGAAACTGTTATCTAAAGTTATCTTAACTCATTTAATGCATTTAACCTTTTCATTAGCATGCCAAAGCACCATTGTTTTCAATGGTGAACTCTTTAATTGGATGGGATGCTGTGACACAATATTCTGTGCTAAGTGGGATAAATGGGATAGATGAGTTAAGTTTTTCTGTGTCAAATGCACAATCCAAAGTGGCTTCATCTGTATAACACCCTATCTCGTATTGACCTTGCTCTAGCTTCTGTGGAGGTGTTACCCTGGGTGAACTCAGTGGAATACCTACCCAGAACACTCCCACCTATTGGTAAAACTAGACCTTATCCCAGGACCCAGGAAAAGTCTCTGGCGTCTTAGCTCAATTTGGCTAACACAACCTAACATAAAGGAAGCAAATGAGGCAGCCCTCATAGAATACTGGGATCTTAACCCTGGAACAGCAAATCTGGGAACAGTGTGGGAAGAAGGTAAAGCCACAATGAGGGGGAAACTTATCGTAGCAATAAAAAAAGCTAGGAAAGAAGCCACTCAGGCACTAGAAGAAAAACAGAAAATACTGACTGAGGCAGAAGAGAATTATATAAAAAATGTAGGACCAGATACACTTCACACCTTCAGGACAGCACAAAGAGCATTAGAAGAAACCAGAGTTAAAATTACACAAAAGAGGTTACTGTACGCCTCCCAAAGAACATTTGATAAAGGGGTAAAGAACAGATCCTAGCATACCTCTCTAAATCCCAAACTCCATCCAACACTATCCCCAAACTTATCTCCCCCTCAGGTAACATAGTAACAAACCCCTCCCAGATAGCTGATGCTTTTGCAGCTTACTACCAAACTCTGTACACTACAAAAGCAAACTACTCATCAGAACAATTAACAAATTACCTTGATGATATCCAATTTACTCAACTATCACCACATGCAAATGCCCTCCTTAATGCCCCTTGTCATGATACAGGCCTGTAATAGCTAATAAAACAGGCCAAGGTATCATGAAAAGCATTTCTGACTAAATTAGACAGATAACAGGCCTCTCTTCACTAAGGTCTGGAGTTAGCCATGTGTAACAGGATCACAACATCTGCCCTTCTCCAAGCCCTGGCTTGAGCCATAAAATAACAGGAGGGACAGCCCAATGAGGGAGAACTTAAAGTTCACACAAAGGCTTCTCACAGGTGAAGGGAAGGTCACAAATAATACAACCCAAAACATATTCATCCTCCCAGAACCCAGACCTGTTGTACCAACAGTGTTAAAGACTGGTGATGGGTTCAAAGTAATATTGGGTTTCAGATGAGACCAAACATGACTAGGTTTGGTACTCTGTGTATCAGATGTGAATATCAGGGCAGGGGCAGGTCACACAGTATTGATGTTTATTATCTATGGAATCCAGGAGAGAATTCATAACCAATGAATATAATATCATATCTCTCCTATGTTCCTATAGGGAGTTATGATCATTGTATTCTTGGTCCAGTTGCTTCTCCCAGGAGGTCATAAAAACTCAGTCTGTGTCCTGCTAGGCCACGCCCCCTTACATTCCTGAGGGAGGGGGAGTGTGCAGTTACCTGATGCCCTGAAATCACTGATAAATAGTCAGCTCTTCTGACTAAGAGTTGGATTTACTTTGGAGGACCAATTGCGATTGGAAGTTTCCCCGTTTGTTTCCCCTTGCCTCCAGGACCAGGAATTCTATATCTTGAAGCTAAGTATAGGTTTTCCTTGTTTTCCCCTTTTATTTTATAACTGTTTGTATTATTGATTGTATGTCTCTTTTTGTAATATCATTTTGTTAATTGCACTGTTATACCTTTGCTAATATTAAAAAACTTAATACGTTTGTCGTTGGTGCTCTAAAAGAACCTAGCCTGAAAGAGAGTAATTGTGAGCCTTAACCCTCTGCATGCTGAATGGGAATGCTAGTCTGTATGTATGCTAGTTAACCATTTGAGTGCTGGTAGGAAGTGTGTGTTTGAAGTAACCCCTTCACTACTAGAATACCTGGTTTCTCTCAACACCAGTGTGAAGTTGAGAGTGGTGGCAGCAAGTTGTGTGTGTTTGTGGGTGTTGGTTGGTGTTTGGGGTGCTGTTATGCTAGTCTAACCTGTGCGCAAGGTGGGTGAGAGACTGAGTGAGTGACCCCTGACAGTCACACCTGAAGTCACGTGCGGTTAGGAGTACCTTCTCCGTGACACCCCTATTACTCTAATAGAAGTGCAAGATGTAATAGCCTCTCTTCAATCCAACAAAACACCTGGCCCTGATGGTATAAAACCTGCACTGAAATTCTTTCACCCTGGTTAAATAAGACTATAATACATGCCACTAAGGAAGACCACCTCCCTCCCTCCTTCAATGAGGCAGTCATTGTGGTCATTCAGAAAGAAGGGAAGGACCTCCTTAACTGCGGGTCCTACCGACCTATCTCCTTGCTAAACACAGATGCCAAGGTATTTGCTAAAGTCTTGGCCAACAGACTAAAACAAACTATAGAAGAAATAGTTGAACCAGACCAAACTGAATTCATGCAGTCCACCAATGTGAACATACAAAGACTGTTTACAAATTTACATGTAACTCACAGTAACTGTGACTCACGAGTAGTAGTATCACTAGATGCGGCTAAGGCGTTTGACTCTAGAGAATGGCCGTACCTTTGGGAAATTTTGAAGAAATTTGGCTTGGGGGATCAATTCATTAGATGGGTGAGACTACTATACAAACAACCGATAGCAAAGGTCAGCTCTAATGGCTACTTATCAGCTGCAATAAACCTACATAGAGGCACCCGACAGGGATGCCCCTTATCACCATTCCTTTTTGCCCTGGCAATAGAACCTCTGGCAATTCTGATCCGCCAGACAAATAATATTACAGGACTCCGCCTGGGGAGAGTGGAAGAGCACATCTCTCTCTATGCAGACGATATACTGTTATATCTGGATAACCCAGGCAACTCTCTTCAGGTGGTCCTGAGTGTAGTAGATCTCTTTGGACAATTTTCCAGACTCAAAATCAACTGGTAAAAAGCAAGCATACTTGCTATAGACAATACTATTAACCCTGACTTATTTCCACCCACCCTTCTGATCTGGGTGGAATCGTTCAAATACCTTGGCATTGTGATACATAGAAATTTGGATGCATTTATATCCTCTAATCTTGAACCAATCTTTGTCACTATGAAAGACTAGCTAAAAGTGTGGGCTAATTTACCCATCTCTATCTGGGGCAGGATCAACCTATTAAAAATCATATTTCTCCCTAAGTTTCTCTACATTTTCCACAATTCTCCTGTTCCCATACCCCGTTCCTACTTTGTCTCTATCGATAAAGCCCAAACAGCATTTCTCTGGGCCCCCCAGATTTGCTAGAGCTAAACTGCGGGCTCCCGTTAACGAAGGGGGGTTGGGTCTCCCACATTGGTACCTCTATTCACTGGCAGCCGTAATTTACTATATACAATGGTGTCTTAATCCATACCCATATAACCTGAATTTCCCCACTACAGGCCACATTGGCAAGCTCAACAGAGTCACTTTCATATATACCATTCCCCAAGTCTTCTAATATTCACACAAGCCATCCAGTTATAATTACCCCATACAAAGCATGGATGGAAGCACTCAAAGTTTGCAATCTGACACAACCCCTCCTGTCGCCTCATCTACCACTATGGGGAAATTCCTTCCTCCCACACTTGCAACACATAGCAGAGTACAAAATTTGGCCACAATGGGTTCTACATACACTAGGGGACCTGGTTAAGGATGGAGCTATATGCCCCAGGATTGAAATTAAACATGTCCAAACCCAGGAACCTCTCCACAGGTTTTCATATTTCCAGCTTAGACAGGCCACCAATACCCAATTTCAAGGAAACAATATGAACCTTACAACCTCTAAAATAGAAATAACCCTTAGAACCCCTAACACCAAGAAACTTGTTACCAAGCTGTACTCGCTTTTACTAGCCACTATTAAACCTCCATTTACTGCAGCAGCGGCAGCTTGGGGAAGAGACATCCCAGGGTTGGAGGATGAGGACTGGGAGGAGGCAACTGACAGAGCCTATGACTATCTTATCTCAACTAGAGATAGACTGATTCATTTCAAGATCCTACATAGACTCCACTCCAAACAGGTTGTTTCGTATAAATAGATGAGACTCATCACAGTGCCCTAAGTATAGGACCCCAGAGGCAAATTATCTACACCTCATCTGGTCATGTCCCCGAATTCAAGCCTTCTGGTCTCAGGTCCTTAACTATATACAGGAAAAAAATTCATTACCTAACCTAACTCCTCAAGTATGTATCCTTAGAGTAATAGATGAGGTCACCCCAAGGGCGGCCATGAGAATACTTTTCCACACACTATTATTCTATGCCAGGAAATGTTCTCCTGAACTGGATGTCCCCCCAACCTCCTACATTTAATGGCTGTCTGAATCTGCTAAAAACAGCACTTTTTTACAGAAATATAGCACAATCTCTAGAGAATAAGTCATCAGCACTAATTCAGTACAGTTACTAATATATTCTAGCACCCTATGACCCATTAGGGTTAATTAATTGAACAATGGGAATAGTCTTGAAAGTGTTCTATCTCAAGTATCAGCCCCTTTAGGTGGAACCTAGAAGTGCTACAGCAATCTGAGTAAGTCTGAGTAAAGGTCTGAGTTTGAACCCCTACACTGCTGGTGGTACACCCAGGGCTCTAATCCATCTAATTCTGAGTGGAACGCATGCTGCTCACTAGCAAACTAATCACTCACTCATGGAATGAGCTATAAAAGAACTAATCTCCAACTAGTTTTAACTGCTGGGTCTGTCTCCACCCAGGCACTAACTTGACCCCACCTGCAAAGAAGATGGGATTCCAAGAAAGAGGCAGAGCATGTGTTGGCTTCCTCTTTTATAGTACAAAGCCGTGATATCTCCTGGCCAGTTACTGAATTGCAAGAAAAATACTATAAGCCATGATGAGAAACAGATTCCTTTGCCGACTGTAAATTTCTTAGCTGGTCAAAACTTTAATGGACTGAATAAAAGTTTAAATGTTCAGTCCCCTACATTAGAATAAATAGTGCTGCCATCACAAGATGCAATCATTCTAGCTGATGTGTTACAATGAGGAGTATATGTTAAATAACAGCTGGGCCATCAATCAGCAACCTCATTGTCATGCTTCAACATTGGCACTTTAAGAACAGTGTTGAATACTGGGCCAACAGGACACCTATTACATACATATTTTTCACCAAATAATTACAGTTTTTTGTAAAAAATATTTTATATTTTATTGTAAATATTAGTATATCAGAAAAACAAACTGGCACCCTACAAGGGAAAGATGAAAGAAGTAAGAAGAAAAGCTCTATTAAGAAAGGGTGTGTGTACAGAATTTGAGTTCAAGTTCCTGTAACACTCATATTTTCAGGATTTTCTAAGTGCAAAAAACTTGAATATAAAAATTCAGCATCAATATGGCAAATGCATGTAGATGTCAATGGAAGTTATATTAGCAAAATTTAAGATATTTTTCAGCTAATTAATTCATAATTTGTCAGATGATGATAATTTGAAAATAAGTAGAATGTAAAGTCACTGCATTTACTTTGAGCCTATGGCAGTTTTGTAACACAAAATGCGTAAGGTTGTGGACACATTACACTTTTATTTTGATTCAACAACCTGGTGGAAGATAGCTTTCATTTGAATGCCTACTCCAAAGTATTTTCGGTTTCATTATTTTCATAGGTTTTTGAAATGTGAGGGTTTTTGTGCACATGCAAGATTTTTGAGTTCTCGAGTTATTTTATTTAAATATTTCATTTCTTATAGATCTTCCTCCCCATGTTAAGTATACATTAATTTCAGATATGTTATAGATCATGAAGGCATGAAGATGATGGAATTGATGTACACAAATTATCTTTTGACTTTATTAAATGCATATCAACTGTGCTTCATTTAGTAAGTTTTTAAAAGCATAAATAGCTTTAGGTTGCTGATGTACAAAACAACTGGTTTGGCTTCTTGTCATCAAGCCCCCCCCCCCCAAAAAAAAAGTTTTTGATATTTTAACATCCCAGGTGCATGACTTTACATTTATCAACATTGAATCTCATCTACAAACATTGATACAATACCCTCCCCTAAGTCATTAATGAACAAGTTAAATAAAAATGGACCCAATACCGAGCCCTGAAGGACCCAACTAAGAATCTTACTCCAAGTAGGTGTACCATTAACAACCACCCTCGGTACCTCGTTTTTGGGTCACAGTATAGAATGCTTTGGCAAAATTCAAATAGATCTAATAAATCGACTGCTCCCCCGATGTCCTACATCTTACCTATCTTATCATAAAAAGCAATCAAATTTGTCTGACATGACCTATCCTTCATAAAATCATGCTGATTAGTGACCCGTTTAGTTTCGCCAAAAATTCACAGCTGTAAAAATGCATTAAAGTCTATGTGCTACAATTTTTTTTAATGCTCACAACTATTTGCCACCAGCGAATACATTTGTGAAATGGAAGCAAAAATTCACAAGGCAAAAATTTGCCGGCATCCGTTTTTGGACGAAGGCGCCCATTTTCGGCATCGGAAAAATGGGCACCGGTGTCCAAAAACTGACACCCGCATCCAAAACAAGAAAAATAACCTATATTTGGGCAATGTTTGTAGGCCCCAGGCTCCTTTAAATAGCCTGATGTTCTGACACCAGAGCCCATTTAGATGCCGGTGCCCATTCAATCAACAGGTGAGATAGTGCTGGCGTCACAGTGCTGCGCCCAGGAAGATCCACGTGGGGAGGCTGGGTGCCGTCATCTTGGAGAGGAGAATGGTGTCAGAGGGACAGGCATCTGGGAAGGTAAGCTGTTTCCCTAACAGCCACTGATTATATTGAGCTGAACCACTAGTGCAGCTGTGAAGAGACCTGTGAAGTATGATTCCTCTATTGTATACAATGAAGAAAAGAACTGTTTATCTGCTGTGAAAAAACATGATTAAAACATTTATAAAACAGTGGTCCTTAGAATGTGTTAGATCTATTAGATGACTAAGAAGCAGGACACATAAATGAACATACCACAATTTACACTGTATTTTAGACTCATCAGAATTCTCATTAAAATTCACTGTCTTTTTGCTCTCTTCTCATTTTATGAAATATTAACAGAAATACCCAAAGTTAGTCAATTTAAATAAACTACACAGTGAATATATCTTTTGCATGAAACAATATTCAAGTAGGGTGATTTTAATGTTCACTGCTATTTTTGACTTTCTCTGGATTGTTTTTTTTGCATACATTTGCATGCCCTATGGGAATTATACCAATAATATGCTAATGATACAGCAAAGTCTAGAGTACATTTTTTTATTTCATCTCAACAAAGCTGCCTTGTCTAGCTTTTTTTTGACAACTGGCAGCAAAGATTTAAAATTCAGTTTAGTTAATGTTGCAAAAAGTGATAATTTATTGTAGATATAGAAGCAATTATTTAATAAACAGTCTAGTCGAAAAGACTTCCAAGTATTTAGTCAATTGCATCATGATTGTCTTTATTTTAAGAGAATGATTACACCAAAAGTATCATGTACATTATATTTTTCAGATATAGTGCATTTTTCAATGCTTGGTATTTGAGAAACTGCTAACATGAGTTGGGACATGTGTACTGAATATGGTATACTGCATATTAAATACCAGTCTAAAATTATCTTCACCTCTAAGATAATATATATCTCCTAAGAGAACAGACATTATGGGGCAGATTTATCAAGGGTCGAATTTTGAGGCAATGGGAGTTATTTTAAACTCCATCAACTCGAAATCCAAATAAAAAAAAAAACAACCGAAATTTATTTTAAAAATCTAATTATTTTACTTTGAGTTAATAAGCTGTATTCGATCATTCCAATCAAATTCAGATCATATTCGATCAAATTTGATTTGACGTATTTTCCAAAAGAAAATTTAGCTTTTTCAGAGTCTACCAAATGACTCCAAATAGGCTCTAGGATGTCCCCCATAGACTAAAACAACAATTTAGCAGGTATTAGATAGCGAATAGTCAAAGTCAAATTTTTAAAGAGACAGTACATGATAAATTTCGATTTCAAATTTCCTAGTCAAAGTACACTAAAATTAGCTCAAAATTCAAATTTAAATTCAATCTTTCAATTCAACCCTTAATAAATCTGCCCCTATGTGTTTATAAATTAAAAAACCTTTATGAGGCAAGGTATGAGAGGCATTGCCAAAACAGAAGTATTAACCTACTTAGTATAAACAAGTCTCTTTTAAAAATAAATATCAATACAGGCATGGGATCCTTTATCAGGAATGCAGAATTTCCCCACAAATCCCATTCTGGGCTTGTAATGTTTTTCAAGGTTTTTCAAGGAGTGCTCCCATAGGCTTCTATTGCAATTTGGTAGGTCCAATCTGGCGAAGTAGGCAATCGAATAAAGTTTAAAATTGAAATCCTTTGCTGATGGAATGATTGAACGATCGAATATTCGTTCATTCGAATCTATTCGAATGTATTTGATCATTCGACTATTCGCTATTTGATGATCGAATGTGCCAAAATTTGCATATTCGACCAAACGAATAAATCCTATGTTCGAAATTCGATTGAATTCACGTGAATTTAGTACATCGGCCCCTAAGTATTTTGAATAGTAATAATGAAGGTAAAATCCAGGTCATGGTTTATCCAATATATGTAATTCTAAAATAACTGGACTTGCTGAGTAATCATTGAAGACATTTCACTACTCATCCAAGCATCCGAGCAGTTTCTTCAACTCAAGCATATAAGGTTTACATTTCTTTCTCTTTTTCCTAATATTAGCATGTATTTGCCCATGCACAAAATGTGCATTACACAATGTAATAATCTTCATGGGACCACTCTGAAGAATGTGCGACATGCAGTAATATGGCAAGACCTTTATAACATATACAGAGCACTGTTGTAATCTAATGTAAAGGGAGATATAGAACGCTTTTGTGGTCTCACTAATTTATAATGCATTTCAGTGGGAGCATTTCCCTCATTTTAAGCAATGTTTTCCCAGATTTTACATAAAAAAGGTCACCTGATGTTCCCAAAATGGCTTTTTCCTGTTAAGTTTGGTGCCCTCAGGATCCATGCTACTGGCATGGGCTATGTAAAGTATAGTAGAGTTTGGTTTCTAGAGTCCACATTTTAAATTTTCTACTGTGCACTAGAATATAGCACTATAATAGTACCTCAGGCTGGAATATTTTTTCAGAGAAGAAGCCTGGGTGCAATATGGATAGCAATTATAATTGATTTGGGGTGCTAAGCAAATTGACACCCCACCCACCCCATCAAGTGATTAAGCACTTTAAATATATGCAAAGAAAAATACAGAATAGTATTTTCAAAAGTGACTACATTTATTTAAAAAAAATTAAGGTGT
>CM044432.1:133663418-133694113 GCA_024363595.1 Xenopus borealis
TCTTTTACATGGCTGCCCATATGCAGACTTGCCTCCGGAGCGATCCCTGGGTCTGTTCCACCAGGATGATTATTGGGTGGCAACTTTGCTTGACCCACGGTACAAGGGAAAGCTGGGGGAGTTTCTTGTACCCAGCCAGAGAGAGAGAGAAGGGTGGGTCAGTTGAGGAGGACTCTGTGCTCAAAACTAGTGGAGTCCTTCTCCCAGTCCCAGATAACACATCTTAGGCCTCCACTACTCCACACACCCAGCAGAGATGGGGGCCTAACAGCAGAAGCAGCAAAGGCAGATGTCATGGGTATGTGGAAGAGATTTTTCGAGCCTCAACAGGCAGCAGCAGGTCAGTCAGTACCCAAAGCCACCACCAGCAGTGGGTGGAGCATATGGTGGATGACTACATGGGGTCAGTCAGCGTGCAGGACGCCATTCACCCTGATGATGACCCTATGCAGTTTTGGGTATCGAGGCTCTACCAGTGGCCAGAACTGGCACAGTATGCTCTGAAGGTGCTGGCTTGCCCCACTGCCAGTGTCCTGTCAGAGCGTGTCTTCAGTGCCACAGGTGGGGTGGGCACTGAGAAGCGGACACGGCTATCCCCTGGCAGAGTGGATATGCTGGCATTCATAAAAATGAATGAGCAACAAATGCTGTTGCTACTACTGCCTCATCATTTGGCAAATGTCTTCTGTTTGAGGCCTGTCTCATTTAATTCTTCTGGTCCTAATATAGTTGCTTCCAATAGTACTGCTGCTTCTGTTGCTAACATTGCCTCATCATTTGGCAAATGTCTTCTGTTTGAGACCTGTCTCATTTAATTCTTCTGTTTTAATATAGTTGATTCAAAAACTACTGCTGTTGCTACTATTGCTTCATTATTTGGCAAATGTTTGAGGCCTGCCTTATTTAATTCTTCTGTTCTAATACAGTTGATTCAAAAACTACTGCTGTTGCTACTATTGCCATAAGGTTGTCCAATTTCTTCTGGTTGGGGTCTGACAAGGCTCCTAAAAATTATATGGCTTCCAATAATGCTGCATTTTCTGGGTAATTTGTTATTCTTTGGGCCTACCTCTTCTAAGTGTAATTTTAATTCTACGTTGATGCTAGTACTACCTTAAGGTTGTCCAATTTCTTCTGGTTGGGGTCTGGCAAGGCTCCTAAAAATTATGTGGCTTCCAATAATGCTGCATTTTCTTGGTAATTTGTTATGCTTTAGGCCTACTTCTTTTTTAAAATTATAATTTTAATTCTCATAATGCTACTTCTAATAGTGCTGCATGGTAAGCAAATATAGTGATACTGAGTGTTACAGTAGTCAGTTAATTAATTTCGGTACCTTTGCATCTAGATTCAGTGTCGTTGCATAAAAAATTGGAGGTGTTGCGTCAATATTCGGCGCTGTTGTGTCAAAATTCTGCGCCGTTGTGTCAAAATTTGGTACCATGCGCTGAGCTCATATGTGTGCCTGTGTCACATTACACGTGCATCGTATGCGCATCAAAAATGGGCGTTAACAATGAGCATCAACGGTATAACCAATGCCCTGCCCTTTTGTAGGAGTTGAAAACTTTTTCTCTAGAGAGATGGCATGTCCAGGCCTGATGAATGATGAGCAGACGGAGTACTTCATCAGATTCCTGCACAGGGAAGGATATGACAGTATACCCCCTGGGTATCCATCTGAGGCTGCGTGCTGTGTAAAGGATCTGGAGCAATCTGAAGCGGCGGCACTCAGAACTCGTTGATCAGCTGAGAGGTGAAGTCGAAGGTAGATTTATTTAAACAAAATCAATATATTTCTCTTCTTAATCACAAAAAATCCACTTGATTCCTATTTATTTGGCTATTTTGGAGCAAATTTGAGTTTGTTTAGGTCTGAAGCAAGACTAATAATTTTACTTTTAGTACTGCTGCATAGATAGCAAATAAAGGAAGATTTATTTAAACAGAATACATAGATTTGCCTTCTTAACTACAATAAATCCACTTGAGCCCTATTTATTTTGCTATTTTTGAGCAAAAGTGTGTTTAGTTGAATAGTGTAACATCAGTAACAGTTAAGTGTCATATAACTGCAGAGAACAAGTAAATCAAAAAGAGATTATCTGCTGAAAAAAAGATCTTAATGCTGTTGCCTGCCCCATACCTGCCAATGCAATCCTTATAGATGATGCTTAATTTTCATGGTTACATGACACACCTCATCCTGTGTAATTCATACTGTACAAATGCAATTGAGGTATTACTCAAAGTTCTTTAATTGGCAGCTGAGTGGTTAGGGGATGATCCCACGGCAGAAGAGGGTGAGGCTGCAGAAGAGGAGACTCAACCTGCTGCACCTCCTGCATCACCAGAAGAGGAGGGCATGGCAACATTTCAGCCAGTTGATGTTGCAACACAGATACCACCAATGCAACACCTCCTCTTCAACATGGTGTCTGCTCTGGCTGAGCAGGCAAGATGAGTAGGGAACTCCAGGAAGTCCTGGACTTTATTCAATCCTTCAGGGATAACCCTCCTCCTCCTCCACCAGCAGCAGACTTCTAGTTGTGCACTGTGTGTGCCTTATGTTTTTGCACTGTGTGTGCCTTCAGTTTTATAAAAAAAAAGATTCTGTTCAAACCTGTATATTTGGAGTTTATTTTTCATTTAACTAATACATGAGTTGTTTGGAAAATATGACACAACTATTGTCAATCTCAGTCTCTCATTTTTGGTATAAAGGCAGTGCTTTTTATAAAAGTTTGCAGATTTTCTCGCGAAGCAAAATAGGACAGTTTCACTAATTACTAGTAGCCCTTTTTTAATATTTTAACAATTACATATACATATAGCCATAGTTTTGATCCAGAGGAAGGTAAAAAAAGTCACTGCCAATTATGCCTTAAAAGGCACAAACAGGAAACATTCCCTGGATGAAGCATTTGACATCAATTTAACATGAATAATAACATGCAGATGCTGTCATGTTTATATTGTATTGAAAGAATATACCTGTACCCTGCTCCTCTCCTATAGATAAGTACCCAGTGTCTGATGGAGGGGGTACGACTGAATGAACATAAATCAGTAATTCGTAATTACAAACCCCCAAAAGATGATGGTAAAACTTCAGGAGCAGAAAAAAAGAAAAAAGAAACTATAAAAAAAGAAACTACCATGGCACGACATTGGCATGAACAAGGTCACAGCATATCTCAATTACGGTGGCAAATTGTGGAAAAAATATACGCCAGAAATAAAATGGAAATAAAACGCACATTACTACAAAGGGAGTGTTTTTGGATTTGGCAATTGCAAACAAAATTTCCAAAAGGTTTAAACGAGGAATTTAACATGAATTGTTTCCTGTAATGCAGCAAAGATTTTTTATCTAATCTTTTATCTTATTGACTTGAATATGCTTTTATGTTTCTTTTTATAAGCAACTAACAGGATGCTGAGAAAGGATACAAATAAGATAAGGTTGTTTATTTAAATTGTTTCATTTTTTATAGATAAGAAGCACAAATGCACAGACTACCCAGGGACAGTGATTAGATAAGTGAACACAGTTTAACAGAAAAAGTATACTTCACAAGCGAGACCACTGGATTGCACACAGTAATTTATTAACCATTTAAATGTACCAAATGTTTTAAATGGTTTTTTTAAATAATTTTTTAAATAATGTTTTAACACAAATATGTAAAATAAATAATTATGCTTAATTGAATATGCTAATTGATCACACTATAAATCACCTCACAATGGATGTATCTGCATGTCTGACGAAGGGACACACCCCCGAAACGTTACATCACTCGACTGAATAAACAGCAGGGGAACTTCCCCGCATTTTTCACCCAAAGTGCCTGAATTTCTTCCTTTGATGTTTATATTGTATAACAGTACCAAAACCACAATTTAACAGTACATCCCAGAAAACATCCATATTTGCTTATTAACAGATAATATGAGAACAAAGAAAAACTCCTGTTTAGGGTGGGTGGGATGTTTCTATCTACACAGAAGATAAGGAAGTGAACTGCTTCTTCCCCTGACATCACATCCCTCTCTTTCTCCTCCCCCAGCCCAGCTTTCCTCTGCATTATTCCTCTGCATTACTTTTAGGGTCTTGTCTTATGCTTTTTGGAAATATGCATATAAAATGTGTTGCAGAAACACTGCTTTGAAAATATGTAAATGGTCCTATGTGCAATCAACATTTACCTATTTTAACACAGATGTACAGTAAAAGCTCTGTATGATAGTTACTGATGAGAAGCAGAATACTCCTCATTAATGCCAAGGCTGCTTTCTACCTAAGCATATGCCATGGGCCTTTTTCCTGCAGTATCCAACATATTAACTGAAACTATTGTTCACTTGACACCTGAAAAATCAAGACCAGCTTTGCTCAAGCTTATAAATAACTATGACCAAATTTGTACTCTATAATAGGATGTACAGTATATCATTAATATCTTGTTATACAAAGGTCCCGTATCACCTTGACTAAACAAAAGGGTACTGGGAATTTCTCTCACCTGTGGGATCCAGGGTTGCACGTACAGATGGCCCCACTAGGAACAGTTGCAGTAAAACAAATAGAATGTTATATAAAAATAAAGGCAAAATGCAGTTACATGCATTTTGTTTACATGCATCCTCTGCACTGACTCTGCAATGAGGGGTAATTACAGGCTTATAGGCATTTGCATGTGGTAACACCTGTGCAGAGCACGGGAGCACGGAGGGGGACTATGGAGGGTAGGGGGTTTTATTAGTTGAGGGGTTGAATTCTCCTTGAACAAATAGGTATAATGCATGCAAGTATGAATCGCACACTTAACAGCCAGCCTTAAACAATAATATATGACTGTAACTCCATCTTGGCCACGCCCTGTGCCATAGGCTATACATCATTAATTTCTTACCATCCACAGGGCCTGAATTCCCTTTGCTAAATGAAATGGTACTGGGAATCTCTCTACATGGCAGTGCCTCCCCCTAGCAGGATCCAGAGATACACCTACAAGTGCCCCACTAGGAAAAAAAATATTAACCACAACATTGCTAAAAAACCAAATAGAACTTTATATAATGTAACCGGAACATGCAAAGTAAAACACATTTGGTCATGTGGTCTTCCAACTCCTGGCACAGACTTTTCCCAGTCCCACACTCCAAATCTCAAGAGCTCTGTACCCCAGGTAGGGCTACCTTCCCCCTATATCTCTCCTTTGGATAGCGACAGTTGCTCCCATGTAGCAGGTGTCCACATACAGGAAACTAATGCTGGAATGCTTCAGTTCCTTTACCTCAGACAGATAACTCACCAAGGTCTCACACCGAGCTGCTACAGGCAATATCCTTTCCTCAGTGAGGGCATACACAGAACTGGTACATGCATCCACTGGGTCCAACAGAAATCTTTAGCCCAGATAACATATCTCAGCCTTATTCACAGCAGCTACTTTACTCTCTCTGCTGCCCATTATCAAGGTCCCATTATCCCGGCCCACCAAGGGCATCACCACCCATGTTGCTTCTCTGTATAGCCTGGGGCCTTTTCCTGCAAGGACCCCAGCAGAAAAAACAAAAGTAGACTGACCACTGAACACATGGCAGCTCAGATATTAGAAGAAATGGTTCAACAGTGACAACTTCTGGCCAAATCAGAAATCTGCCAGGGCACACTGCACAGGGACAAAGGATTCACTCCCCCTCCCTTATCCAATTTAGGTCTTACCTTTAGCTGGCCACACTAGGGGATTTCCAACCATGTGGGATTTTAACAACATAGGGAAACAACCCTAAGGTTACCAACATGAGCTTCACATAAATGTATAAAATATATTGTTTCTCTTCTCACACAGAGGGGGTAGAGTTCATAAAGAACTGCTTTCAAATAAAAGGTAACATCTGCAGTCAGGTCAGCTAGAAAGCTCACATTCACTTGGATGGTTTCAACTCTTATCTCCATTACTTTCAGAGAGAGAGAGAGAGATTTTACCTCCAGAGAGAGAGATATTATCTCTAGTCTTTTCAGGAGCTCAGATTTGAAGAACTGGCAGAAAATACATTATTTAATCAGAGAAATTATTTCACATAGAAAAATTATCAGTATGGGATCCCACTGCCAGGCAGCAGTGCAAATATTTGATAGTCCGCTATCATGTTTTAATACCTTAACACATTCATTGTGAGTTAGCCTTGTTTTAAAAACCAATACATCTTCTACTTTTGACATTTTGTACAAAAGCTTGCCTAACTATGCAAGCAAGGCCAACATGTTAACAGACTTGCTATTTTATGTATATTGATTCTTGTGCTGAAAAACTAAAAATAATTAGAAATTAAAATTAACATAAAAAAGTCACACAATGTAGCATTTTTACTCTAAAACCAGCATCAAATTAGATGTAACACCTGGATTTCCAGTTAAACCCAGTAACAATACAAACTAAACATATACCAACTTATTTAATAATGACTGGAATCAAGTGCATGCGCACTAAAAGCTCAATACACAAGCACTTAAATCAATGCCATTTGCCAATTGTGCAGGACTTGTGGGTTCCTTTAATTTGTATCAAGGTAAGAAATATATTAAAATTTGTAGCATCTATTTTAGTATTCACTTTGCTGTAGTTCCAAAAATACATCTCAAATAGCACTTATTCCAATTATCTCTGTAATTGGTCTTTGGTTTAATACCCTATTTGCTGTTTAGCAAACAATCTGGGAATATCTCCTTTAAAGGACAGGTAAACTGCATGTTCCTGGGGAGAACCAATCTGTTAGTGATGGGCAAATTTGCGGCGAATAAATTTGCAAAACGCGAGGAATAATTCGGCGAAAATTCGCTTGCGTCTCGTTTTGGATGTGGGAGTCCATATTTGGACATGGGTGTCGGTTTTTCAGTGCCGGCAATGTGCGCCTGCATCAAAAAATAGGTGCCCGCGTCCAAAATGAGACACAGGTGGCATTTCATGAATTTTCACTGTCTCGCAAATTTGTCAGGTAAAATGTGGCGAAACGCCCCAGATTTGCCCATCACTAGCAATCACTTACTTTTTACTTCTAGCTGGAGCTCTTCTGTTCTGAATTTTGTTTCAGTGCACAGCATTGCCATATTCACAGATTTACAACAGATTTATTTAGGGCCAACAACAGTTTACTATACTTCACATGAGTTGATTTTTATTACTATTAATAAGGTGAAACTTAGCTAATAACTTAGTTAATAACAGTTGGCATTGGTCACTAGCAACTCACAATATGCACTCTGTACAGATCACTTATTAATTGAAAACTGCATTCTGTACAATAGCAGATACGTGTTTATATATTCATGCCCAACATAACCAGTTTTTATTAATTACTAGACTTGATGGTAGTTGCAATTGGTCATTGGCTTAAGCTAATAAAGAGTACATAATGTAAATAATTTTTCCAAAAGTATCTAAACCTATTGTGAGACACCAGCTGGAAAAGTAATAAATGGTGTCTTTGTTTGTAGGTTTCTTACCTATACATGGTGAGGGGCTCCAGGGACTAATTATAGGGAGAAAACCAGCTTATGGGTTTTCTCTGAGTTGTTTTGAATTTCTGGTCTGGGTCCTGGAGTCTGGAAGCTTTGTAGAGCATTGGGTGGGATGAAGCTTCTATTCCTAGGTCCATTATGGATTTTGTGCCAGGAGCATGTTCAGCCAACTGAATAGTACGGAGGTTTTACAATTCAGTACAGCGAGAAGAGGGAAGCACTGAGAGGAGTGTTCAGGCTCCCTAAAACCAGGCCAGCCACACTCAGTGGGAGAGGTACTGTGGCTTGTAAAGAGGCATTGAATGTTCCTGACTATTTGGATTTATGCTTTGCCGATGCAAGCTGTTTTCATTTCTATCACTTGTATTATTTTTATTATTTTATTTATTTATTTATTTATTTTTATTATTATTATTATTATTTTATTATATTATTATTGTATTATTTGTATTATTTTACAGAATAAACGAGCAGACCCAGTCCTGTTTACAGCCTCCGCTTGCTGTTTCCTTAATGTTAAGCAAGCACTGCAGCCACCACTTCTAAATCTACATTATTGTACCAATACCCCACTGCTGATGCATTAGCAGTTCAAAATATATATAGACATAGCATGTAAGGGCATAGAAGACTGAACAATCACATCAGTGTCAGCTCTGTGTACTTTCACCAGAAATGTTGCAATTTTGGAGTTAATTAGAATCCTAAAATAGACAATGACATGTACAGAAGAATCAGCATACATGTATCCATTGCCTTAAAAAGCATGATATTCAAAATTACCAGGACAATATCCACTTTATCCAGTTTATCAAAAACAAAAAAAACAAAAGCAACAACAATCTTTTCCAAGATATAGAAAATATCTGGTCTGGTAAGTGGTATCTCTACCTCTCAGAAAGGGCAGCCTGTGGTCCAGGCAAGAAGGTAGTAGTTTAAGTATATAGTTTGGAGAACAGTGCTCAAGTCTGTGCCTTTTTCTACCCTGTGAGTGTTGCTACAAGAAAGTGTGTACCTTGCATCGATGTGTGCCATGTCTTGTGCCATTTCACAGAAGTTACGCCAGACAAGCCCCAGCTTTATTCCACCCCCTTGGTAACTGTTCTTCTCCACACCCAGGCCACTGATGCTGCCCACTGCTCCCTTTTCTTCCCTCCCTGACACTAACCACATTGCTTCCTGACTTTCCTATCTGTCCCCCAAACTGGTCACTAGCAGCTGTGGTTCAGATTACCACTTAGTTCTGGTCCTGAATACAAATGCTTTACCAGCAGCAATTCACACTAATACCAATAAATATCTGTGGAGAGATTTAGAGCAGAAAATGTCCTTTGTGTCATCACGTAAAGCATTTTAATAAAAGATGGCACTGGTGCATGAACATATATTTTTAAATGTATTTTCTTCTTTATTCATCTTACAATATTTCACAAACACTTGGCAATGCTCAAAGTTTTAGCTGAGACACACATAAATTAAGTGACATTACAAAAATCAAAAATTACAGCTACTTAAATAGTGAGCTATTGCCTTTCCCTAATATTAAAAACAAAATGTAGCACTATGTACCGTTAATATATATCAGACACAAAACATTTTTAAAGCACACAGAGAAATGATAAAGCACATACAAATAAATGATGCCCAACATGACTATTATATGTACAGAATACATTTTATAGCAATCTGCTTTACAGCACTTTGGCATTCATAGGGTTAGGGTTAATCTTCTCTAATACAGTATAATCACTTTTACATACCTTATTGTCCAAGGTGTGCATTTACTGGGTGATAGCATTACATTTATTTAGATGCATGACCTAATTCCCAGACCATAATTGGAATCCTGGTAATTAGATCGCAAAATGTACCAGAAGCTCAACTTTCATACTGTGGTCTGATTTGCAAAGCATCATATTTTTAAAGTCATGCTGACATTCCTCAGCCAGCATAATCTGCCAAAAACAACTTAAGCAAAGCTTATATTGGCATGAAATCAAAATCAAGGCCTCAACAGTGTAACTGAAAACATTTACACAGCTGGAATCAAATCACTCTATATTGTCAAGAGTCTTCTAGGGTTAGAAACTATACATGTACCTTACCTCTAGTTAGTCTCAGCACCTCTGGATGTTGTTGTGCAAACCAAGGATAAATAAATGATGTGACCTAAAGAAATATGGTTTGGTCTTTAAGGCTAAATAAAGTATATTATGACATAATTAAAACATTTTTTAGAATGTTTCTCATTAGTTAAATGTGGGGTTGTGAGAAGTGATGTACATTTTAGCTCTAATTAGACTAAATTAGATTTCTCTCCCTGATGACAGTAGAATTGATTCAACCCTGTGCAAAGCTGGACATTCACTTTAAGATCCTGCAATCCAATGTAAGAAGACTGAAGACATGTTTCCATCCCCTTCCAATAGGATGTTCAAACCTGCTCAGTAGATATTTGGACCCCATACATTGGCCATTGAGTTGCTGACATGGTCTGGATGGAACAAGTAGGCAGCTTTTATTGGTCTATAAATGGCCAACTTTAGGATCTTCTCCTTTTCTGATGGCGATTTTTAAGATGTATCAATGTGAAGGTATTAACTATATAGGGTGGGGCAGTATATATAATAGATATCAGATAAAAATGAACTAGTACTATGTAGAGAAATCTCACTGATAATACCTTTCAATTCTTACAAATGTGTATGCAGCTCTTTGCTTTTGACAAACAAACAATGTATCATTTAAGAAGCCAGTGTAATTACTGTATGTCCATATGAAATAACTATGAATATACCCAAGTTTTAGGTATAAGTATTAATGCACTAACTTAAATAATTTGAGGATAGTGTCCACTAATATTCTGTTTATAGTTTCTATACATTTAAGGGCAGATTTTCCAAGGTTTGAATGATTAATTAGAATTTAAGTATTTATTTTTTGGGGTCATGTTCGAATTTAAAACCACCAACTCCATTTTGAATTTGAATGTGATATTTATTAGAGTCAGACAAAATATGAATTTGAATATTCTCCACCTAAAACTTTCCGAGTTCATGTAGCATCAATGGCAGGTTGGGACTATTTGATCAAATTTAAGACATTTTAATTTTTTCATCCATAAAATACTATTGATATCATGACTTAAATTACATTTGATCTTTGATAAATAACCTCCTTAGTAAAATTAATGGTGCTCCAAATTAATATGTAGTTATTTTGAATGCGTGTTTGGAAGGGTATACTTTTCACTTATAAAAACAATTCTCTAATCATATTTATGACAGTGCCAAAGTCTGTAACCATTCCTTAGCAATAAGGAATTCCCCCATTGTCATTGGGTGACAAATAGTTTTAGACAAAAACATTTTTTTTCATCCATTTGCTCTTCACCTGTGACTTTAATGCATTTGGAATGAAACATTAACTGACTAATGCAGTTATCAAATAAAAACATTAGACAGAATCTTTTAAAACTACGGGCTCAATTTACTATTATATGTGAGAAACATGAATGGTGCTCAAAGAATAAAAAATAATAAAGCTGGTATTGCCAGAAAAATGTAGACAAAATAACTTCAGGAGGGTATACTCACAGCTCTCCCCAGTCCCAGGGTGCAAATCCACAGCAATATTCCGAAAAATGATGTGAGTCCCTCCAAAAATAATAACGAACCAATAAAGTAAAAAAAGGTACAAGATTTCTAGTATATATAGAAAACTGAACTTGGGTAACTCTTTGCTTCAGGCAACCTCTAGTCACCCTAAGCATGTTATCAAAGCAGGGCAACAGGGCAATTTATGAGACTATGGAGACTATGTATTAATATTCAAGAGTTTGCATTCCAATCTGAAATGCTGCAACAGAAATTCCGTGCTAGGGGTACTCTGACTCTCATTTAGATTTTGCTTATAATAAGGCCCTTAATTCTCATCCAACTACAAGACAAGATAGGATGTATTCTAAGACAGAAAACAACACAATAGTCAGCATCACTATACAACAGGGTAAAATAGACAATCCTGTCTATTTTATTACAGAATATAGTCCACAATATAATAGCATTAAAAAAATCTATGAAAAAAATCTAAACATTCTTAGAACAGATTCGGACTGGTTTTAGATAAAGGCTACAAAACAGTCACCTGTCGCACATGCACAATAGGTAATCAACCTCAATACCAAGGGGATATACAGGTGTGGGGCAGTTAGATGTCTAACTTGTACGCATGTCAAAAAAATAAAAGTATTCAGATTTAGGGGCAGATTTACTAAGGGTCGAATTTCGAATGCAAAAAAAATTCGAAATTCGACCAGGGAATAGTGGGGGAATAGTGGGAAATTAAAAAAATAGTGAAAATTCGATCGATCGCTAAAAATCGATCAAATATTCAAATCGAATATTTGCATTGAATATTTGAATGATTTTTAGTAGTGATGGGCGAAACTCCCGAAAGTATTTGACCATCGAATTTTCGAATATTCGAATAAAATTAAATTTGAATATTTGAATCATTCGAATTCGAATATTCAATAGTCGAATTTGGTGGAATTTGACTAATTTGCATATTCAAAATTCGAATTTGAATCTTTTTGAAAATTCGATCGAATATTCAAATCCCTCATGTGAATATATGTGAATTTAGTAAATCTGCTCCCTAGTGTTACAGAACGTGAATACACCATTAACTGGTATATAAACTGCTATACTGCATTTGTAGTCTACCTTTTGGAATGCAGTGTTTGCCACATCCAATATGTGGGCCAAACTTCTTGCCCACTGAAAAATCGTGTCAGAGAACACATTTTTGGATACAAAAAAGGGACATTATGATTCCCAGGTAGCTGAACACTTTAAGTAGTGTAATGGAGGGGATATTATCAAACTGTAGCTGTCCTAGGTATAGATAAAGCAGTCCATGGAAAATGGGGTGGAGATATTTTACCGAAGTTGCTCTGTTTGAAAACAAAATGGATCTTTTACCTACAAAGTAGAAAATCCTCTGGTTTAAATAGCGATTTTGATGTTACATTTTTTATAAATAACAAGTGATTCCTGTGCAGCTAGACTATCTGATCTCTATACCATCTATAATAATAGACTCTTAATATAATGTATAGCCATTCTTAGCTACACAGTTGTAATAAAGAAGAATAAGCGTAAAATAAAAATACACTACATTTTGGTATTATAGTAACTACATAGGGTGTGTCAACTGCCATACCTGTATATAATCTTATACTCGAGCTACATAAAATATAGGTGAAATGTACTACATCTAATCTGTATTTAAATGTATATATACTGTGCTCCCGGACTATTCTCTAAAGTATGAAACTGGAGAAAACCCTGTCTAAGTAAATTTTTACAATTTTTACTAATCATAATTTGTACTTTTTTCACTACTGCTTATACATTTATTACTTATATTTCTTTCAATTCTTTGATAAGATTTTTTGTGATTTTTTTCTTTGTATTATTTTTCCCTTTTTTCTTTTTTCAGCTTTATTCATATTTAATGTTATAAACATAGGGGTGGATCTGGCCCTCACTATGGAATTTCTGTAACTCTTGTAACAATATATTGTAATCCAAAAGGACTTGTTTCTAACAATAAGTTATTTGACCACTAGGTGTTTTTATTGGTTGTGATAAGTGGTAACATGTGCTGTTCTCTTGTGATTGGCTACAGCCCCTTTATATGCTGTGTACAAGGGAGTGCCATTTAGCCTATGAGTAAGTGCCCCAAAAGGCACTAAACTCGTTAAGTCTTTGTCCGAAATGTCCTAATAAATATATTGCAAATTTTTACTTTATTGGTTCATCATTATTATTATTATTATTCACATATTTTTTCAGAATATTGCTCTATTTACTATTGTCAAATAGAGTGAAGTGGGAATTTTCCTATAAATTAGCCATTTTTCAGCATTTTTACATATCCTATTGGGCTTCACCCAGAAGAACTGGAACTCTTTGATGGACTTTAAGCCATTGCCAAGTGGTAAAATACATTTTCATTGTCATGTCTATCATTTTAATGAATCCTGATCTTGCCCAACAGTACATTGTGTCTCATTTCTATTCTTCTCAATATATATATATATATATATATATATATATATATATATATATATATAAAGAGGTAGAGGTCACGGCACTCACGATATAGAAATATAAGTGCCTGGGTGCAGTCCAACGAAGAGGAGATCACATCATAGAAGAAATGGCCGCACTCGTAGGTCTTGCAGAGATTATAAAGATTTTTTATTTAGGCAAAAAACTAACGTTTCGGCTGGAGCACCAGCCTTTTTCAAAGTGATTTAACAAACATAGAACACTGGTATTTAAGCACACAATTGGCGGGAAGACCAGTGGGGCAGAGAGGTGACGTGGAAATGTGTGGGGTAACAAATAAAGCATTAGGATACAAAAGAAAAAAAGGGTGAAAAAAAGTGAAGAAAGGTGGAAAACATTAAAGGTGATTGCGCGGAAATTTGACAATTAGAATCAAAAGGAATAAGAACATGGGCATCAATATGTATATGAGGCTAATACATTTTACACATATAGAGTGAGAACAATTAATTTTAATAATCTCGAGTAACTCTCAAGGTTCTCAAAACATGGGACAACATGGGAACAGTGTCAAGTGTAAAACAAACATTATGCTAATGCCACAGTTATCGGGTTGCCACAGAATATTGTGTCAATTTAGTAGTAGACAGCAAGTAAATCAACAAAAAATGCTACAAGTTAACAAGTTCGTGTCAATGGCGTTTCTGATGTTTCATTCGCTGTTGCACTTTGTAACGATTTAATAGACAATCCTTCTGTGAAGACATAAAGAAATGTTCCATGTTAAAAAGTCCGTGTCAATAGCGCAAAAAAACATGGTAAGGTACTCATTCTGAGGCGCTTGTTATTCAAACCTTGTACAAAGGTTAGGGTCAATTGTTATTGAGACTTCAATGGGGCGAGTGGTATATATCGATTACGGGACAATCGCCTGGTTTGGAGGTAAGAACATCCGTTCGTGGGGCTGTTAGGAGCATCCGTTCTTAGGGCGCATACTCTGTCTTTTTAGTTGCGAGTGGCCACTATGACACAGGGGGTAGTAGTACATGACATCCCGAATTGGACTTGTGCATACTTTATATTTTGACCCCAAAAGTTGGGAAGTCGCAGTCTATTATTTGTATGTAGGAGGGTGCACATATCACCGGATTCTGCGCACTACGTCGGTGATGGGGGGGGAGAGAGAGGAGGGTTTTATCTAGGTCCCCAATTCATAGGAGTAACAGAATTTACATGAGTGGTGATGGTTTCTTACACACCACTCATGTAAATTCTGTTACTCCTATGAACCTTGAGAGTTACTCGAGATTATTAAGATTAATTGTTCTCACGCTATATGTGTAAAATGTATTGGCCTCATATACATATTGATGCCCATGTTCTTATTCCTTTTGATTCTAATTGTCAAATTTCCGCGCAATCACCTTTAATTTTTTCCACCTTTCTTCACTTTTTTTCACCCTTTTTTTCTTTTGTATCCTAATGCTTTATTTGTTACCCCACACATTTCCACGTCACCTCTCTGCCCCACTGGTCTTCCCGCCAATTGTGTGCTTAAATATCAGTGTTCTATGTATATATATATACAAAACCACATTTCATTTGCTAAGCAGACAGGATCAAGTTTTGGTTATCCAGTAACTTGCTATAAAATGATAGTTTAAAACTGTTTAAATTATTTTCTTTTCACATCTGAAGTAAAACTTCAAATAATATCTGTTTGATAGGATACGTAGTCATGGCAACAAAAAAACTATTAGATTTGAAACGTGTAATGTTATTTTCACTTGTCATTGCTCATAATCCTTTATGCTTCCATTCAGATAAATGCCTGGCTGCTGGGGTCACCAACCATTATCAGTAAAATAGCAGTTTCAATTTCAAGCAGAGAGTAGAAGAAAAGGTTTCAATGTATAAAAAAGCAACACTTTTTTAAATGAAGAACAGTTGCAAATAATTCCATATAAATACAGTTATGGCACCTATTATTTAGACTATTTGGGACCTGGGGTTTTCAAGATAATTTGGATATTCATAATTTACGTCAGCTAGAAAATCATGTAAACATTAAATAAACCCAATAGGAAGGTTTTGCTTCCAGTAAGGATTAATTATATTGTATAGTAGTTTGTATCAAATACTAGGCACTGTTTTATTATTACAGAGAAAAAGGAAATACGTTTTCAAAATGTGGATTATCTGATTATAATGGAGTCTATGAGATACATCCATTCCATAATTCAGAACTTTCTGGAAAATGGATTTCCAGATAATGGATCCCATGCCTGTATTGCATAGCTACTGATGATTTTAAATGGCATGCATTCTTCTCTGAAAATTTTCTGAGATTTATAAAAACTGAAATTTCACCAAAATACATTGAAGCCAATGTGAAGGCACAATTTGTGGTTGATGTGTTTTTAGCTCAGCAATAACATATACATTACATTGTTCTCCTTTCAACTATGCTACTGTAGCATAACAGTATCTATAAACCACTCTTTTTCTTTAAATAATTTTACCTGTGTAGATGAAAATACCTTATTTTATTGATTCTATCAAAATGACATGAAAAGCATAATTATTCCTTGTTAGGTGTTGGGAAAATTAAAAATATAATAACTTAGAATGAGATCATTTTTGGCAATGGAATCCTTGATTAAGTTCATCTGGAGGCCTTGCTAGACATTTTTTGTTATAACTCAACTTTTTATAAACAGGAAATTCCTTTAATGGAACATTATATTTTTAAAAGTGTGAGTTTAGACTTTTTCCTGAAAAACTACAAATGTGATCCATGTGTTTAAATTGCAAACAGGGGAATATTTGACAACTTGGAACAAATGTTTTATTTAAGACCAGTGAACAGAAGCATTTTTAAATGAACAATTCTAAGTAAAAATGAAAGATAGTTAAGGATTAATACTTGATCTAAAATGCCTGCATTTTACACAGTCCTGTCATTTCTTCCTGACCAAAAAAATATTGAGGCAGTGACTTAATGGATCCTGTTTTGTAAAGTTTCTCCTTGCTTAGCTGTTCTGGGTGGCTAATGTACATCACACTGAATATCGAACATACTCCAGAGGTGTTGCAATTTTGATTAAGAAGACAAAGATTAATACTTTGGGGCAGATTTACAAAATTCACATGAAGGATTCAAAGTTCAATCGAATTTTCAAAAACATTCGAATTTTCGAATGTTTTTGAAGACCACTTTGACCAGTGAATTTTGTAAATTCGATCGAATCGAATGATTCGAATGATTCGAATAAAATTTCATTTGAATATTTGATCATTTGCCTGTCGAAGTACTTCCACTTTAAAAAAAATTTAACCACGTAGTTTGCCATATCAAAGCTACCGAATTGGGCTTCCTTATTTTTGATCAAATAAAAAAATGTCAATCAATCGAAAAAATCGTTCAAATCGATCGATTCGAACGATTTATCGATCAATCGAATTTTTCCTGTTCGATCATTCAGCAAATCGAACTGCGGTAAAATCCTTTGAATTCGATATTCGAATTCAAAGGATTTTACTTCCCATTTTACTTACCTTCACATGGTCAAATTTCTAATTTTTTTCGGTTCAGAATTTGACCAATGATAAGTCTGCCCCTTAATCTAAAATGCCTGCATTTTACACAGTCATGTCATTTCTTCCTGACTCAAAAATATTGAGGCAGTGACTTGATGGATCCTGTGTTCTACAACTTCTCCTTGCTTAGCTGTTCTGGGTGGCTAATGTACGTCACACTGAATATTGACAATACTCCAGAGGCGTTTCAATTTTGATTAAGAAGACCCTTAATTTTGTTTTGAACATCTGATTACTGACAGGACATGGACATATTTAATACTGAAAGGGCCAATAGACATGTCCACGTTTATTTTAATTAATGTGCGTTTTCCTCCTCCCACAGAAATGCATGACCTTAATGAGATCAGACAAAAAATTGCTATACTGTGGTAATTGTCCTACTATTCCTACTTGCTATACTGGGTAATTGTCCTACTATTTGATCAGGTGATTTGAATATGGTGCCTGACCCTCAAATGGATACACAAATACAAGAGGTCCTCTGCACTCAACCCATTATCAATATATTTAAGACATTGAGAGATTTTGTGCATACAGCTACTAAAAAATGCCTTACCCATTAAAAAAAACAGGGATTGTTTGTCCTTATATTGCAATATATTTAAGCTGGCCAACTACATCAAAGTCATCCCATATCTGGCCAGTCCTATGCTCAATTTTCATCTGATTCATTAAGAATTCTATTGCTTCATCATACATTTTACAAAGGGACTAAGTTTTACCGGCAACTTACTAGATGCTTTCAAAGTAAAACTCCCAATCTTGGTTGCCCTTTTATTAGATACCAGTGGGATCACCTGACTATAGCTGGGAAGGGTGGGGGATACAACTTGGAGCTGGTCACTGCTCCTGTATAACTATAACAAACAAGGAAAAGTTGTGCTCACCGCGAATTTTTAAAACCATTTGGCAGGGGTGCAATGAGGCTTTGACAACAAAATACATATAGACAAATACAAGAGGTCCTCTGCACTCAACCCATTATCAATATATTTAAGACATTGAGACAGTTTATGCATACAGCTATTAAAAAATGCCTTACCCTTTAAACAAAACAGGATAGACCAGTTGTGAATGACTCTATAGTTTTTGCTTGTTGGCTGGAGGCAACTAGTCTCACTGACTCATGTTTTCTTTCTACACCACCTCCTAAATGGATTTCAACTCCCCACTCCCCCCCACCCCCATTATTGCAGTATATATAGGGATAATCATATAATCTGAGTGTCAAAAAATATGAAGAGAATAATCTAAGCACAATCATTTCCAAAAACAAAATTTGCCAACATTTTCCTTTCCATTTTAGTCTAAGTTTTGTCATATTCTGTTGAAAAGTTTTCATCAAAAACCCTACGAAGACAAATACATTTTTTTTAAGATGGTGTTCCTTCCCAAATTTTAGTTTGCACCTCATATTTCACCCACTACACCCCAGAGTCAATGGTTCAAAATATGTAGACTTCTTGGAGATTCCTGTGGGCAGAATAACCTCCCCCCAAGGATTAAAACTCTACAGGCTTCCACTACATATGGAGGTTTAGTTCTCCTGATCCCCAGCATGTACTTTGGTCTAGCCAACTGACAAATGCATGCTGGTGGCTTGTTCCCCAATTAAAGAACCCCTCACACTGCTGGGCTCTCTGGAGGCCCTGGCTAAATTGGCTAAATGTCCCTTCTCTATTCTATACAACTATGTATGTATCTGGACTACAATTGTCGTCCAGATATTAAAAAACAAATTTCAAACATGTCTACTCTAAGAAGCCAAAGGAAGTAATCTTCTATTGGTTGATTTAAAATATCTATCAAAAAAGTCTGAAACCCTTGTAGTAGCATTTAGGAAAACCTAAAAACATCGAGCAATATTGTGAGGAGAGACTGGAAAACCTGCTACAGAACACTTTTACAGATTCTGTTGCTATACATAACAACCTAGCAATGAAATAATGTTTTACCTGTGTAGTTAATACAACACAAAAAAAACAATTAAATGCAATGTCTTTGATTGATACACATGCAGTGCAGTCACAAATTATTCAGTCATTTGGGAATGCCATTATTTTATATGTGACATGGATAATTAATTATGTATATATTATATTATTTTTTTGGTGCTTATTTGTTGAAGAAATAAACATACTACAGGTGTGGGGATCCATTATCCATAAATCTATCATTTAAAAAGCTCTAAATTACCAAAAGGCCATCTCCCATAGACTTAATTTTATCTGAATAATCCAATTTTTTTAGAATGATTTCCTTTTCTTTAATAATAAAACAATACTGTGTCCAAACTACAGTAAGATATAACTAATCCTTACTGGAGGCAACACCAGCATATTAGTGTTTAGGCAATTGATTTAACAATTTAACAATGATAGATGTATGACAGATATAAGATATAAGGCTTTAAGTGCAATTGTTTATTTGCTATATGTTTCAGGATTTCCCCCTTTTAGTCCATCTCAGGTCTTTAGTATTGTGCTATATTACTATATGTTATGTTTTCTGCTGGGAGTATGCTTTAAACTTTGATTTCTCAAAGGAACAGATAGTTCAATCCTCAGATAACTTTTGGCTATTTTCACATCTGTATTTACCAGTGTTGGTAAGATATATTCATGTTAAAATCCATCTACTGGCTACTCCTCACTTTGTTTACCAACAGTCATTTATCACTGTCTCAAGGTGATAGTTCCAAACAGGAAACTTAAACATGCAATCAGTCTTAAACTATGTATTATTTTAAATTCATTTAAATTCATTTCAGACTGAATTGGCCCAGCAAATGCTAGCTGTTTGACTAATTAGACCTTCAATTTAGCATGCTAATTATTTCTGGATATTTATCTATGTAAAGCTGGCCATACATGGCAGATTTAAGCTTCCACTTTGGCCCCTTTAAATAGAGCTGGCAACACATCTGCCTGTCTTTAGGCTGTTCCTGGTGGCCTCCCTGACAGATATCTGGCTGAAAATTGACCAGATATCTATAAATTTTATGAGGGTCCAGCATGTAGTTGAGCAACTGTAAGATAATATCTTAACTGAAATATAAGTTTATGTTCCTGTTGACACCAATGCATTTTTGTGAAATGTTACAGTTTTGTAATATTTTTTAATATATAGTTATGGGATCCGTTATACAGAAACCCATTATCCAGAAATTTCTGAATTACGGAAAAGCCATCTCCAATAGGGGCAGATTTACTAAGGTGGGAAGTGACTTACACTAGTGACAATTCAATAGCGTTGCCACCAGAAGGACATTGCTGATCTACTAACAGGCGCTGGTGCCAATTTACTAGTGAAAGAGACCAGTGCTAGCGGTTATTCACACTCTATCTCCAGGTGACTTTTGCTCTGGTGAATGGTCATTGCTCACTAAAATGCAGATTTTATTGAAGGTTACCTCTTTCGCCACAGGTTCCTTTGCTCAGCTCAGACCAAGAGAAGTGCAATAAAGTAGCTAGATCTTCCTCCATTTTCTGTCACTTAAATCATATCCTGTGAGCTAAAAATGCATCAAAGTCCAAAAAACGCTGGCAACTTTTCCTTTTTTCAGCATGATTGCCTGCAAAACTCCTAACAAACTTTTTTTTTGTTAACTGGTTTTCCCCATACATTTTCAAACATATGGAACATTCATTTTATAGTGGGCTCATGTGTAGTGCATTGTAATAACAACTTTCTTAAGGTTCTCTGGACATGTGTTTTAAAAAGTGGAATTTGTGTTTGCACCAACATTTAACATAAAGACGCCCATACATCTTTAAATTTCCCACCCTATGCAAATTGACCTGAGCACAATATCACTAGCAAATTTTCACGAGGCAGAAATGAACGCTAAAAAAAAATTGCCAGCGTTCAGCTCCCAGGACCAAATTCCACATCTTATTGAATTGGTATAGTTTGTGCCTGGCGATGTATTGCGATGGGTGCAAAGTGGACACTGGCGAAAATTTGCAGGTTAGAGAATCCTTCACTCCGTTATAATAAAATAATCCAAATTTAAAAAAAAAAAAATCCTTTTTCTCTGTAATAATAAAACAGTACATTATACTTCATTCAAACCAGGATTTAATTAATTCTTATTGGAAGCAATACCAGTTTATTTAATGTTTACATGATTTTCTAGCAGACTTAGGGCTAGGCCAGACGGGGAGATTCGGGGGCATTTTGTCGCCTGGCGACTTCTCGCCGCGACTTTTAGCCCCCGAACCTCCCCGAATAGCGAAGTACCCAAGCGCACCGGCGTTGCTTGAAAACGCCGGCGCGTATTCACACGGAGCGGCGCGCTTTTTGAAATCGCTCCAATAAAGCGCGCCGCTCTGTGTGAATACGCGCCGGCGTTTTAAAGCAACGCCGGTGCGCTTGGGTACTTCGCTATTCGGGGAGGTTCGGGGGCTACAAGTCGCGGCGACAAAATGCCTCCGAATCTCCCCGTCTGGCCTTAGCCTTAAGGTGGCTATACACGGGCTGATAAAAGCTGCCGACAGACCAAGTCTTTTCCGATCGATATCTGGGCGAAAGTCGGCCAGATGTCGATCGGGCGGGACTAAAAATCGCATCGGATCGTGACCGCATATGTTTTTTGATGCGGTCCCACGATCCGACTGCCCATATGGCACCAGTTATATCCCACGATTGGATCAGCCCGATATCGCCCATCTCAATGTATGGCCACCTTAAGGGCTCCTACACACGGGCGTTTTTACCTGCGCTCCCCTGCGTTGCATTTTGCTGCGTTCAAACGCAGGGGAGCGCAGGTATAGTATTTATTTAATTTTGCAAACTATGATCAGAATTAAATGGCTGAGACAGTAGCTTTCTCAACATGCTGCATGTTTGCAAACTTTCTACATACTCAGCAGGCTCAGTTACTGTATGGCATATATATATACTGTATTACATATATTTATTTATACATAAGCAAGTATGGGATTGGGATCTAGAAACCCATTATCCAGAACGCTCCAAATTCTGGGAATGTCATCTCCCATGCACTCCAATTTAATCAAATAATAGTTGATAACTAAGATCCTAACTAGGATATAATTCTGATTGGAGGTAAAACAATCCTATTGGGTTTAATTTTAATTAATTTACAATTTACATTTTATTTTGACCTAACATGTTCCCATAATACTTTGGATACATTATTTTTTATTATACATTTAGCGGAGATAGAAGTAAATTATGAAGTAAACTGAAGAGTTAATAACTGGCAAAAAGTCTGTAAGACATTAGATACATTTGGGTTTCTATTTGTTCTTATGACAGAAGGGTCACACTTTTTCAAAGAGAATAATTTGAAAAACATAGTATAATGGGTTTCTTATGTAGAAGAAAATGAAAGCTCTCTTTGCTGTTTCACCTATTTTCTTGTCAAAAGTCTTTGGGCAAAACTTAATAATAAAATGCTCCACAGTTTTTCAAAAGATTTGTTTTATTTGAAGTCAGTTTGAAAAAAGAATTCTGAGATAATGCATAGCAGGGATACAGAGGGGGGGGGAAGCAGTATGGTCTGGTTATTTAACTATGGGGCCTCCTTACTTACAATATTCCCCAGAGGTAGACTAAACTCTTTTGAACTGTTTTTAAAACCCTGAGTTACTTTCACATGCACTTACAGCTTCTTCCAGCCAATTAAAATACTCAATCTTTCTTTGAATAGCTGTACATTTACTTCCTATTTTTCATAAGAGTAGTTGGCATCTAAAGGCCAAGCATGATTGTGTTTCCCAGAAGGCCACTAACCATCCTTAGCAGACAAGTGATCTGCTTTACAGCAGGTCTGTACTTTGCAATGGCTACTTTCAATCTCAAGCCTCTGGGTTTAATCTCCATTACTGGAGTATAAATAGTGTGCCCTCAGTAATAGAAACAATATTTATACTTTAATGCCTATACATTCTTTCTCTTGGACATTTCATTGCACATTCTGATTTAAAGGTTGCCAGTAGGCAGTGTACACAATAGAACTGCACTTTTAAATGCATTGTAAAAGTATTTATTTTAGCAGTAAATAACATATTTGGTGAATCAAAATTTACCTACAAACCATGCAGTTTTTACACAGCAAGAAACAGCTGAAGGTAAAATAGGTTAAATACCAATGTTAATTTTTTAGTATGCGTTTTGTGTATATATATATATATATATATATATATATATATGTTTATATCTGGGCAGATGGGCCATTTATTTTACTTTGTTTACTCATTGTATGTCTTATTCAACAATTTATTTTTTATTCAAAATTTAGTTTAGTCCATATTAATTCAGTAAGCATGCATGAAAAATGTGTTTACATGGTCTCTTGATCAGCTAAGATTTCAAGTGATGAGCGAAATATATTTCACCAGGTTTGCAGCAAAAAGACCCCTATAGACTCCAGTAGGTGAAAAAAATTGTTGCACGTCAAAAAAATATTTGTTGCCCATTGACTTTAATGCATTTGCCAATTTTTTTGCCATTTAGCAAATTTTCTGTGAAGCCAAAGGGGTCAGATTTTGCCCATCACTAAGTTACTTAATTCAACCTGCAGATCACTATGAAAAGAGACTATAATTTATGTGTAGACTAGGATAAGTAACATAAACATGTGATAGAATTAGAGCTAATAAAGGGCTGTAACCAGGGTAAGGACTCTAATAACTGTGCCAGGGAGCTGAATAAAGATTTAATAAGTGCCTTTAAAAGTACTATAATTACATAACATTTTAGAAAATTTTATTTATACTTTAACCATATCCCCTTTGCCTATTATGCATCTTTAATCTAAATATTTTGTGGTTGCAACAGTACTATTGTGTGTAATCAAAGTCTTTATCCTGTATGCATGTTATTTTTTTATTAACACATTCTATTATACTCCCCTTTTAATCTGCCTATTATGCATCCAACAAATATTTTTGGTAGCAACAATACCATTGTGTGTAATAAATGTCTTTGGGGCACTTTCACTAAAAGGGCAAAGTGGCCGGCGCTAGTGACAATATGCCAGAAGTTTGCCACCTTAGACAGGGCAAACTGATAACACAAAGCTACATCTTCCTCAACCTTTGGCAGTGACATCATATCCTGTGTTCTGGAAATTTCTTAAAGAATTCTAGTGAATTAGTGTAGTGGTAACAAATGTGCACCTGTCAAAGTGTTGTGAAGTGTGACAAAGTGGTCACTGGCGAAAAATTTGCCCTTTAATGAATTTGCCCCAAAGATGCAAATTTTACAGAATTATACCTTTTTTGAGTTAACTTTGCCACCTCACACCAGGTGAACTGATAAAGTGAAGCTACATCTTCATCAATCTGATGTCAGTGACATCATCCTGTATGCCGGAAATTCATAAAAGTTGTAAAAAAAACACTTTTACTTTTTAAAAGCAGGATTGTCTTCAAAAGATGAAGTATTTACATTTTTTCCAGACATTTGAGGGGCATTACACATTTGTATTAGGGTGGGCTCATGTGTAGTTCATTAGAGGATCTCTTCTGTCTTTATTATGATTCCTTGGACTTTTTTAATATATATGGCCACTTCAAGCATTTGCACCAACATCTCTAATGAAGACTATAATGACTTTAATGTACCTGCCATATTCAAATTGACCTAAGAGTAAGAGTACTAACAAAGTTTTGCTAAGCAGAAATGAACGCTAGCAAAACTTCACTATGAAATGTTCATACTGCTGAAGTAATGTTTAACAACTCACCCTGGTGGTATAGTGGGCCTGCAGGGGACGCCCGTCGCACCATTGGTGTTGACGCCTGCCATGCTGCTCCTCTCTTTTCCCTGTGCCGGCTCCTTAGTGCATGCACGGGGCACACTTCCGGATTTTGTAGGTGCATTAGCGCTGGCGTTCTGTGGTGTGAAACTCAAGGGTATTTAAAGGGGTCTTGCCTTGTGATTATTGCCCATTATAGGTTTCTTCCTTGTGAGTTCCTGGTGCCTCTGTGTTGTTTAAGCTTCTGAATTCTGATATCTGATTACCTGTTGTGACTCCTGCCTGTTTATGATAATCCTGACTTCTGAAATCCTGACCTTGCCTGGAAACTGACTCTTCTGTATCCGTATCCCTTCTGATTGATCTCCTGGTTTGACCCTTGCCTGTCTGACTCAGCTTGTACTCTGCCTGCATTGACCTGGCCTGATTTGAAAACCCTACCTGTTTATGCTTTGCACTGTGACCTTCTGTCCAAAAGACTTTGCCTTTAGTGATGGGCGAATTTATTCGCCAGGGGCGAATTCGCGGCGAATTCCCGCGATTCGCCGCTGGCAAATAAATTCGCGAAACGGGCAAAAAAGTTCGCCACCAAAAATTTGCTGCGCAAAAACGAGTCGAGCGTCGTTTTTGACGCGACACGCGTCAAAAACGGCGCGCGACTCGTTTCGCGAATTGGCGAAAAATTCGCGAATTTTTCGGCGAAGCGAAACGCGCCCGTTTCGCCCATCACTATTTGCCTTAAGTTCATGACCCTTTGCTCGTCCAGAACCCTTAGCTTAGCACCATTGTTAATAATACCTCCCGAGCTGAAAGGCAGCTGTTATAGGCTGAAGCAAGAGCAGTGACATAACGCTAGCAAAAAGTCTCCAGACTTTACACCCATCCTTACAGCAACTTACGTAGGACAAGAAGAGAGGTGGGAAGGGCGGAAGAAAAGGGACTGATAATGAGAATGCATGAAAAACATTTTTGTAACAGGTGAATTTTGCCTCAAAACTATACTGGACATAAAGTTAGCTCATCTCTAACTAGAGCATGTAAAAGTAAACCACGGCCCAGAATTGGATGGTATGCATCCCTGGATATAAGTGGTAGATTTACTAAGGGGCACATTAATTCTAATTTTTTAAATTCGAATTTCTAAGTAATTTTGGGCTACTTCAACTACTGAATAATGAATTTTCAAAATTCAAAAATCCTTCACCTTAAACTATTTGCCAGCTTAAAGCTGCTGAATTGCCATATTAGCCTATGGGGGGACCTCATACAACCTGTGAAAAATTTAGTAAGTTTCAAGAATTTGAAGGTTTTTGCGTAGAATCATTGGAAACATTCAATTGAACAATTTTTTATTCAATCGAAAATGGACCTATAAAAAAAGAAACAGCCCTTTAAAAAAACTTAGTGGGTCGAATTTTGAAGTTTTTTTACTTCTAAAATTCTGCCCTTAGTAAATCTGCTCCTAAGGGTCGAAGTGAATATTCAAATTAAATTCTAATTTTGAAAATTCTAATTTTGAAGTAATTTTGGGCTACTTCAACTTCAATAGCCCAAAATTGGATTCAAACTGGAAAAAATGCAAAACTTTTAATTTCAAAGTACTGTCTCTTTAAAAAACTTAAAAAAACTTCAAATTCGCCACTTTGCCACCTTAAAGCTGCCAAACTGCCATTGTAGATTTTTTGTTAGTTGAAAAAATCTAAGGATTTTCCCCAAAATCATATGAAGTGAACTATGCATTTGAACGATTCGAACCTATTCAGTCCATTTTTGAACAAATAAAAATTGTTCAAATGCAGCTTCGATTCTAACGGATTTGGGAAAAATCCTTAGATTTTTTCAAAAATCTGTCCTATTCTGTCTATTTGGTCCATTTTCGATCAAAAAAGCCCATTAAAAAATTTGATGGTCGAATTTCAAAGTTTTTTAAATTCGAAATTCGACCCTTAGTAAATCCGCCTCTAAAAGAGCCTAGTTTTGTGATTTCCAAACTACTTACATTTCCAATATTTTTTTTATATCTGACATGGTACAGAGAGACTTGCAAATTGTTTACTCAGATAAAAAGGGATCCTGATTTTAGCCTGAATAATATAGGCCTGTTTCTCTGGGAAAGGAACAATTGGGGTCCAAAAAGGGTTGAGGAATTGGAATATATGCACAATGATCTTGCCAGGCAACTCTAATTGCCTTCTATAAGGAGGTGAGCAGGAACTTAGACAATGGGGTGGCAGTAGATGCAACCAACATATATTTATGATAAAGAATTTAATACAGTACCACACAGAAAGTTGCTGATTACATTAAAGAATATTGACCTGGAACAATATTTGTGGTGGTAAATGGAACATTTTTAACTGAACCAATGTTTTTAGTGGAGAACCACAAGTTTCTGCCCTTGATGACCTTAAGGTTGACATTGTATCATATAACTTAAATTCCTTAATATAATACACTATACCCTGTACTGAAGTACAGGGTATAGTGTACTATAGTAGAGGAACATTCCTTGTATTTTGTGAATTTCCTCTAATTCAACAATTTTGACGTGAAGTGACAAGTTACTGTATATGGCTGAGGAGCTTAACCTGAAATAGGAAGTTCACCAGCACACATGGTATGTTCAAGCAGGGCAAGTCCTTTCATTTTTATTTGCAGAAGTGCACCATTTCAGGGTAGAACTACTTTGTCAACCATAATGATATCATATATATAAGCCCGCAATTAACATAGTTAGTGGCATCACAATTAAGTAAGTGTTGTGTAGAAGGTGAAACAAGTCCCAAAACAAGGTCCTTCTTCAAATGAACAGTCAATCCAGACCAGCAACAAAAGTGTCTATGATATCCAGTCATGCAAATACATAAGTATACAAAATGACAGCACAAGGGAGCAGTCATTCAAAGTCATTATTAAAAGAGGAGGTGTAGCTTAGCCTGCCTGACATACGCTCCCTACTTCCCTGCCTAGTGACAGACTTCATATTAGGCTCATACAGTATATATTTGAGACTATGCTAATCACCATTGCTGTTTTATACAAAAAAAATCTGTAATATTACATTGGTAAACTGCTGCTGCCTTTTTCTATTAACTTTTGTAAAAAGTTAATTATAATTGACTTACAAGGCAGAAGCTAATGTATATAGCCAGAGGCTGTCTCAAAGGTTTGAGGTACCTAGATGATATACAAATATAATGATGTGGTGCCAGTTTGTCTATATGAGATGACATTCTGTACTGTATGTTTCATTTTACTCTAATTCTTATAGTCCTTGAGACCCCTACTCTTTTCTTCCAATCTTCACCTTTTTTCTTCTTTGAATGTTTGTAAAAGAAAGAAATAATAAAAACTTTAAAAAAGGGTTCTCATTGTAAGTGGTGCCATCATTTTTGTTGATGATTAATGATTCACAGTGAATTTCCAAATTTCACCATGTGTGAAAAAACATCCATTAACTTTAATGCACTTGGAGAAAAAAAGTCACCATAAAAAATACTTGTTGACTTTAATGCAATAGGACAAAAAAGTCACCATAAGAAAAAACCCCAATCGATTTTAATGCATTTGGAGCGAGAAAAATTTGTCACACGTAAAAACTTCCATAGACTTCAATGCGTTTTGCGAAATTTCCCCATTTCACTTCACAGAAAAATTCCAGAAACTGCAAAAAATAATTGCTAATCATCTAAATTTTGCTCATCACTACTGATAATACTAAATTGTGCAAAATTTCCATGGAGGATGTTGCTGCTTTGCAGCTGAAAAACTCAGCAGCAAATAAGGTTGATAAATTCAAATACACTTTGGCAGAAATAACAAAAAGCTAGTTGTTCACTAAGTCCCAATGCCAAAAACCTGAAAAATTTGAATTTTTTGGAAAAAAGACAGAAAAACTGCACGATTCAGAAAAACTCTGAAAAAAACACACAATTCAGGTTTTTATCAAGTTTGTCCCTGATCTGATTAAATAGTGCTTTTTTTAATAATAAATAAGGTTACATTGTGGATTCTAGTTTGGTCAGACTTTTTTTATTTAAAAAAATACTGAAAAGAGGGATTTTGGTAAATAACCCCCTTAATGTTAGAATTCAAGGAATTTTGTGTTTCTAGGCAGAATTGCTGCATAAGCAGAGGAAGCACTGTTTTGAATAAAAAAGGGTTTTAACTAGATGGATGAAAACATTATTTTTAGTGATGGGTGAAACGGCCGCATTTCGCTTCGCCGAAAAATTAGCGAATTTCCAGAGAATTTTTCGCCGATTCGCGAAACGAGTCGCGCGTCGTTTTTGACGCGCGTCGCGTCGTTTTTTGATGCGAATCGCGTCGTTTCCGACGCATCGCGTCATTTTTGGCGCTCGTCGCGTCGTTTTCGGCGCGCTGCGTCAAAAACGACGCGCGACTCGTTTTTGCGCAGCAAATTTTTTTGGGCGAATTTTTTTGGCAGTTTCGCGAATTTATTCGCCAGCGGCGAATTGCGGGAATTCGCCGCGAATTCGCCCCTGGCGAATAAATTCGCCCATAACTAATTGTTTTTCCTTTTTATAGATTACAGGTAAATGTCTTACCTTGAGTATGCAGTGCAGTTTTGACTTGAAGAACTTAACTTCATCTTAAACAGCAAAAATGGTTCTTCAAGGTGAGGAGAGGGACTTGTGGAACATGGTCCCAGGTGATGTAGTTATAGTAGATACTAGTAATTAATTTAAGAGTAACTTAGATGACTTCTTGGACACGCATTCTATTCAAGGCTTCAGTGATCTCAAGATCTGCAGTTAGTTTGTATAGATATCGGTTCATATCTGCTTCAAACAGGCTGCCTACTGGAGAAAGCAACTAAAAACAAACAAACTGTCTGAAAAGGATAAGTATTTGTTATTAACTGTTATTTTATAATAAGGTGGTATATTTAAATACTGTGGTTTCATTTTTATACATTTTTTTCTGTTTTTCGTGCTAAATAACAAAGTTTGGTGTGCTATTGTGCTTACAGCAAGTTTGTCACAACCTGCTTTACTTTGCAGTTAGTTTTCCCTCAGTTTGAGGGGGTGCGGTTTGATTAGTTGCCCATGAACAGACTGTATAAATAGAACCCCTGGGACTCCAGTGGAGCTTGCTCTAGTGTTAAGCTGCTCTTAAGTGTTGGCTATTTAAGTGGGTGATCTACAGATGAAGCCACTTTAGATTTTGTGTTTGACACAGAATAACTTAACTCAGATATCCCATTTTCCCACTTAACACAGAATATTGTGTCACAGCATCCCATCCAATTAAAGAGTTCACCATTGAAAACAATGGTGCTTTGGTATGCTAATGAAAAGATTAAATGCATTAAATTAGTTAAGATGACTTTAGATAACACAGTTTCTTCAATTAACCCTGAGTCACAACACATTTAACACACAAATCCAAGTGGCTGCATCTGTATAAGTGGAGTTACAAACACCGGAGTTAGTGGGTGATCTATAAGTGGAGTTACAAACATCGTAGTTTCAATTTAAAGGAGTTCAGACTAGGTCAAAAGTTTGTTCTAAACACATTTTTTTTTTATTCCTGTTTTGATCTGTAACTTGGATAATTAGTGCTAGAAGATTGAAGGTCTTACCCAGTGCACAGTCTGCCATATGTATACAGATTTGGAACAACAAATCCAAAATGCTTACCTCTGTGGTAGATGTGAGCAAATTGTCACTTCGAGTTAGAGCACTAGAGGAACAAATTGCAACACTGCGGTCGATTGACAATCTTGAAA
>CM044432.1:133703587-133728126 GCA_024363595.1 Xenopus borealis
CAAGATTAGAGCTAGGAGGAGACACTAGAGCCTAACATCATATACACAATGTATAAGCGATGTCGCCAAACGAGCGGATCTCTCCCTTGAGGTGGACAATATCGGGCTGATCTGATCGTGGGCTCTAGGGCCCAACGATAGGATCATAATGGAGGCCATATGGGCGGTTGGATCGCGGGACCACATCAACGAACAGATGCAGCCGCGATCCAATGGGATTTCTAATCCCGCCCGATCGGGAAAGCCCATTGGAGGGCCGCATACATGGGCCGATAAGCTGCTGACTTGGTCTGTCGGCAGCTTTTATCGGCCCGTGTATGGCCACCTTTAGGCTGCAAGATAATAGTGGGCATGTTTACTAACATTGGAGATAAATATCTGGAGAGATTTCTGGAGATGTTGCCCATAGTAACCAATACATTTTTTAACTTAAAGGACACCTATGGCCCAAAAATTTTGCCCCAAACCGAAGGTGCGGGCTGGCCCGCATTCCGGTTTGGGTTTCTAGTACTTTAAAAAAAAAAAATGCCCCCTGCAGGCGCTGGCTTACTAGCACCGGGAGGGCCATGTCTTCTGAAGCACATGTGCAGTATGAAAAGCGGCCCCGGAAGTGTGGCCGCTTTTCAGTATGCGTGTATGTGTTACGTCACACACGCATACTGCACATGTGCTTCAGAAGACATGGCACTCGCACCAGGAGGGAGCCAGCGCCTGCAGGGGGTATTTTCTTAAAGAAAAATACTAGAACCCCAAACCGGAATGCGGGCTCTATCAGCCCGCACCTTTGGTTTAGGCCAAATTTTTTGGGACATAGGTGCCCTTTAAAGGGGCTGTTTAAATCATATTGCTGATTGGTTGCCATGGGCAACAGCTCCAGAAATCTCTCCAGATATTTATCTCCAATGTTAGTAAACATGCCCCCAACTGGCTACTAGTGGATGATTGTGCTGTGTTAGTTCAGGTAAAGCAGTTAGACAAGCACAGTACATTTATTACTACATGGCAGGTGAGTTTGGCTGCTTCATGTTTCCTCTCAGCTTAGACAAGAACAGCGAAACAGGAACAGGAAGATGAATTATAAGACAATGGCAAAACAGCAGGAATGCCCTTAACCAAAATGGCCACACAAGTAGGCCAATAAGCTTTGCTCTTATTGGTTCAGTAAAGTAACTGACAGCATTGCTTCACAGAATGGTTATTTTATCTGTTTTGTGATACAAAACTTTAATTTTGTCAAAGGAATGAATCTTGTACTATAAAATCTTGCTTTCTGTCACAAATATCTATTTTGTCATTCAAATCTAGCTTGGCATGCACTAGTTAATTACACTATTATATATTCTGTACAAGTTTTTTTTTACATAATTCATTCTGTAAGTAACTTTGCATATGTGTGTCTGTTACATGGAGGTTATATATTTGTGAGACAGATTGATTGTTAAAATGTACAGAATGGAGTTTGTAATATAATGACATCCTTTTGTGCACTAACCATATTTGCGTTCTCATTCTTTAATAGAAATGTCTTTTGTATATTTTTTATCTGTGTATATGGTCAAAGATAGTTATTTACCATGAGAGAAATTAATTCTGTGTATCAGGGATAGTTTTGTATACAGAATGTATTTGGGACGGCACCCCATACCCATAGTGCTTGTTCCTCTGGATCAACTAACAGTTAGGCAACCTGTATACAGACTTAAGGTTGAATGTTATAGATGTGTGTCTTTTTTCAACCTAACATGCTATGTTACTATGTACAGTATACCTGCTTACAATTATTTGTACATTTTATGGTGACTCACACGTCTTAGAAAATCTCCTTAGCTTTACTAGTCTAAAGATTTTAATAGGTTCAGTTTCAGGGACCAAATTGCATACCTCTCTGTCACAGAAACAAAACCATTTTTAGAGGGTTAGTGGTTCTCAGATCACCAAATATGATTGATAGACAAGATGCTACAAAAAAATAGAACTAAATCTAAACCTCAATGGCCCACTTTTATAAGTTTCTAAATGTCACAGGGAAGTCTGGAAGCGCTTCATTATGTTGCCATGAAAACACTTCAGTGCTAAACATGAATTCCTTAATACTTCTGAACAGATAGCTGTCTCTGTTTTATGAGCTGAGTTAAAGTATGGCAATGTACCAATGATGGCCACATAAATGCAATTTAGATAATTTGCAGACAATTAAAAGTAGCATATTTTCAGAAATTCTAGCTCCCAAACTGGATAAACACTAGCATACAGTATAAAGAATAAACAATTTCTCTTTAAAGATGTACATGTCTTTGGGAGTGCTAGACTGTTCACTGGGAAACAAGTTTATTCCACTGCAGAATCCAAGATCATGCTAGAACAGAGATCAGGACATGCAATTATCAAGATTGGTGATTAGTGATGGGCGAATCTGGGGCATTTTGCTTCTCTGAATTTTTTGTGAATTTCTAGAGATATTCGCGAAATGGCCAAAAATTCTTGAAATGCAGCCGCGTCTCATTTTGGACGCGGGCATTCATTTTTGGAAATGAAAAAATGGATGCTCGCGTTCAAAAATGGATGCCCGCATCCAAAACGAGATGCTAGTGAATTTTAGCCAGGCACATTTTCTTGGGATTTAGGGAATTTGCAGCAAATTCATCCCAGGTGAATAAATTCACCCATCACTATTGGTAATGGGTGAATCTGTCCTATTTCGTTTCACCAAAAATTTGCAGAACAAAAAAAAAAAGATGGAAAAATTCTTGGAATTGAGAAAAATTTGCTAAACGCATTGAAGTCAATGGCCATCAAAATAATTTTGATGACCAACAACTTTGACGCAAGAAAGATTTTTGTCTATTTTGATTATTTTGTCCAAGTGCATTCAATGGGCATCCAAATAATTTAGACGCACAATGTTTTTATGCAAGCTCCAATTTTGATGCGCAACTATTTTTTTTCTCATCACGCCAACTTTTTGCTTCAGTTTCTAGAAAACATTTGTGGGCGGCGAAACATGGAAGTTCATCTCAAATCCATGATTGCTAAATTTATTTGTCCATCACTATTCAAGATCCAACCTGAAATCAGCAACAGAAATTTGTTTCCAGGTAATTTAAAGTAACCCTCAACAAGGGCAAATAATAAAAAAGATTGATGAAAACATCCTGGTCCAATGAGCTCTTTATAAGATGTACTGTATATCATAAAAAATGGTCAGTAAAGTGAACATAAATTGCCAATTGCCATCCTTGAAACGAGTGGGGAAGCATTTCCTTATAACCTCCAAAGAAAACCCTGGTCAACTAAAGGTTGTTGTTGAACTGAAAAAGACAAAAGAACGCATTGCTTTATGTATACATGCACTTAGAATATCTAAGGTGTCCATTTTTTACAGATTTATTTTGCTTTTTGCTTTTTGGAAATGAACAACAATAAACAGATGAACAGATGTCATTGATGGATCTGCCACATGTACCATATTATATACTGTATAATGCTTGCTCTCCCAACACCCCCTTAATGGTGTCTTTGGAAGAGATCATGCTAAAAAAAGAGAAAAGCAGGTATGGTCTTTCTCCCCCCAAAGATAACACTTTTTTCACTTAGGACTGACGCATGGACACTGCCTTGACAGGGTACATCAGCTTATGCATACTTTGCACAAACTTTGTAACTCAAAGTGTCTCTTTTTGTTAGTTACAGTTCAGTTGTGCAAAAATAGGTTTCCCAGGGGGCTGTATGTTGGAGGTCTGGGGTATTCTTATTTTTTATTTTTCTATATATATATATATATTGAAGGTGTGTATTTGGATCTAGTCCATAAATGCATTATTTTACTTCACCTGTTGTTGGACATCAAAATTAACCAGTTCAAGTAATTCTTGAGCAAAAGTAGTGTAAAAAGCAGTCTCATATAAGTTCTGAATTTTAGTTTATTACACCTCAGTTTATAATCAATAGAACAAGTTCATGAAATAAATTCTTGTCTAATAAAATGGTACACCATTACACCAGTTTTTACACAGCTTTTTAAACAAGAATTTGACATCAAGCTTAACATTTACTATGTAGAAGCTGGGGTGCAAACTGCAAAATATTGTCTCAGTCCTCTAGTATTCAGCTACTAAAACTATGTAAGAGGTTCCTAAACTCTTGTGTGGTTTCTTCATTCAATTACCTCTGCTTTCCATCATTCCCCTATGATGATCCCAATTGTTTTTGCCCTGACCAAAAATAAAAGGTTCAGCTTCATATTGTAATTTTTTAAAAACACTGTACAAGATGATTAACATGTTTTATATAATTGCATAATAACACAGAAATAGTAGATCAGTTTGTTTAACCTATTTACAGTAACAGGAAAAGTATTTCTACAGCAGAGCTAAACCCCACAATAGAGGGATAGAAAAAAACTGCACCTCTCCGCCAATCAGTGCAGTAATGCAATAGCTACAAGGAGAGAGCTGAGACTGAAAAGGTCCAAAACTTAAATTAAATTCATCTATCTATGTTGATATGAAAACATTCCCTAACTGACTAACCACAGATTCTGTTTCAATTATATGAGGAAAGTAAAAGCTCCCCTTTTAAGTTCATGGAATATACATTATCATTATTGTTTTAAACCCCCTCTTCAGTCCCACTGAAGGGAAGTTCACCTTAAAGTTCACCTTAAAATTGTCTTTTTATGTTCTAGATTGGGCTGCTATATTAAATAGTAATCTTACTTATTTGTTTTGTATGTATTTTAAATTATTCACATTGTTATTCTGTCTTTGTAGAGCTTGCAGCTGAGTGCCATACTGAACCCTGCAACCAAAAACAGACTTTGGGGTGGTACGCACAACAGCTGTAAACTGCCATTTTTGTGCTTTGCACCTGTTCCACCATCCCAAATTGTGCTGGACTATGGCATATCCTCCTTGTTATCATTCCAATGTTATAACTCAGCTTTCTGTTGAAGCCCTCTCCTATTCATTTTCCACTCTCAGTTCCAAACTGGATGCTTGGGAAATTAAATCTACTACAGGTTAGACAAAAAACTGGAATCTGCTTCAATAAAATATTATTTAGTATTCAACTAGGGCTTTTCACTACTATAACCCACTGGAGTAGAAGTACTCCCATGTCTACATCCAGTGCCACAACACAAAACTAGCTCTGTAACGTTATCTAAGCAAAACAAACATCTCATTCAGGGAACCTTTCAGAATGAAAACTGCATTTTCTTTCAAACAAGGTGAACACCTTTTACTAATGCTTAGAGCAAATAACTTGCATCTCCCCGGCCAAGAATTCACTTTTCCACTGTGCCGACTCACATTGAGCTAAAAAGGACTTTTGTAGAAATTAAATCTATAATTGATGCCTGTTTGTTAACTAAATAAAGTCCTTTTTGATTTTAACTTCCATTGGTAAAATATTTTCTCATCCACTAAATACCTTTTACTAATGCACATAAATGGAATATTGCAGGAGATAGGCATCTAAGACTCCTTTATACTGACTGCATATTTAAAACATATAAGTTTTAGGAAGATGTAAACAGGACATAGTAGTATATCACCACACTGAACTAGCTTTAGGAAGCATTGGAAATATAATCAAAGTATATTAAATCTATGTAAAAGAAGGGGTAATCATTTAATACATGCCAGGGACCAGAGGTGTGTGTGATTCTGTTACAATTAGTCCCTCCAAACCCATTTTCCCTGGTATGATTAACTGCGAGATTTTTTGATGACTTTTGATGACTTATCACTACCCTGTGCTTTTTGGATGTACATATAATAATTTAATGATATAAAGAGACATTGCTGACAAATAGACCCTATCGTGGCAATAGCAAATTTCCCCGAATGACCCTTTTTCTGACACTATTTACACATGGAGTGAACACTAAATTACAATCTTTCTTAATTTATGATATTAAATTAAAAACAATTAGCACTACTTCAGAATTTTAATTTCTTCGAGAGCTAAACCTGTATCCAAAGCACAATAAATCTAGCAGTCAAATTCTGCACCATAGAAATAAGCAGAAGCAGTGGTGAGTCAAACAAGACTGCAGCTCTTTGGTTTGATTAGTATTCATGGAGCATACGGCTCCAGAGAGGATTAATAGACTCTGATGCCTAATATCCTGGAGAACAATTAATTTGCCCACAGTTTTGTCATGGTTGAAAGTCAAATGCTGGAACAGATCGATGCACTGAGCTGAACGCTGAAACAGTACAACCTTCTGCTGGAGCTGAATTTTAATTTCCACATCATCATTTCTGTGCCATCACTGGCATCCAATAATTTAATAGAAATAAAAGCCTCTTCATATCTGATGTTAGTCTTTATTACTAAATTCTGTTTTGATTTCTCAAATCATACCTTTCTAAATGCTATGTCGTTAAGGAGGCATTGCTATTTAACATTCACAATTACACCTTCCATTTGAAATAGTTTTTAGCAACAGCTTTAGATTGTATAGGATTCAAATATTAATATTTTTGACAATATGTGTAAATGTAATAAAATTGGCATTTAATAGTCAGAAAGAATAGTTAAATGTAAAAAAGTATTAAACAATAAACCTAGCTCTACATTATAATATCATCTGCCCTACTGTTTGTGATGCAGTTCAACAAAACAGGTAATATTTTATTTATTATAATCTTGCTTTAAATACATCTTAGGTGGGAAGTACAGTATGTAGCAACAGATAGTAGATGTAGAATTAGGGGAACATCATCTGTATCCTATATACAGATGCAGCCACTGGGATTGGTGAGTTAAATGCGTCGTGACTCAGGGCTAATTGAAGAAACTGTGTTATCTAAAGTTATCTTAACTCATTTAATGCATTTAACCTTTTCATTAGCATACCAAAGCACCATTGTTTTCAATGGTGAACTCTTTAATTGGATGGGATGCTGTGACACAATATTCTGTGCTAAGTGGGATAAATAGGATAGATGAGTTAAGTGTTTCTGTGTCAAATGTACAATCCAAAGTGGCTTCATCTGTATTATATTATTATATATATATATTACATATGGTATATGAAAAAGAAATACATATAGACCACTATTAGATGTTTTTAATAATCAAATATGTATACCTATTTAGGTCATATACAACATATTCATTAATTTATTAAGAATATCATTATTGTAATCACTAAAACTTACATATTAATTTGGTTTTAGTTTTTTACACAGCTTTGTACATTTTTTTGTTTGCACTTTTTATAATTGAAATATTTAATAAATTATTTGACAATTATGATTTTAGAGTTTGTGAGTTTAGTTGTGGTTTCACAAAACCTCTAAAACCACTGAAATCCAACCTTTAATAAATAAGCCTCTTAATTTACCTTCTGAATATCTTTGTCTTTAGGTAATTTCACCTAATCACTTGGTCTATTTTTTAATTGTTGCTTGCCAATGTTTCTCTAACCTATGTCTAAAAATCCTCTATAACAGAATTGAGAAAGTTCAGGTTGTACATGTACTGTATCCTCATTTAAATGTTATAAAGAGTTAGTCTCCAGTTCAGTCTAATAATGGAATTAGAAGTATTAAAACAATTAGGCAGGCAACAACAAATGAGACTTTAGCATAGCTTATTTGAGGCCCATGTCTGCACTCCATAACTTGAGTATCTGAACAATGAGCAAAAATTGCAGTAGACAGGGGCTGAGTCATACACCTCTCATGAATACAGCACTACCATATTCAGGCATCACTGTATTTATCAGCTATTTTTTAAAGTGCAGGGCAGCATGCAAAATGTTAAAAAATGGATTTGAGGTGAAATTCTACATTTTGCATACAGCAAATACTTTATTTTAAATGCTGTAAAAATGTCTTTTGATTTGTTTTGCAAATTGCCATTTCTGAAGTTTTTCCTCCCTTACCCTAGGAAAAGCATATGATAGGCATATGCAGAAGGGATGAAGCCATTTCACCAAGGTACAGTATATGTCAGTGAAAAAAATTGATATTTAAATGAGTTGTTGTCTGCCTTGATCTATTTTTATTATTATTTTTTTCTCACTGAGCAGGACCTAGCGGGGTCAGATAATTTGGGGGGAACATAATAGCAACAGGATGTTGAGGCAGCCAGCTGGGTGGCACCCCAGAAAATCTAAGGTGGGCATAATGAAAAGGGAGACTGATCCTGGGTTATACACCCCAACAGCTTTGCCAGATGTGTGAAGATGATGGGAGTGTGAACTCTGGATTGGCAATTCTAGATCGGGCTGATCACTCTAACAGCCGGGAGACCACTTTCTCTAGTAGTGGTGGGGAGGAGAGCAGAGTCAGGCCTATGCAGATTGTGATTGTAGGGGTTTCAATTATTAGGAAAGTGGATAGGGTAATCTGTCGTCCGGATCTCTACAACCAAACAGCTTGCTGTCTACTTGGTGCCAGGGTTCGGCATGTGGTTGATCGGGTAGACATATTATGGGTGGGGCTGGGCATGACCCAACGTCTTAGTACATATTGGTATTAATGACAAAATACATGGTAGATAGAAGACCTTAAAGAGTGAGTTTAGGGATCTATGCTCTAAGATTAAGGGAAGGTCTTCCAATGTAATTTTTTTGGAAATTTTGGAGTATGCTATAAACCACCTTGTATTGGTGACGAGTATGAAGCCGAGTTACTTTTACAAATAAAAGCGGCTTCACAACTAGGTCAAGTTATTATGGTTGACTTCAATTACCCAGACATTGACTGGGGTAATGGGGTTGCCAAGACAGATAAAGCTAGTATGTTTGTAAATATGCTAAATGACAAGTTTTTATCCAAGCTCGTTCAAGAACCTACTAGGAATATCTCTCTTTTGAATCTTGTAATAACTGAACTCATCTCTAGCATTTGTATGATTTAGGGAATAGCGATCATAACATGGTCTCCTTTGAGATTCTGTTGTAGAGGCAATTCTATAAGGGAGTAACTAAAGCATTGAATTTCAGGCATGCAAACTTTGACAATAAAAGGGCATCTCAGCAACATATTAAGTGGGAAATGCTTTTCACAGGGTTAAACACTGAACAAAAATGGGAGTTAAAATGCTGCTTGATAAATAAACGTCAGTATATTCCACTTGTGAGCAAGGAACATTGTTGCAAAGCAAAACCTTTTTGGTTCAATAGAAGTATTGGTGTTGAGGTTAGTAAGAAAAGATGTGCTTAATACATCTAATTATGCATGGTGGTCGGTGGTAGGAAAGCTTTTCAAAGGATTAATAAAGGATAGGATACTAGACTTCATAGCAAATAACAATACTATGAGTTTATTTTTGTTTAACATTTCCATCTCAGCTGCAAGCATTACATTGCATTATGATCATTGCATAAAGTATGGTACATAAATCTTGTTTTATTGACAATGAAAGAGAAATCAGAGAGAGGAGAAAAAAAGGCCAAACATAATACATACCCATTAGAAAATCATCAGTGAAAGATGACAGTGTATCCTAGGGGTACTTGCTAGCTTTCTTTTTTCATAGACATTCATGTGTTCCACGTATTCTCCTTCTGCTCTTTAGGGGGGGTATCTTGGAGTGCATACCAAGTTATCTTTTTGCTGTTATCCCTCTGCCCAAATATCTCTATGGAGGACTTGTGTAGCCCCAGCCTAGTCACCATGATGTCTGATCCCCATGAACATTCTGTTATCGGTGGGAGGGGGGGGGAGTGCTGTTTAGAAGGAGTTTATTAGAATTCTCTAGGAAGAATAAACAAGTATAGGAAAGGAATATACACTAGAAAGTGGTATAGAACTGTGTAACAATAAAGAGAACTTGTACTAGGCCATTCTTCTTCTTGTACTTTACAATTGATCCTAATATCTTATCTCAATGTCACTCTTGAGACATATGTATTTGGTACTGTCCAGTTACATCTTTTTAATAGTGTCTAACTCTAAAAACATAATCCAAGTTGCCCAAATTTTGATAAATAACATTTGTTGTCATGTAGGTGCGATAATAATTACTCCATATGCATTATGTGTCCCATTTCTGAGATCCATTCACTAAACCTTGGTGGAATTACAGATTTCAAATGCCTGGGTATAACGGTTCTTGCCACTCCCAGACAGTATCCACCTATTGAATTTTTGTGTTTCCCAATTGGACCTGGGATCATTGATAGTAATCTAACAGTTGGGTCCTTCTCCAGAGCTGTCCCAACTACAATATTAATAACCTCAAATACCTTATCCCAAAACTCTTTTAATTTATTGCAATTCCACCAAATGTGCAGCATGGATCCCACCTCTTCTTTACATCACCAACACATGTCCTGGACCGGACTGGCAATCTGTGGGTTCTGGAAAATGCTATAATGTGCAATAGAAAGTCAGTATTTAGTGGGCTGGTGGGGGCTGTTTGGGCCTCTGTGTGGGCTGATTGCTCCTCTGTGTACCTGAAATGCCAGGGTCAGGGCTAGTGAACACGCCAGCTTCTACTCCTTTTTTGTGGGGAAGTAGCGGGATCGTTATCTCTAAGTTCAAGTTTTTCCCCTACTGGTAGCTTATTCAACAATGCTTCTTTAGCGTTATTTATCACCATTTATAGTGCCTTCCTATATCCAGCAGGCGTAGAAGCTGGCATGTTCCCCAGCCTGTCCCTGCAACAAGGAGCGATTGCTTGTACCTGAGCTGTGTTGCTGCTGCTGGTAGTCGGAGGTGGCGGAGTTCAGAGTTACAGTCAGTTACAGTTACAGTGCAGCTCACTTTGATTTCCTTGTAAAAATCAGGCTCAGTGTCCGAACTGTTGTGCTGCCACTTGATGGACAGGGAGTCAGAGAGTACCGGTGGGTGAGATGGAAGGGAGCTGCAGCAGCAGTTGCTGGCTGGAAGTGGGTTGCTGGTAATTAACAGCTATGATCTGTCCCAGGCAGCTGGACAGGTGACTGAGAAGCCTGGTCCTCTCTTCAGTGTTCTCGCAGGTAGAGAGGATTCAGGTGACTTTGTTCCGGCTCTGTACTTTCCGAAGACTGAGGGGTCGGCTGTTAGTGTGCCGTAGGGGAAAGCTAAGAGGAGCTTGGATTCAGCATATAAAGACCTGGAACGACACCTCTTCTCCCCAGGCCATGTCTCCTGCACTCAGCGCCGTGCCCGAGATAGAGAGTATGGACAGTAGCTGCATATCCAACGGCAGCCCCACAGCATCCTTCACATGCTGTCAGTGAATAGCCAGGAGGAGAAATTGAGTACTGCAAAATGGATGGTCACTGTATCATCTTTTTTGAAGAGGAGCGGAAGTAGAGTTTCTGTCAGTTATTTCTTAATAAAGGCTTTGCTATTTTAAAGTTTCATTTGTCTTGGTGTTTATTTTTCGTTGTTTACTAACAAATATTTTTTTTAATATTTTTGATGTTACTGGTCCTTTAAGTGAGAAGGATCTTGGGGTTTTTACAGATAACAAGTTGTCTAATTCTGGGCAGTGTTATTCTGTAGCTACTAAAGCAAATAAAGTTCTGTCTTGCATAAAAAAAGGCATAAACTCAAGGGATGAAAACATAATTATACCTCTTTATAGATCCCTAGTAAGACCTCACCTGGAGTATACAGTGCACTTTTGGACTCCAGAGACGTGCAACTAAACTGGTTAGAGGGATGGAAGACTTAAATTATGAGGGTAGACTGTTCAGGTTGGGATTGTTTTCTCTGGGGGGACCTGATTACACTTTACAAATACATTAGAGGATATTATAGAAAATATCAGGTAGGAATGCACCGAATCCACTATTTCGGATTTGGCCGAATCTTTCGGGAAAGATTTGGGGTTTCGGCTGAATCCAAATAATAATTTGCATATGCAAATTTGGGATGGGAGGGGAAAACATTTTTTACTTCCTTGTTTTGTGAAAAAAAAGTCACGTAATTTCCCTCCCTGGCCCTAATTTGCATATGCATATGCAAATTAAGATTCTTATTCGGTTCGGCCAGGCAGAAGGATTCGGTCTTTTTCAGCAAGATTCGGCCGAATCTTTCTGCCTTGCTGAGCCGAATCCCGAACCGAATCCTGGATTCGGTGCATCCCTAATATCAGGGGACCTTTTTACCCATAAAGAGGATCACCGCACCAGAGGCCACCCCTTCAGACTAGAAGAAAAGGACTTTCATTTGAAGCTTTGTAGGTGGTTCTTCACAGTGAGGACAGTGAAGTTGTGGAATGCACTGCCTGGTGATGTTGTGATGGCTGATTCTGTTGATGCTTTTAAAAGGGTCTTGGATGATTTTTTTTGGACAGACATAATATCAGAGGCTATTTTGATAATAAACTCTACAGTTAGTATAGCTATGGGCATATATGGTTTGTGGGAAAGAGTGAAGGGGTGTGTGTATGCTGGGTTTTAATTTGGAGGGGTTGAACTTGATGGACTTTGTCTTTTTTCAACCCTATTTAACTATGTAACTAACTGTGTATAACCACCCCCACCTTAATTTAGCCTCTGTTGACTATTTTTATTCAAAGTCAAGTAAAAAAAGTAGTCCAAGACTGGTACAAAAATCAGTTACTGTTAATATATTAGTCTCTTTGGAATAGTTGAAGAATTGACAAGTCTGAGACATACAGCTATTCTTATATTGTTTCGTAGGCTTTTAATGGAAATATTAAAACAGTACCATAGTAATTTAACTATTGTGTGGGTCTAAATTTGAATTTAGAGATTTGGATCTATTTCAAATTTACTAATTTTGACTTAAATGCAGCATATACAGTACACATCTATGCTAAACTATGGCTGCATAGTTGAATTGGTAAGAATTACATTCCACTATTGTAAATCAAATTGCTTTGCATTAAAATATATTTATTTATACTTTTGATAAGAATTTCCTCATCTATTTCTCTATATGCCATTTGCTGAACTTGCAATATTACCAAATAGAGCAGGCAATAATTAATTTGTTCTAGTTTAGTGACGTACAAATATTGATCCCAGAGCAACCATGGCATGTCAGTGATTATGTTAGTGATGGCCGCATTGGTCGATTTTGATAGCTATGTAATTGATGTAGGAATATTGACTAGGTAGCAAGTATGACAGGTCATCACCTATCATGCTAATGGATCTTGCTGCTGATGAGATTAACATTGGACCAGAAGTAACATTTTCCATTGCAGTACACTTTATACTTACATCTGGATTAAACCAATGAAATTGTGAAGCAAACCAATTTATCTAAAAAATGGGGAAAGGATACATTCAGGGGCTGATTTACTAAGGGTCGAATTTCGAAGTGTAAAATACTTTGAAATTGACCCTTGATTTTTTCGGGGGATCATTTTCAATCGAATATGGGCGCTTTCGATCGAAAAACGGGCGTTTTCGATAGAATGAAAATCGTTCTAATCCTTCGAATTCTCAGAACCTTGAAAAATTTTCTAGCCAAGTTCTGTGATGTTCCCCATAGGCTTAAATCACAATTCGGCAGCTTTGAGCTGGGGAGTAGTCAAATTTGAAGGATTTTTAAAGGGCCAGTACGATGAAATTCGAAAATGATAATTTTCTAATTTTAACAATTTGAATCAAATTTTGGGCTGTTCTATAGTTGAAGTAGCCCAAAATTACTGCGAATTTCAAATTTTTTAAATTTAAATTTTGTTCGAATTTTTGTTCGACCCTTAGCAAATCAGCCCCTCAAAGAACATGTGTCACAGACAATAGGACTCAATTATGAATGCAAGTCTGAAACACTAAATGTATTCATAATTTAGCTCAGTGTGCTATTTTTTATTTTTCACAGGATAACCGTGTAAATTAAACACAGGGGCACTCCCTCAAATACACCTGAGGACTAGCTGTTGTTTATTGTAAGTGTGGATGCCTGAAATTGGGATAGCAATTCAAATAAAGTCCTTAACACTGATTAGTACAGCCATGTCAACATCTTCCCCATGTTTTGGGGCACCGACCACTATTGTTTGGCACCTTGTCCAGATCCAATGCTACCATGGGCCAAATCGGAAGTGGTCTTGAGCCAACCAAAATGTTTTGCTTGAAAATTGCGATTCAGATCTTCTAAGGTGTCCCAAGACAGCACCATAATGCAATAGGTGTTCTTCGAGAACCCCATTAGTTAAAGAAGCCCTTGCTACCTCTCACATTGTTAGTTAACTTGATGTAACAACTATCTGTGGACAAATACTCAAAGGCTACTATTTTCTAACCTAATATTACAATCACCCCTGGCATAGCAGCCAGTCTTACTACCATCACTCCCCTGCATGGCATACATTAAAGGGATCCTGTTATGGGAAAAAAAAAATTTCAATATGCATCAGTTAATAGTGCTGTTCCAGAAGAATTCTACATTGAAATCCATTTCTCAAAAGAGCAAACAGATGTTTTTATATTTAATTTTGAAATCTGACATGGGGCTAGACATATTATCAATTTCCCAGCTATAGACATAGTGTCAATTTCCCAGCTGCCCCAAGTCATGTGACAACCTCCACGTGCATGGTTGCCAGTGACCCCTTTAGCTCCTTCTGTTTCTACATAGGTGTGGGCTCCCATTTACCCTTCTCCTTTTCCTGGCTACTTTTAATATTTTCCTGTAAAATGCCCCAAGAGGTTGTCCCATGTAAGTATCTTTTATATCAATGCTGTCCCAGTATGTTTTAAAGGACAGTGATTCCTCACTTTGAGGTTGAGGTTAATCACCAGGCTATAGTTATAGGCATCTGCTTTTATCCGATCTTTCCCACATGTCTTGGAGAGATAAGACACATTGGAATAGTGACTTAACCCGGCAATAGAAGTAACAATCCGATCGTAAGAATCGAGGATTCATATGATTTTTGGAACGTGGGTGGAGAGTCCCGACATTTTTCGTCCAGCGGAGATCGGACAGGTTAGAAAATTTCTGTCAGCTGCAGATAATATCTCTACGTGTATTGCCGATTGTATGATTTTCAGTGGGAGACTGTCACTAGGTTTTGTCGGACATAAACTTTCGTACAATCACTGTAAGGGGCACTGTCAATCACTGTCTGATCTGTTCTTTTACTACCTTATCTGATTGGAAGGTTAGTGGCAGGTTGGGAGATGGCCATCTTAACAATCCTGCTGGCTCCTCGTAAAGAACTTGGTTTGCATTTCTGTGGCCACTGCAACAACTCCATACAATCCTTTTAGGTTATTTGTTAATTCAGGTGTGGGGCCTGTTATCCAGAGTGCTCAGGACCTGGGATAATTTTAAACTACAAATTGTTTAGTAGTCTTAAGGTATGAATATCCAAATTACAGAAAGATTAATTAATATATACCATGCCTGTACTGATCCTAAAACCCTGACCTAAAATATACTGTACCTACAGCCCCTTTCTGATTTATTAGTTGAACAGAAGTATTGATGTTTACAAATAAAATAGAATTCATAAGATTTTAAAGGTCTGAGCGCTGAATTGCATCTCAAATATATATTGTTACACTATGGGGCAAATTCACTAAGATCCGAGAGTGCGAATTTACGCTCAGGTCGGCGAATGGTAGCGTAGTTGCGCTAGTTTTACTTTGCTAAGCAGAGCGCTGTTACGCTAGCGAAGCCTAATTTGCATACAGTGGGAACTTTAACTTATAATAATAGAAGTATATTTACTATATTTACAGCCACTACATTACACTACACAAGCCCAGAAAACCTTTAATAACGTCTAGCGTAAGTGCTAACGTTTAGGAAAATGTTCATCTTAGTGAATTTGCAAAGTTACGATCCTTCGTCAGTGCGCAACTTCGCCTGGCGTAAGGGTGCGAAGTTGCGCAAGTCTATCTACTTCGCTAGAGAAAATTCGCCAGAGTCCGTGTTAGTGAATTTGCGAAGTTGCGAAATGATGTCACACTGGCGAATTAGCTCTAGTGTTAGACGCTTCGCCCCTATGTTTTTTAGAGAATAGAATTAGGAGGCATATTAATATGGTATCCAGCACAGACAGCATCATTTTAATGTATATGTTAAATCCAAGAACAATTTAACAACAATGCTGTTTCAATTACAAATAACAAAGAATAATGTCTTAAACATTATACAAAAAATGTAGTGAGGGAAAAGAGAGGAGGACATTTTATTATCACTAACATTATTAATTTTCTTTTTTGCCATATTCCCACATGTTTTGGATTTTATGAATTATATTAATACTTTGTTACATTTGATCGGCTGCTATAGTCTTTCATAGGCTCATTCCTAATTTTACACTAGAGGGGAATGCTGCACAAAATCATATTTGTCACTTGCTAAGGGAATTTGTTCTACCAGTTTTGTGTATGTCTGGTTATTCTATGTTACATGCTGGGTTATTATGTATGCAGAATGCAAAAAGGAAAGGTTGTGGGAGTACTCCATGGCTAAATACTAAAATACAATGGAAGTGCTACCGATTTGGCCAAATTAACTACAGACATAGAGAGAAAAAAATAAATATTTATCAAAACACATTCCCTGGTCCCCTGTCACATAAGTAATCTATGCAAATGCATTTATTTACAAAGACAGGGATTTTTATGAACATAATTTTGTAACAAAAAAAACTGTCTTTGTAAATAAATGCATCTGCATAGATTCGTTCTGTGACAGGGGACCACAGAGTACAGGCTGAATTCTTCTGTTCAGGGTAGGAATCTTTTGGTTACACTGCTGGCAAACGTGGAACATCATAGTGGCTTTGTGGCCAGATTTTTGTGCTGTCTAGAAGGCAGACTTATTTGGGTCGGTTTTGTCAATTGTTTTCCAATTTTTCTGGTTATTGAGTATCAAGAATTCAGGGCTTGTTTTTCTTGCATATCAGATGAGGAGTGTTGACTCTTGACTCCTCTTTTTAGTTAGTCCCTGCCTGAGCCACCAACCTCCAGTTATTTCCAGGAGTGTTCTACTTGTTATATTGCCTTCTGGCTGTAATGTCTTCGACCTTAGTCTCTTAAAAATAACACAGTCTTTCCTTTACTTGAGGTGTTGCAATTATAATAGGGTAGTGCTATCACCTGCTTCAAGCCTTGTAGATTTTCATCTTAGATATATGGAGGTACGGTTAGGACATCTACTGTATGCTGCAATTTGGTTAAGCTCCCAACAGGATATTCAGATGTTATCAATCTGTCCATCCAAGGCTGACAGATTGTTTTCCATACTATACTGATAGGCTTTGTTTTTTGTATGGTACACTTGACAAAGGACTTAGTAACATGTAGTGTGGTGCAAGACCAATAAATTCACTTGTATTTTTATTTGTATATAACTACTAATGTGCTAGTGATGATCTGATACAAAGGTTCAGAGAACAGGGATATAAAACAAATTTAAAGCATACTCAGAAGTAAAAGAGATGCCCAGAAATGACCTCCTTGTTAATCAAACAAAAAAAGCAAATACTGCAAAATCAGTAGGAAAGTAGAAAATGTAAATAAAACATTCTGGCCCATAATACAAGATGATACTACCTAAGGGCACCTATATAAGGATTCACATATATCAAATTAAAAAACTACTCTACCTGTGACACTAAAAGTATAATATACATGCTCAAATAATAAAAGAACACAAAGGGAATATACAGAGCTTTAAAGAACAAACACCTACGGATACACCAGTATCCAGACATTTCTTTGAATTCAAACACAACCAGTCACAGCTTAGATGGCTAGTCCTGGAGACTGTTAATAAACCATCACAAGGCGGTAACATAACTAAACAATTGTTACAAAAGGAAGCTAGATGGATAAAAAAACTGAATAGTTTATCCCCATATGGCCTAAATGATGCATGGAGTATCAAATATTTCCTGTGAAACAAAATAAAACGCAGTGAAATAATTACTTGTCTCTAACTATAAATATGCTTCCCTCCACAGATATAAATGAATCTGCCCTAGAGAACAACCTTGGTAAGATGTATATCTTAAGTAGAATATAAGAAATGGGCAGTACAATAACTTATATAAATTATCCTATATCATGCACCTTGTTTCAGGGTTAACACTTTTTGTAGACCCAGCTGGGTAGTTCAGGGTATGTAAGTGTGGGTAGTCTCTAAAGTAAACCCTGAAAAGTATCCCCTCTTCTCTGTGTTGGACATGTTTGAACTATGAACAGTTAAGAAGGAACCCCCACCCATGCTTCCTAGAAAGAACCAATGGACACTGTGCAAGGGGAGGGGTTTACCACAGATGTGAGCTATTTGTATTCTGTTTGAATTTATACAGTGCACACTTGATAAAGGACTTGAGGCCCGAAACATAGTGGCATAAAACCAAATAAATTTAATTGCAGCAAAGTTCTGATTCCTGAGGCTTTCTTCACCTTAACCGATTAATCATTATACTTTTTTTCGTGGGATGACAGGAACACGTGGTGGAGCCAGCTAAAAGCCATTTTTTCCAGCCAAAATCGGAACACTGGATATCCTTATTTAATACATACTAATGTGCTGGGGTTAGGTACTACGGAGTCTGTGTGTACAACATTTGCTAGGACTGGTATACTATGCGTTTGTCCCATATACCCTGGCTGAGCACACTATGTCTATGATATGTAGTCATAGTGATCTCTGTCTAGATATGGAACTTCTAGATATGTATGTCTACTTTTTGTAGTTTGTGTTTTAGCAGCCTTACTGGAATGTCCATTTGACCAGTCCAGTCCTAGAGTCAGCTTGGTTGATTTTCTCTGCATATTCCTATGTTCTTATACACAGGATATAGACGGATGGGTTTTTGTGTGTGTGATTCTGGGCATATGCCCAGGTGCTATAGCCTGCCTAAATGCCTCATGTCATTACCTGGGTTATTTTATTTTTTGGACCTGGAACCTTTATGGGTAACCAGGTATACCTTTAACATAATGTTGCTATATTCTGACATCCAACAAAGGTACTGTACTATATTTTTTTCTGTATAAGGAGGTTGATATCGGTGTTCTCCTTTGTTAGTTGAGTTTTCCCCCACATACAGGACCTTATATTGTGTAGTTCTCCTCACTCCATGTAGGTCTCAGGGGCCCCTGGTTGCTAGACATTCAGATATGTGTTTATGGTATTGTATATGCACCTCATATTTCCCTTAGAGTGTATTGCATGCCCTATACTTTTGGTAATATATTAAATGAGTCATACCTACTAAGGGGCAGATTTACTAAATTCACATGTATTCACATGAAGGATTCGAATATTCGATCGAATTTTCAAAAAGATTTGAATTTGAATTTCGAATATGCAAATTAGGCAAATTTGACCATTGAATATTCAAATTCGAATGATTTGAATATTCAAATAATTTTATTTGAATATTAGAAAATTTGATGGTCGAATACTTCCCCTTTAAATTTAAATTTGATCACCTACTTCACCAGATTAAACCTACCGAAATGGGGATCATTCCCTAAGATCGAATTAGAAAAATTCTCTATTCGATCGATCGAATTGCACTAAAAAAAATTTGAATTCGAATTTTTTTAATTCCCCACTATTCCCCCACTATTCCCTGGTCGAATTTAGAATTTTTTTGCCATTCGAAATTCGACCCTTAGTAAATCTGCCCCTAAGTGTTCTCCTACTAAGTGTTTCTTATAAGCAGCTTGCGACCTGCACTAAAACTTGGCATACATGTGATGGGTGAATCCTGGTGAGTAGGAATGTATTTCATGCTTTGTTTGAGGTTCCTATGTGTGAGGGGAAACCTTTTCTTCAGGAAGTGTCAATTGGTTATGATATTGGACTCACTTTTTCCTTGTTGGTCGCTAGCACTTCACTTATTCTGTACCAGAGAGGCTACATATAACTGTAGTTGTTCTGTCCTCACTTCGTGTTACCCTGGGGTAATGTGTAGCTTGTCACGTAGCTAAACTCCTTCCTTATTAATCCACTGACACAGGATATTGAGCTTCAGTTTTATTAACAAAGGATACATTGTAAAACTAGGAAAATAAAAAATGACAGTGCTTAGTTGCTGTACAATAAATCATATAAAATACATAACACTGTTTAAATGCATATCAGACTAAGGGGATGAGAGACATCTGCATATACTATAAGGCCTAGATACCTGGCGAGGAACATATACAGTCTAGCAATGCCATGAGGAGACTGCACATAGCAAACTTGTTTAAAGGTGCAAAACAAGTAAGTCTGCCTTTAAAATCAGGCTTGGGAGACAAGTAATACCTACCAACGATGCTACCACAAGGCTCGATGGGGTAGGAATTGTGTGGATTGATATTTGCTAGCTGTGCACAGTATGAAGATGGCAGCTATACTGATCATTTCCTGGTATGACACAGGATAACATGGTAGGGGTTGGTCGCCTAAGCCGGACATTTCCATAAAAGGCATTATTCATACAGTTAAATGAATGACAGGCAGATGCAAACAAACTAGAAACAATGCTGGGGGCATAACAGTAGACTTTTTGTTTCTGCAGGTTGCCACCTCCAATCCTTAGGTTCACTTGTAGAAGTTGCTTGAGTATGGTCTCTCTCTATAATGTTTTGTCATTCCTTATAACAAGTTTCATGCTAGAGCCTATTACCCTCTCATTGGCAAAGAGCAGCTTGCTACATCCCTGCAACTACTGACAGGGAGTTTGACAAGGGAAAAGTAAAATTATTTTGTGCCTGCCGTGATCTTCCTTTCCTTCACGGCAGTATGCTCCACCCTTTTAGGGTAGTTTTTAGAAGCTTGTTAAAGGCCCCAGTTGGTAGATGTGCATGGCCCTTTAAAGCTTTGGGGAGGGTCCTTCTGATGAGAGCAGGGAGAGTATCCCGGAGTTCATAAAAAAAAAAGATCACTACAAGCACATTACAATCTTCCATTATTTAGCATGCACAGTACTAAGACATTTTAAAGCGATAATAACACATTCCTATAAAAAGTATAGGAACGTGTCCATATCTAGGAGCAGCTGAACACAAGATATTTTCAACTAAAAGCCCCCCAAAGAAATTGCCACTTTTAATCTTACCCCACATGTACCGAGGTAGATGTATCTGAAGTGCAACGATTTTCATCTCACTGTGCATGCAGAGCCACCTGCATTCAGGGGTGCTGAATGACAAGCATTAAATACAAAACTAGCCAGCACCTGACACCTTTACACTATGCACCTTGACCTAGATTTTTAATCAGTGAACCCAGGCAAAAAGTTGTGGTAAAAATTCAACTTGTTTTTCATACATTCTCATAATGAATGCATAAATGAGAATGCTTGAGACCTGGGGTTTAATGGATAACAGATCTTTCCCTTATTTGGATCTTCATACCTAAGGTCTACTAGAAAACCATGTAAACATTAAATAAACCCAATAGGCTGCTTTTGCTTCCAATAAGGATTAACTATATTTTAGTTTGGATTAAAGGAGAACTGTCATGAAATATAGTGTGCTCTATCTTTTATGCATAGTAAAGTTAACAGTAAAAAAGAATACAGTGTTTTTTCAGAGTTAAACCTATTACTTAATTCAGTGATCCTCAAACTTGGCCCTCCAGCTGTTAAGGAACTACAAGTCCCACAATGCATTTGCCTGACTGTGGCTGTCAGACTCCTTCATTGCATTGTGGGACTTGTAGTTCCTTAACAGCTGGAGGGCCAAGTTTGAGGATCACTGACTTAATGAAACAACAGCCTTATCTCACCTCTGCATCCTCAACCAAGCTTTTACCAATAACACACATCCTAACTCAAAGGCAGCATAGTCAGGACAAAGTGTCATCATAAACAGCTCTCAGTATGTTCCTCCTTCCTGACAAAATATGCCCCCTGACTTGACTTCAAATCTGCATCCCCCTGGAGGAGCCAATTATGCTGATCCCCCTCCACCAAAGTTGATATAATTAAGACATGCTCTCTATCAGAAGCCTGCCAATTGCAATTAATTATGGGAATTGTAGTTTAAACATGAAATTAATTCCATTATTATGTTTAACCCTCCACAATTGCTTATAGTGGGGATAATAGAGAAAATACGATAATAGCTATAATCTCAGCCATAAAGCAGGGCAGGGATGCTTCTTTAAATGGGCATTAGAGAGGAGATGTACCAATTTGAAATAATGCTGTGTTATAATCATATCTAGAATCTCAGTCATACAGCATAAAGTTTTATGTACATACATAATCCAGCAGTTTGAGGTTTAATCAGGTGAATAATGCAGTCACTGCACTGCATAGAAAACTCTAACATTCTGGTTTAAAAATTATCCAATAGGATCAGTGGTCCTTCAATTGACTTCTATAGCACCTCAAAAAATTTAACTTGATGAACTATGTCATGAAAGGCTTTCAAAGTTTTTTATTGAAAAATCTCAAATTATTAGAGCCTTTTTTGAAAAAAATTAGAAAACCACAAATGTTTCAAGATTAAGGGGCAGATTTACTAGATTCACATGAATAATTCAAAGTTTGACTGAATTTTAATTAAATTGTAATCTTTAAATATGCAAATTAGGCAAATTTGACCATCGAATATTAAAATAATAAAAATTAATTTGAATATTCGACTATTCGATGGTCGAATTACTCCCCCTTTAAATTTTTATTCAACCACCTAATTCGCCAGAATCAAGCTACCGAATTGGGAATCATTACTTTTGATCGAATAAAAAAAAAATTGAACCGATTAAATTGTTCAAATCATTCAAATTGAACGATTGCTCGATCACATTTTTTTTGTTCGATCGATCGAATTGTGGTAAAATCCATTTATTCATGTGGTCGAATTTCTAATTTTTTTTTATTCGAAATTCGACCAATGATAAATCTGCCCCTTAATGATCAGGGCTTGATTTAAGAATGCTTGAGCACTACTAAACTCTTATGTGGTTTCTTCCTTTGAAACCTTGACTTCCTGCCAAGTGGGTTTTTTTTCCTCAAATGGATTTTTTTTCAATAAATTAAAAACTTGGCAGGTCTTAGCTTTTCATTTTTGGAAAAACCCGCTTGGGGGTAAAAAAACTATTTATGTGTGTTTTTTGGACTCAAATGCTTGAGGATTTTTTAATCAGGCCATTATTGTGAGCAATTACCGTCGATCTGCAATTAACTTAAAAAAAGAAGATATTTGTAAATCGGAAATCATACATTTTTGTAATAATCATATTCCTTTCAGTAAGGCGTATAATGTTTAAAAAAATATATGCGAGTAACATATACCTATAGATTATTGTTAATTTATCATAAATATCTGAATATAGATATATGAAAATGGGAAACAATTATATGTTTCAATATCTTGCTTCTTCTTCATCTTCTCTAGTCTTGTATTATATGTAAAAAATCCTGAGTGATAATGTTATTGTTAGATAGCTGTCAGTTTCATGAGTCTATAAAACTGCTAAAAATAGAAAAGTGGGAAAGCAAAATCTTCAAAACAGAAGACACTAAATTCCCAGGACATTTTGAAAATCTGACATGCACTTTGCAGGTGGTGTCAGCTGATAGGCTTATCTTTATCTTCCAAATATGTCAAGAAGAATAGAATGAATGTTTCAAAAAAAAAAATTGACAAGACATAGAAAGTGTAAAGGATTTCAGGGTCTATCACATCAATAATTTATAGAGAATTTGAAATTTATGTTATATAGTAGTAAGGTGTTGTAACTAATTAAATGATTGTTAATTTGGGCTTCAAAGAACAGAACAGTCCAGCTCAAACTATCCAAATGATCCCCAGTGCATTCTTCTACTATCCGACAGGAATTATGCAAGAGTTCTAAATGACCAAAGTGGCAATTAATTACAATATTAAAATGCATCAACATTATTTGGATGCCCAATGACTTTAGCTTATTTGGACAAAATATTCACGTGTATAAAAATTGTCACTTGCATCAAAAATTGTCACATCAAAATAATTTTGACGTCCATTGCCTTCAATGCATTTAGCAAATTTTCGCCATTTCGCAATTTTTTTCGACCATCACTGGTCATCGCATTTTAGCACAAAGTTTAAATATTTAACATGTATACAAAAATGGATTACCCACAATTAAAGAGTTAGACATTGTGCAGCTGCCACATTTAAAAACACCCAACTTATTAATTTTCTTTTGTTCACTGGGTGACTTGGGAAAAGGAGTTCTTATTCCTCCTATGGCTGAAGAGGATTTTCTTACGATTATTTGTTCAACTAAATATCTTATTTCATAATTGGCCAGTGCTGTAATATACATTTTTTTATTAATGGGGTACGTGCATCAAATGTTGTCATATAATATAATGAGTCATCCTTTATTGATGCTTGTTGACCCTCTCAGGGTCAATTCTCGGCCAAATGACCTGGCCCATTTCTAGATATCCATGATCAATTTACTTTGATATCTCCTCTCCAGAAACCATTTCGCCATAAGCTCGCCATAGACGCAATGATCTTTCCGTGCTGAATGATCGATCTTAGGGAAGTCCAACCAATTTTTCTAATGATCATGCAGTTAGTGGGATACAAACGATCATACATCCTATGATTTTTCATCCGACATATGAAGATTGATCGGACAGGTTAGAAAATCTTTATGGCTCCCCATACAATCTACCTATGTTTTCAGGGCCAA
>CM044432.1:133747900-133770787 GCA_024363595.1 Xenopus borealis
TTTTAATAAAAATTTGAAATTGGATTTCATGTTTAATTTGAAAAGGACTTTTATGATACATATTTTTGTGTCTGGGTGACGGGTCCACTTTAAGAGCAAATTATGCTCTCTGTGCTGGCCCTCTCTGCTGCCCTCATGGACCCTCCCAGACCCCCTCCAGAGTAAAAAGGTGAGCGCAAGGTGAGGGGGCGGCAGCAGCAACACCAGTGATGCTATCATTAATTAAAGTTTTCTTGCTCTGTTTTCAAAATTTTAACATTTCATTTTATTCTCCTGTTTTTTTGTTTATACAGGAATGTAACCTGTTATCCAAAATGCTCAGGACCTGATATTAAACTCTAGAAACCAATAATGATTAATTATATGTTAGTTGGTACAATGTACAATGTACTATTTTATAGAAAAGCTATCAATTAAACCGAATTTAAATCATACAGTGGATTTATACAGTTAGAGGAACATCAAAAATTTAATGGCTTTAAAAAAAAAAAAAAGAACAGACATGGATAGAGAAATAAATATGTTTTGCGTTTCCAAAAAGACCTTGAAAAATCCTTTAGGACAGTACCTTGGACTCAGATGTGAGTATTAATATGTATCTCTCCAAGACCCTCTGGGCTTAATTGTTTAGTCTAAGAAAAAACTATAGGAAATTATAAATTCAAATAATACAACATTTCACAAGGACAATTTAACAAGGGTCTGCTTTAAAAAAAAATTGGTTGTTACAAGACAAAGAATATCATGAATTGACTTAAATTCAACTAATATATTTAGGACTGATAAAGCATTTTGAATCGACGCTGGAGGTAATGGTACCATGGTGTAAGTGGAGACCTTTCAACTGCTGTTAAACTTTACTTCATTTCAACATAACTGTACTTCACAGTTTGATCACTGCATAACCCTGATATTTCTTTAGCATATTTTCTTGTAGGCATGTGTGACAAACATACCATTTCCAACAGACTATAGTGATAAAGGAAAACACTGATCAGTAGTTTCCTTTTAATGGGTGAGGGTCGGCCACAGCTTCATTGAACATAGCTTTATTGAGTGTCTATGTGACAACCTTGTCATTACATAACCATCCATTTTCCAAATGCCAGCCAAGGCCTCTGTGCTGGGCGTATTGGTTAAAACTAGAAAGCATATACCAAATGGCAAGGAGACAAGATATCCACTAAGGAAAAAAAAGTTTCATCTATACCATCCTGTAATCCCAAGAAAATAATGTCCAAGTCAATATCATTGAGGTGGACACCATCTGGCCACATGAGAACCTGAGTAATACCTTCGAACTGCTTGTGCCTAATGACAATTTGCCTCCTTTATACTAATTACAGTCCAATTATGGGGGTTGGGTAGAGGCACTGGCCTAGCCACTCGCAAGTTAATAAACTCAGAAAAAAAGAAAGCCAATACCTTGTCTGCTACAAACGGAGGATTCCGGTACTTTTATTCCATGGTGCTCACAACACTTCAGTGATGAAACATTTCAAGACCAAGTAGAATTGCACTATTTGCTGCTGCATCTATCCTACAGTGCACACTGGCAGGTGCGTCCTGCCACAGAAGAGGATTTTAGTTTTATTATACACATTTGCAATAATTCAGTTTGTGAGTACCCACCCGAGAGTATACTCTGAGGAGAGTCTATTAACATTTAAAATATAGCTACCAAAGGTGGCTGTGAACCAAGGGGGCTGCACATAGTGTGGTGTAAATAAGTAGAAAGGCTCCTGATCACAAGTTAAATTTAACAAACAATATTGCCCTATGTCTGTTTGTTCTATCCTGTGCCTTTGGCGCTGGCTTTTGTTATAGGTAAATTGGATTGGACTTGAAGGGGATACAAGTGGAAGCCGGCAAAGGGAACGTGGACTAAAATCTGAACCTGGGACTTTGTGTATATTATATACAAATTTTTGGTTGTACTTTTTACACTTCTTTTGTATGGTCCCAAAGCCCACAGAATCAGCCACATCGGTAAACAGAGGTCACTATTTTGAACTATGGAGCTCATCGAACAAGAAATGCCCATTGAATTCCAGCAAAAATGTTTGCCAAACCTCCAGGTCATGCCTAAATTGTTTGGTTATCCTGGTGAAATGGTGGGAGATTTTGACCTTTTTGTGGGCAGGGACAACCTACAAAACAATATCCTCCCCATGGGTATAATCCTACAGGCAAATAACAGTAGGCCTAACAGGGATTGGAGCTGCTTCAAGGTGACTTTGGAAGCACTCTTGACCTGCTCTACTGAGTACAGCAACTGTTCAATTTTCTTGCATGGAAGACAAATTCCATCATTTTCTGGGGACCACATCAACTTCAGAAACCCTCAAATTAGGAAAAAGTATTGCATCAAAAGGGCCCTCTATCTTACCCAATTCAACTTCCTTCTTTAACTTTTCTGCTCCATCACCTCATGATGCTCCTCTGCCAATTTAAGCTTGTTGGATCACATGTCAACTTGAAAGGAATAAAAAAGAGGAAACCACACCTAAAAAGGACAGCTTCCTGTTTCCTTGGTTGCCGATCCAACAAAGTTGACATCACAAGGCCATTGACTAGACCTCTGGGGCCCTGAGGGGCTGTCTGGGGCTTATGCTTTTTTAAACACCTGAGGGCTGAATGGGCTCCCCACAGACAGACAGAGTATTCATGTTTACATTTGCATGACCCAAAGTATCTGCAGTGTCCCCCCTTAAACAGCCATCAACCAAAGACATAGGAATTAGACTTATGAAGGCCTGGTGGCCCCTTTCAGAATGGGAGGGCAGTGCTGGACCCAACCCAGATCGGGCCTAAGAGCAAGCTTCCTACCGAATTCCTTACCGTATCGTCACCAAGCTGAACCCCCATGAACCATATAAGCATTATAAATAGTGATGGGCGAATTTGTTCTGTTTTGCAGTGAAAAATTAACAAAACGCTAATTTTGACACCAATTTGCCGGCATCAAAAATGGCTGTCAGCATCAACGAAGTCCATTAATCGTCTCTGGCATCCAAACAGTGAATTCAAGCCTGGCAAATAAATTCATCCATCTATAATTATAAATCAGATTTTGGGATACAATAAGCTGTGAATACGTCTAGTCTATGACAGATGCGAGCACTGTGCAGGCTTGTAGCTAATTACCAAAAGTCTTAGCAGCCTTCGACTTTTTAACATCACTCTTATCATACAGTATTGCCTCTCCAGAGTCAAAGTCACCTGATCAGAAGAAATCAGGGACCAAATATAGCTAAACTAATTTTTCCAAATGTTTTCCCTAATGTCATCTGACAAAGGAGAACCCAAGCAACTAACCCCACAGAAATAAAAATACTTATGTGTAGCCACCAAATGCGGTCCAGCTTACCCAAAATCTGCTAAAAAGCCAAGAGTGTCTTGCTGTTCTGCTCACCTGAACCCTTCTATGCCCCTGCACAAGTATACTCACCAGACCCTGAAGATGGGGACCAGCTGACTCAGCTGACTGAATCTGCTATTGGGCTTTGTTTTTGTGGCCTTGTCTTCAGTGGTGTTTATTCCTATGTTGGTCTCCTGAACACACAGGAAGAATATGTCATGGATGCCTCCAGTAAGAGGAAACAGCGGGTATGCCTATTTGCCCCCCAGAGATGTAGATCCATTCCCAGAAGAGTATTACCTACCCTGTGTTACACTCTGAGTGTGGGGCGGGGGAGAATATGGCATCACTGTCTTGGTGGAGGCTGGACTGAGCCTCTGATTGTCTATGATCTTCTGGCTCAGAAACATCAACAAAAGGGGAGTCACTATCTTCTAAAGAGGACATGCCCCCAATTCATTGACTGTGCTAGTGCATTATTGCTTGTGCCAAAAGGGCATTACTGCTGCCCGCATGAGCGGGAAGCAATTGTAATGCTTGTGCAGCATTAGAAGAGGTTTCATGTGTTACCAGGCCAGAGGAAATAACAGACGTAGCGATGGCCAAGGAAGGGCCAGCTGCCTCTGACTCAACTACAGTGCCCCCTTGCAGACCGCTCTGTGCAGTTAAACTTATGGATGTACTCCTCTTTGTAGACCTAGGAGGACTGGGACTGAGGCTCCCACGTCAAAATTTATGCTCAGAAGCTGCAAAAAATTTTTATCTGAAAATACCGCAGTTAAAACCTGTCAAAATCATGTAGAAGTCAGTGGAGGTCATTTTGCGCTGCACATGATTATCCGCAAATGGTTGTTTTGCCCATGCTTTTTCCTGAATGCTAAAATATTGTACTGCTGTTTCCATCTTTTCAGTTTTTGCGAATTTGCATTGTGAATACATTTTTTTGCAAATGACTCACAAACGAGACTGGTCTTTGCGTGAGTACAGGCACTTTGCGAAGTTGTTGTGCACTAAAATTGCATTGACAGTAACTTAAATTCCCAATTTACAAAACTGTTTTGTTGGGACTTTTCCTTGCACCAATTTTTTTTATTTTTAAAAGTTGAGTTTTACTTAATAGGCCTCTTTGACTTATATTACAAATACTGAGAGCACTTTTCTGGATATTTAAACCACTTCCAATATCTAGGGACTGATTATATGTTTATAACACTTTACTTTGCAAAATAAAGCACATTGCTTGAAAACAATAGATTTATTCATGTTCAATTTTTCATGTTATCTTAGGTCCACACCATGTTGTTTTTCCAGAACCAAGTACTTGTTATTTTGTATATTGAAGTGTTATTCAGTAAATCAATCCACTTGATCAAGATATTTCTGGTTTGACCTTTTCAATGCAAGGTAATACAATTTCTGTTGCAGGATGCACTACTTTAAAAAGGCTATTTTCATCTCTTTAGTGAAAGTAGTAAATAAAACGAACAACATGGTTTCACATGTATAATTCATTCAGTTTTCTAGCTCAAAAAAGATTACTACTTCAGGGAATGTTTAGTCAAAGTATTTCAGCAAAGACTAAAAGTGACATAGTTATACGGAACAGTACTCATACAGTAAGTACAGAGGGATAAGGGCTTATTACAATCCACAATTCTCCAAATTAAGTACTGGCACAAAATAGCTTTGCAAAGGACGTTAAACCCTACGTGTTTATTGTGTTAAACAAAAGGTTCACAATGTTTCAGGGGCTGGTCATTTCGTCAGGTGATGTGGCAATAAACAATTACAGCCCTTAAGTAGCCTACAGGTCATCCCACAAACAAGGTGATTAATACAAGTACAATTAATACAAGATTGAAGAAAATGTCCATTCACATGAATAATCCATGTAATTGGAAAAAGTCAATTATTTTTCAAGTCATTTCATCCATTTAAAGGGATCCAGTCATGGGAATTTTTTTTTCAAAATGCATCAGTTAATAGTGCTGTTCCAGAAGAATTCTGCATTGAAATCTATTTCTCAAAAAAGCAAACAGATTTTTTTTTATTTCATTTTGAAATCTGACATGGGGCTAGATATATTGTCAATTTCCCAGCTGCCCCTGGTCATGTGACTTGTGCTCTGATAAACTTCAATCAATCTTTACTGCTGTACTGCAAGTTGGAGTGATATCACCCCCTCCCTTTCCCCCACCCAGCAGCCTAACAAAAGAACAATGAGAAGGTAACAAGATAACAGCTCTCTAACACAAGATAACAGCTTCCTGGTATGTCCCACTGCGTACTATTCAGCTACATTGAGAAGGAAAAACAACAGCCTGCCAGAAAGCAGTTCATATGACCGGGGCAGCTGGGAAATTGACAAAATGGCTAGCCGCATGTCAAATTTCAAAACTGAATATAAAAATGTTTGCTCTTTTGAGAAATGGTTTTCGGTGCAGAAGTCTACTGAAGCAGCAGTATTAACTGATGCGTTTCCCTTTAATAGGAAAAAGTCAATTTGTTCAAATGCAGGGTAAGAAATTGTTATGCAATCTTGGGTAGACAAATAAGAAAAGAGTAATCCATATCAAAGGTCCCTTTCTGGACCTCCTCATGGAAAAGGGAAGATATGTGCCTGGCAGCCCCAAGCTTTTCACCCTAGGCACATGCCTCTTCTGCTTACCCATAGCTCTGGCCCTGCTGTAGGTTAATATCCACACTTTTTGACTTTATATTTCTAGTAAGACTATAGTAAGTAGTAATCCTACACCTAGCTATAATATTTGCCCTTCCCTTGCAGTAGATGATACATTTCACTTTATCATTCATTGTCTATGATATTTATTTTTCTAAGTCTTAGGGGTTTATTTATTAAGCTCCGAATTCCAAAAATCAGAAAAAAATGTGTGTATTTTTTTTAAATAGGCCTTTTTTAAAATCACAAAATAAAATTGTCATAATTTATTAAACCCCAAGGAGGAAAAAGTCATAATTTTCTTGATTTTTTATGTGCCCTGGGTTTCGTGCAATTCCACAATTATTGGAGCTTATGGGGTTTTGGAAAAAGAAATCCAAAAAAATCATGGAAATTTGAGTTTTTCCCCGTAAAGAAAATTTTCAGGAAAATGTTATAATAAATAAGTCTAAAAAATCAGAGCATATATGCTCGGAGTTTGTAAAAGAAAATACTGAGATTCAGAGCTTGATAAATAAATAAAGGGCGAAGTGACTAACACTGGCAAAAATTCACCAGCGTGACATCAATTTGTTACTTCACTGATTTACTAATGAGCGCAGGTGCCCATTCGATAGCAGAGAGGTACACTAGCGTAACTCTGCCAATTCACTAAGATGTAGATTTTACTGAACGTTACTTCTTGCACCAGACTTTCCTTCTCCACCTCAGACCAGGCAAACTGCAATAGAGTAGATAGGAGTTTGTAAAAGAATATTTGAAAAATGAGTCCCAAAAAACACTAGCATCTTTTCCTTTTTACAGGGTGATAAAAGATTATAGGCTGAAAAATATTATAACATTTTTTAGGGTACCCAACTTCCACTTCCTTACGTATGGAGCATAAACTATACAGTGGACACATGTGAGGGCAATATAACAACTATTTCCTTTTATTAAGGTTTCCCGGACTTGTGTAATGTAATATATTTGCTTCAACATTTACATCCATTGAACTTTAACTTCCCACCATATTCAGATTTGCCAACGATAGCGCAACTTCACTTTGGTTGCCGAAGTAACGCTAGCGAAACTTTGCCTGTGTTGGGCACCATGGACAAACTTTGCATTTTAGTGAATTAGCGTTGTGCTGGCGAATCTACGCCTGGCGAAGTTTTATGATGTGGACGCTGGCGAAGTTGCACTCTTTAGTGAATTTAGAGTTCTTTTATTTATGTGCTTACATTTACAGTACCTGTATTGAAAAGGCTGAAGTGTTGCTCTTACTCAGGTATGCCAATACAAGGTTTTAAACCTAATGAAGGATGTTAGCCAGCAATTCCTCTTAAACGGGGTAACCCAGCAAACTTTTTTTCCTAGTAAACTCTGTGCCCTGAGATGAAAACAGGGCTGTCTGGGCTGTATATATAAGTGGGGAGGATGGGCAGCACATGGGTGTTAATGCCCCCTAGCTTTTGCATCATTCAGAAGTACATGCTAGTGGTTGCCACTTGCCTTTAGAATGCATTAAATATACAATGGCATTACTCCAGATATTACTGCACTTTATACTTGCTCACCCTGCCCCATGGTTTGCACCCTAGGGTGCAGCTCTTTGCACTCCATACATAGAGTGGGTCTTCCTATAAATACAGAGTTGTCTACATTCATACTGTATGTGCTGTAGAGACTGCATATAAACTTGCCTATCTATTAGATGTGCAATATAGGAAGTGATATGTGTAGAAAAGTAGCGATGAGTGATTTATTTATTTTTTTGCCAGACATGCATTCATTGCAAAATTCTACTCTTCGCCATCTGTAAATTTTTTCCACAAAGTTTTGGCAAAAATCAACAGTAAAATTTTTTGCCACTTCAAAGACGTTACCAAGACAAAATTGTGCCTGAGACAAAAAATGTCATCATATGAAAAAATGCCCATTGAAGTGAGACAAAAAAATTTTGCATGTAAAAAATGTGTTGCCTATTGACTTCAATGCGTTTTGGCACATTTTTTTCAGTTTCACTCATTTTTCAGTTAAGCGAAACGGTCACTATAGAAGTGTTATGTACTTAAGTGCAGGGCCCCTTGGCCTGCATAGTTCTGCCCTTTGCACCTCCACAAGGAGATGAGTCCTACGGGTCACAATTTGTTAGTAATTGACAGTTACTGCATCTTTAATATTTTGACCAACATATTAAAAAATATAGTGTCAAGAAAATCATGCACTTTAGGTAGCAAACTATCGCCGAGCCTGGTTTCTAGCTCAGGTTCTACTTCATCTTCTTCCAATTGTTTAACCACAAAGGCCACATATAAATGTTGCAAATATCTCTGTAAATAATTAAATTAATTTCAGTTAGTTCTGAATTTAAGTCTAATGTCACCGATCAGATATTTAAAAATCACATGTATAATAATTGCTGCAGTAAATCCGTAATTTACTTATTGGAATGTAAGTCATGCCTTAAACAATATGTGGACTGTACTATTCGCCCCTTAAAGGACAGAATTAGGGAACATTTAAATGCTATAGAGAAGGGTGACACAAGATCCCCGATTGGTAATCATTTTAAAACATGTAGTAGACGAAGTGTGAAAATCATTGAGAAAGTTCACACCCCTATGAGAGGGCGTGACCCATTATGCATTTTGGACACTCAGGAGGCTTTCTGGATTTTAACTTTACATACACGAAGCCCACAGGGTTTAAATACTAGATTTGATATATCCCACTTTGTATAAATTGAATCCTGTATATTTTCAAAACAGACCAATTTTCACACAACAAAAAGTTTTGTGTTTGGTATTTTCTGTTTTGTATGTTTATATATGATTTTTTTTCACATTTTGATACTGTTGTGTAACTGTGAGTGTTTATCATATGATTGGCAACAATGTCTTTATTTAACTACTTCAATACTTTGTTGTTTTAAACAATTATTATAATTATATAATTATAATTATGCAACTTAGCTTGCCATTGGAGGTTGCTCCAGGTATTTAGTATTTATATTGCCTTTCTGTCTCTGTGCTCTATGCTCATGATTAAGGGCAGCTGTGCCTGAAACGTTTTGAGATTGCTATGCTATGCTTTTTAGAAGGTCCTGTGTCCGGTGTGCGGATCTCCACCTCTTTTTCTCCTTTTCGTGATAGCTTGTTTCTGACAAGAATTAATTTATTTTGAGTTACTGTATCTTAACAATACAGAAGCATTGCAACATACAGTATGATGTCACTAAGTTTTGAAGCCAGGTGGGTTAACTTATTTGAAAACGTCACATGCACATAAACATAATCAGAATCAATGGTCTCGGAGTTTTAACTTGGGTATTGGTATTTCACTTAAACCCTTTAATATTCTTCTCAAAAAAGCTCAGCTTGAAGTATTATCTGACAGCAATTTCATTCACACAGTTTTAATTGCATATACAGCCACAAGTGGTCTATCTATCTATCCATCTATAGTGATGGGCGAATCTCCCGAGATTCGCTTCACCGAAAAATTCGCGAATTGGCGAAAAATTCGCGAAACGAGTCGCGGCACGCTTTTGATGCATGTCGCGTCAACTTTGGCGCGTCGCGTCATTTCCGATGCGCGACGCATGGTTTTCGGTGCGTCGCGTCGTTTTTCCGGCGAATTTTCGCCAAGCGGAATTTCGCTGGCGATTCACAAATTTATTCGCCAGCGGCGAATAGCGGGGATTCGCCATGAATTCGCCCCTGGCGAATAAATTCGCCCATCACTATCTATCTATCCATCCATCTATCTATCTACTGTGTTTATCAATACAATTACAGATTATATTGACAAATGTTACATTTATTTAGAGGGAAGTCCCCCTTGAATCTAGCATTGTGGTAGGACAAGGACCAATTTTAAAATGTTGTTAAATAATACCGATACTCTTTTTTGCATTCCATTGAAATGATTTGCTTATGTGACCATGTGATTAATACTGTCCCTATGGAGTGTTAAAAGATGGAAAATGTCTCAATGTCTTAAATATATTGATAATGGGTTGAGTGCAGAGGACCTCTTGTATTTGTCTATGTGTATTTTGTGGTCACAGCCTCATTGCACCCCACGCCTAATGGTTTTAAAAATTAGTGGTGAGCACAACTTTCACTTGTTTGTTACCAGTGTACCCAGACCACCTTTTCTAAGTGGTGAGTGCTATAAATAATGTCTTCTGTGTTCCTGTTTGTTTTTTTTGTTTTTGTTTTTTTACATCATTTCTATTCCAAAATGAGAAGTAATAATTTTATTAAATGTGATGCCAAATAAAAAAAAATATAGTACCTCTGTATGTACTATATACAAGTGCATTGAATGTGATATTTAAGTGGTATATTTTATAGACATTTATGCACAAGTAATCATTTGTTAGAGATTCAAATAAACGCTTTCAATGCCCTTTGTGTATCTAGAAGAAAGCACTGTAATATGTTGCAAAATCATACTCTTGTAATTAGGAAGTAATGCTGAAACAGAATATGTAGGCATAGTGTTTTTATATTTTTTTCTTCTTTCTTCAATGGAGAACAAGCTTTTGCATTGAAAGTATTGTTTATACTATACCTGGGAGATTCTCAAAACTCTATGCCCTGTACATTTCAACATCCATTGCATTTTCATGCTACAAGGAACAATATATAAAAATAATACATATTTAAAGAGTGATTGTTGCACAGACAAGATACCTTATTAGATTTTCAAATAAATGGATTCAATAAATGTAAGTGGAATTCTGGTACAAAAGCAGTGGTAAAAACATAGATCAATATATTATATTGACTTTCCACTACTATTGACCTTGTTTTATGTATTCCTTGCTCTTCACTTAGATCAGTCAAGTTATGGGAAGCAAACATTTGAGTTTACCTTCCCTAGTCAATACATTTCCTGGGTCAAGTATCCATTCTTTGAAAGTCAATATACTCATGGACGTGTAATTGTTACATTAGCAGCACAGTATATTGGGCTTTACTAGGCTTTTAATAACAATGAAAAGAATAAAGCAAGAAAAGCTGAAATGTTGATAGTTATATATTTGCAAATGTGCATTCTAACAATATATTAGAAAGACATAAAATTAAAAAAAAAACTAATGTTAAACAATACCGTTGGGTCTGCTATGCAGTGTAAAATAAAATTTGCCAAAAAAAGGGTGTAAAAAGCTGTTTCAAATAAATGGCAAATTGATCAAGTTATGGGAGTAATTTTAGATCATGCAAACACCAGATTTTACATTACTTCTGGTGGAAGTCACTCAAAGTGCTGGATTTATTAAGGGTCAAATTTCATGGTGATGGGAGTATTTTTTAAATTCCCATTTAATAAAAATGTAAAAAATGTATTCCGTTTTTACGTCATTTTTTTTACACAGTGAATCCTGTCAATGTCTGGTGGTTTATCACACTGTTTTTTTGAACAGAATAATAAATATGACCCTTAGGGTAATGTTACAGATGCAGCCACTTGTATTTGTGTGTTAAATGCGTCGTGACTCAGGGTTAATTGAAGAAACTGTGTTATCTAAAGTCATCTTAACTTTTTCATTAGCATACCAAAGCACCATTGTTTTCAATGGTGAACTCTTTAATTGGATGGGATGCTGTGACACAATATTCTGTGATAAGTGAGTTAAATGGGATATCTGAGTTAAGTTAATCTGTGTCAAACGCACAATCCAAAGTGGCTTCATCTGTACATCATCTCTAATTAGTTAAAATCATAATGTATTATATTACTTCAACTAATTAATCTGTGTCTATTGGGTTGAATAGGTTTTAGTTTCATGCTATATGATTAGTTATGAGCAAAACTGGCCTGAAAATAGTGCAACTGTAGGTGCTTTTTGACAATCTTTTTTTTGTACTAAATGCATTGGAATCAACAGGCAATTCATGTGAAAAAAACATGATTATTTTCCAGTGCCACAAAACACACAACAATCTAGCACAGATCTGTGCATAATTGTTGCCACTCAAAAAGGCTTTAATTTTGCCCTGATCTGTATCCGGTGAACAAATATGCTCAAATATGCAGTGCAGTTTTGGACTCCAGTCCTTAGGAGGGATGTAAATGAGCTGGAGAGAGTACAGAGTTGTGCAATCAAACTGGTTAGAGGAAGACTTAAATTATGAGGGTAGACTGTCGAGGTTGTGGTTGTTTTCTCTGGGTTGTTTTCTCTGGCGTAAAAAAGTAACGAGTCACGTGGCGAAAACGACGTGAAGCACGGCGAAAACGATGCAATGCCCGTCAAAAACAACTCGATGCATGTCAAACACATGATGCGACTCGTTTAGCGAATTTTTCGCCAATTCGCAAATTTCGCTGGAAATTCGCAAATTTTTCGGCGAAGCGAAACTGGATAGATTCACCCATCACTACTTTTTACCCATAAAGAGGATCACCGCACCAGAGGCCACCCCTTCAGACTGGAAGAAAAGGACTTTCACTTGAAGCAGCGTAGGTGGTTCTTCACAGTGAGGACAGTGAGGTTGTGGAATGCACTGCCAGGTGATGTTGTGATGGCTGATTCTGTTGATGCTTTCAAAAGGGGCTTGGATGATTTTTTAGACAGACATAATATCAAAGGCTATTTTGATACTAAACTTTACATTTAGTATAGCTATGGGCATATATGGTTTGTGTGAAAGTGTGTAGGGGTGTGTGTGTGTGTATGCTGTGTTTTAATTTGGATGGGTTGAACTTGATGGACTGTATTTTTTCAACCCAATTTAACTATGTAACTATGTAACTATATATGTTAAGCCAAGTTTTCCATTTTTGCTAGAGAACCTCTAACCTAAAGTAAATTTTATATTTTTACATGGTTTGGAAAGCTACATGGTTTTAGCAGAATTTAGGGAATTTATTTGTAAATTAAGGGGATTCGGGTTTGGGAGTTTCTTTTAAATTGTAATGAGAAAAGGCTGAGTTTTAGTAATTACCCATATACATTTGGTATTATTCAGGTATTATTCGCACGATACTTTTAGTATGATGTAGACATTGATATTCTAATTCAATTAATTAGAATGCTAAAAAAAACTCAGATTAACATTAGGCTATGAATAATGCAAAACTATTTTTAGCATTAGCTAGGTTTTCCACCCAGTTACCCAAACACTCTATTTCCTCAAGGGATTTACAGATGCAGTCACTTGCATTTGTGTGTTAAATGCGTCGTGACTTAACTCATCTATCTCATTTATCCCACTTAGCACAGAATATTGTGTCACAGCATCCCAACCAATTAAAGAGTTCACCATTGAAAACAATGGTGCTTTGGTATGCTAATGAAAAGGTTAAATGCATTAAATGAGTTAAGATAACTTTAGATAACACAGTTTCTTCAATTAACCCTGAGTCACGACGCATTTAACTTACATCCAAGAGACTGCATCTGTATGAATACAGTCTAAGGTGGCCTGAAAGTTACAGGAAAGTCAGCTCTACGCATCAATCACATATAATATGGCACATGTCTACACAAAATAAGTTTTTCTAAGATTTATTTTTTACACAGCATAATAAAAAGCCCCCCTTTTGTATAAGGATGAAGAGGAGTAGAGAAAATAGATATCTAGGACCTAGACCAACTCCATCTGGGGTATAGCAACTCCACACTGTTTCTCCTTAGTAGAAAAAGAAGCTTGCTTTCCTTACCCAGTTTATGCTAGAGAAACAGAATATAGCCACAATACACCTAGTAAAGTGGGAAGTACTGTACTTATCTCCTTTAAGATTTGGGATATTACCCAGGGACCTGCATATACAGTATATCCTTAGCATTATAATCCTCAGCATGAAACCCCTAATCATATTTAAACATAAAAATAACTGGCACAAACTGTACTTTTTGTTATTTGAGCCCTATAAACAGCTTCCCCTCTAATCAGATTGTTTCAAAATCCTGGGGGAAGATTTATCAAGGGTCGAATTCCGAAGTTAAAAAACTTCGAAATTGGACCATAAAATTTTCAATCGAAAAAAAAATTGTTAGAAATGTTTGATTGAATTGTTTGATTCGAACAATTTTCAACAAAAAAATTTGATTTTCAAAAACACCCTATAAAAGTTCTAGGAGGTCTCCCATAGGCTAAAACAGTTTTTAACAGCAATTTAACAGGTTTAAGGTGGTGACTGATCGAATTTGAATTTTTTAAAGAGACAGTACTTCGATTTTTGAATGGTTGAATTTTTCAATTTGAATCAAATTTTATTCAATTCAAATCGAATTTAGGCCTATTCGATAGTCGAAGTACCCAAAAATGACTTAAAAATTAAATTTTTTTTAGTTTAAGTTTTCACTTCGACCCTTGAGAAATCTGCCCCTAGTGTCTAATATGGAAATGATAGGTAATTTAAGAGATAATATATACAAAAAAGGTATTTGCAAAAAAAGTACTAACAATAAACAAGACACAATATCTCTTTTTAAGGATCCTTTAAAAAGCTTTAGGGGCAAATGGGAAATAAATAGTGTTAAGACAGAGTTAGTAATGACCTTTGGTGTGTGGTCCACATGTAGAAGAAGATTGTGGTTGTTTATGGCACTCTTTAATTCCAATACTATCCTACAAACAATGTTTTGTGCCGGTTTTTACATGCCAGTTGAAAACAGTATCTTTTAAATTCAAGTCATCTGTGAAATGTTAAGTTGTGATGGTTATAAGATCATAATTGTAGAAAATGGAAATTTAAATTGGCAATAATGCAAGTGCACCATGACTTTTTCCTGTGGACTCGAAACGAAATGTAATCTATATAATACAGTAGTGATGTTATAACTAAAACTGTCCACATTGAGCCAGAAATATAATTTAATACATATTAATATGCTATTGCTTTTTTTAGGATGTATAATCTTTAAAATGCATCATCTCTGCAAAGCTCCCTTTCTAACATAAAATATATACTATGTAAAATAGAGCCAAACATCCCCTGCTTTGGATGCTTTCAAAATGATGGACTATTTATGCTTTTACATTAGTTAGAAATGGGCATGAATAGCTCCCTTAAATTCAGAGGAGTCCATGAGCCAATTCCTTACAGTACTGTTTATTGACTCACATGTCTGCCTATTACCTAGCGTCCCACTTCCAAGAAGCACACTGTTTCTGGGACAGTCTGTTTTTTAACATACCTAGAAGCCAACCTCTTTACCTGCATTGCCTGTGCAAATATTAGAAATCTCAGATTTTCCATTGGCAAGGCAGCATATATTCACTTCCTTTAATAGTTTGAAAGAATTATCTGATGGTAAGCAAGATAAACAGTGGATCCAGACATCCACATGGAACAGTATGAGTGCAGAAACTTTGAGATATGTGTACATTAAAATATTTTTCCTCAAATAAAAAATGAATTTATATGGGAATATATAGATTTTCTTTTATAGATGCTGGTGGGCTAATCTGAATTATACTTAATTCTACATAGATTTCAATGGACATATGTTTTTATAACTGAATTCTATTTTGCTGTGTAAGGGAAGTGTGCTTATACAGGGATGAAAACATGATTATTCCTCTTTATAGATCCCTAGTAAGGCCTCATCTGGAGTATGCAGTGCAGTTTTGGACTCCAGTCCTTAGGAGGCATGTAAATGAGCTGAAGAGAGTGCAGAGACATGCAACTAAACTGCTTAGAAGGATGGAAGACTTAAATTATGAGGGGAGACTGTCCAGGTTGGGGTTGTTTTCTCTGGAAAAAAGGCGCTTGCGAGGGGACATGATTACACTTTACAAATATATTCGAGGACATTATAGACAAATATCAGGGGATCTTTTTACCCATAAAGAGGATCACCGCACCAGAGGCCACCCCTTCAGACTAGAAGAAAAGGACTTTCATTTGAAGCAGCGTAGGTGGTTCTTGACAGTGAGGTAGTGGAATGCACTGCCGGGTGATGTTGTGATGGCTGATTCTGTTGATGCTTTTAAGAGGGGCTTGCATGATTTTTGTGAAAAGACATACTATCAAAGGCTATTTTGATACTAAACTCTACAGTTAGTATACCTATGGGCATATATGGTTTGTGTGAAAGAGTGGAGATGTGTGTGTGTGTATGCTGGGTTTTTAATTTGGAGGGATTGAACTTGATGGACTCTGTCTTTTTTCAACCCAATTTAACTATGTAACTATGTAACTATATTACAGGCAATGAATAAGCTCAGTTTAACAAAATGGAAAAAGTATTCCACTTTGTGTGGCAGTCAAGCTGCACCAATACAGTCTAAAGAGAAGGTAGAAATGTAATATGTTTAGCTTGGAAAGTTGTCAATCCTTACCGTGGATTCTCATTCTCACAAACTACTCACTTTGTGTTAGCGAGTATCAGAGTTGCATTAATTCATGGGACATGTAGCAAGTGTGAATAACTTCTCAAGAGGTTTGCTTTGTTGGGGATCTGTAGAATTCTACTACTGCTAAATTTTATGCAGGGAAAAAACATCTTAAAGATGTATTTGCTGATACGCTGAGGCAGTGATCCCAACCAGTGGCTTGTTTCTCACCAAACCCTGGGATATTGCTCTCAGTGGTCTCAAGCAGGAGCTTATTCTTCAAATCCAGTTTAGAGTTCTTTTACAAAAAGAGTTTCCTTTAGGCTACCAACTCACATAGGGGCTACCAAATATCCATTTACAGCCCTTATTTATTACCAAACAGGAACATGGTTCATGGTTGAGTTGCTCCCCAACTTTTCATTTGAATGAGGCTCATGGGTAAAAAAAGTTGGAGATCCTTGCTCTAAGGATTGATACCAATCCATCTTTTATTTCATTTATGCACTGGATTGAATCCTTCTGGATTCCACAGTTTGATTTTACACTTATACAACAGTTTCAGAAAAAGCACCAAATTTAAATAAAATATATTAAATATTTACACAAGGAACAATATCATTGTTCAAACATTACTGCATGATACAAAATTCTCTATATTCATTGTAAATGTCTTTTTAAAAAAAAATGTTAAACAAGGTTTTTGTGTACATTTACAGTACTGTATATCTTTATTCAGTATTCTGTTTGTTTAGCAGTAAAAAGTTACAACCAGCACTACGAAATAAGTTGTAATTATAATAATAATAATAATAATCTATGCTAGAAGAAAACATTGCGGAGTTTAATTATAAAGGTCATAAAATCCTTTGGTCACTCATAGTGGTGGTATCCCGTTTCGCTTCGGCGAAACAAGTCGCGTCATGTTTTTGACTTCTCGTTTTTTTTACACCAGCGAATTTTTGGCAGGTGGATTTTTGCTGCCATTTCGTGAATTTATTCGCCCGCGGCGAATCGCGGGAGTTCGTCACGAATAAATTCGCCCATCACTAGTCACTCATTATCTCATTAGGTTATTGCTTGTTTTTTGTATGTGATCTGTATGTTCAATGTATACAGCCATTTAATGCACAGCACTGCTGAATGTGTTGGAACCTTTTTAATATGCCTGTACAACTTTAATTATAAAGCACTACTAGGATATGCAGAGCTGTACAATTTTACAATATTGAAAGGTACACACAGGGAGGCAGCGCCGATTCTTGGGCTGCCGCCGCCTGAGGCAGTAGCCCCAATGCCGCCCCCTTCCTGCTCCGTGCTTAAAGATCAGTGTAGGAGCGGGTGAAAAGGGGGCGGTATCGCTAGTGCATTGAGCGCAATTGCGCTCTCTGCACTAGCGGAGCCGAATTTCCAGGTTAAAACCAGAAAATTCGGTTCTTAAAGTTACAAGAGGCAGCTTTTTTGCCGCCCCTTGTAACCGGCTGCTCCATGCCGCCTGAGGCAAGGTTCTCACCTTCTCTCATGGCCGGAGTGGCTCTGCAGGGAGGACACACTTTCATTCATTCATTCATTTGCAAAAAAAATCAATTATCACCCTTGACACATGGGATTTACTAATATCTCTGCCCAAAGCATCAGCAATTTGTTTTGACCAGTGTACTACAAACTACTAATGTGTACCAATGTAGACAATGTGGACAGCAAATGCATACTTTAAATCTACACATGCATGCCAAGTACTACAAAGGACATGTATACATCTGGAATAGCATGGATGAACAGAAATGGCCCCTTGTACCTCCTGGCCCCCCTGCAGCCACAGGGTCTGCTTCCTCTGCAGTTACACATAAACAGTATGTTTAAGATTAAAATGCATTACAGTTCATGCATCATGAAATGCAAAGACAAAGGGGTTAATGCATTTTATTTTCTCCCCCCCCCTCTCTCTCTCTCTCTCTTTCTCTCAAGTGAATTTCAATTGAGACTGCCCACAGCTCTGAAATTAATTTTACTGCTTAACCAATATCAAGTATCGTGCCCCCCCCCCCAAAACGAAAGCTTTTTTTGAAATGGAATTCTCCCAAGCAGTTGGAAAATCCTTCAAGTGTTTTGATTGGCAAGGATTCTGCCAGACAGTGGGAGTTATAAATAAACATTTCAGCAGAGCCTGGAAAAGCAAGCATCATTCCTGCACAGCCCATGTCTGCTTGTGTATTTTTTTCCCTTAGTACTTTCTCTCTTGGGCCTAAACCACATAGAATCCCCTGCATTGCATTACATAAGCCTTTAAACAGGACATTGCCACATGTATGTATAAAAAAGAATTACACAGTATAAAACAAAACTATAAAAAAGTGGTTTAAAAAAATGCTAAATGAAAAATGATTCACTTATTTATGTGTATCACAAACCTTCATTATGAACACAAGATTACATGCATTTTTTTATACCATGGACATTAATGGACCTTTTTCTCATGCTATGTAAAAAGTGGCTTGCATCATTACAGATGATGTTGCCCATCAGTAATTAGATTTCAACAGCTGGAAAACAAAAGTAGCAGTAGGCCACAACAGATTATTGACACTGACCAATCGTTTAAGAGGCTTCTTTTGATATAATTACAGGTCTCTGTAGAGAGTGCACAAAAAACAGTTTAGCATTATTAAGCACTTGTTTAAGAAAATGCTATATGTATGACTGCAGATTTGCCATCAGATGGGAGCTTGTCAAACAACTTTTACAGACAGACAGACAGACCACCAACAACAGACATTAGGACTCAGATTGAGTGACAACTATACCCCACCGAGATAAAATTCCATATTAGCTATGATGAGTTTACCAGGCAGCTTTTACAGATGCAGCCAGACTGATTGACAGCCAATGATAAACAGTAGAGCCCACCAGAATAGAAAATGCAGATAATGCAGCAGTAGCATCAGCAATAAACAGAAGCCAGAGAGGGGGATATAGACAAATCTCCAGGGGATGGGAAATCAGCACTACTTTTAATAAAACTTGATAAAATGTGAATAAAAAAAAAACGGTGTGGGAAAGTCACAACAAAATCGTGCAATTCAAACTCAACAACTCAAATTTTGAATTATCGAATGAAAACCAGTGTCAAACAGCCCAAAACTGTAGAGAATCCTGAATCTATAAAAAATGTTCCAATTGTCATGATTTCAAAATGTTTTAGCTTCAGTATTTTTTTTAGCAGCTGCAGAGCATTAGGGATGGCGCGAACAGTTCGCCGGCGAACTTGTTTGCGCGAACATCCGCTGTTCGCGCTCGCCAAAAGTTCGCGAACGTCACGCGACGTTCGCATTTTGGGTTCGCGTCAATTTGGCGCTTTTTTTTGCCGCATTTTTTTTGCCCTCTCACCCCAGACCAGCAGATACATGGCAGCCAATTAAGAAGCTCTCCCTCCTGGACCACCCCACACCCCCTGGACCACTCCCCTTCCCTATAAAAACCGAAGCCCTGCAGCGTTTTTTCATTCTGCCTGTGTGTGCTTGGAAGAGATAGTGTAGGGAGAGAGCTGTTAGTGATTTCAGGGACAGTGGATAGTAAGTTTGCTGGCTAGTAATCTACTGTACTTCAAACAACTGCCATCTAGCTGTGTGAGCTTGTTCACATTCTGTCTAAATATCCATAATATTACAGTCTCCACAACCACCTGAGCGACGTTTTTCCCTTTACAGCACAAAACGCAGCGATGTGTCAACAATGGATTTTTCAGATACATTTTTGCCCTTGATCCCCCTCTGGCATGCCACTGTCCAGGTCGTTGCACCCTTTAAACAATTTTAAAATCATTTTTCTGGCCAGAAATATCTTTTTTAGCTGTTAAAGTTCGCCTTCCCATTGAAGTCTAGGGGTTCGCGACGGTCGCGAACCGTTTGCATTTTTGTCGCAAGTTCGCGAACATGTCCGCGAACTTTTTTGCCGCGGTTCGCGCCATCACTACAGAGCATACTGAATCATGAAAAAAAAAATTTACAATTTTTTCTCTTTAAAAACTCAACTAGAAAAGTTTGAGGGTTACTAAATAGGCACTGTAATGTATTCAGCGCAGCAGAGACTTTGCTGTAACTTTCCCTCTGCAAATTGAAGTGCTTCCTAGAATAGGTCACTGTTAAGCCATCAGCAATGGGGAAACTCAATGTGGAAACTCCATAATGCATTAATAACATTTTTTAATATGAGTTTAAAAAAACACAGGAATGTTAGCACATTATAACAGAAAGAAAACAAACTGCTTCCAAAAGCAGCGGAATCCATAGCTTGATTACAACAACAAAGATAAAACAGCTGAATCTCGAAATCAACATTTTTGTGTCACAGAAGCCATATATCCAGCTTTTAACGTTTACTGAAATGCTTGGTTTTGTTCAAAAGAATGCATCACAATACATTCTCCAAATATGTAGAATTTCATCAAGTAACTCATTGCAAATAAAGTACTACACTCTCTGTAGAGGTCCTCTAAGTTTAAAAAATGATTACCAATTTGATATATTGTGTTTATCCTTTGCAAGGATTTGAAATTGACAAAGATCACAGTGTTGCATAGATAAAACATAGAGAAATATTGCTGTAGCAGTGATGTTTGGCTTAAATTTGTGCATAAAATACAATTATTTTTCCTAAGCATATCAATATTTAAATTATAATATTTGTGTGCTAGAAAAATCAACATACAGACAAACCATTTTAATTTTTGAATAATATAAAAAATCAGAGAAGGTTTCCTTGTGAAAGCACTTGCCTTGTAAGCCTTCCAAAATACATCTACTGGGGAAATGTAATGTAGTAAATCTCTATTACTTACGCATTTCATAGAGGAGATGAAATATTGTATTTCGTAAAGATAATGCAATAAAAGTGTTCTCTACACCTTTATGTCTGTTTGACTTTTTAATTTTTTTCTGCTTTAAAAAAATGACAAGCATTTATTAATCTTATTTTCTTTTTTTTATTACAGCACAACAAATACCTATAAATGACCAAACCATTATGTATAATGAAGTCATCATTTTTTGGGGTGAAGTATGGTGTTTCTTTCTTCAAATTTTTTATCATGTTAATGGTTAAATCTTTGCTAATCATTCCCAGTGATTAAATTTGCTAACCTTCTGCCTTGAGCCAGTGTGCCTATTTTCAGGGCCTTCGCCAGGTGGAAGCTCTCACTTTAAGGTAATATTAATACAGTAATATTTGCAGAAAGTGTAAAATATTTAAATCATACGATATTGTCTACTTTGCCAACACCATTGAAGTACTGTACATAATTTTCTGTTATCAGCTTGTGAACCTTGCATAGAAGCATGTTGCTTTCATTACGCCATTCAGCTGGCACAATGGTCCCTGTATGAATATCCTCATGGTCCATCATGCTCATGGGGGCTTAATTATTAATAATTGTTTCTATGCAGGAAATTATGCAAAGCACAACAGGAAAGAATAATAATATCTTTATTTTCTGGAGATAAATTTATAGAGGTGTGGAAAATGTGAAAGTGATTTGCCAGTATTTCTAAAACGTTTTCAACCACTCACCTAGCTTGTGACATTATAGATTATAGATGTGTGAAAAATGTAAAAGTGATTTGCCAGTATTCCAAAAACCTTTCAAACACTTGTTTTGACAATCTATAATTAGTGATGGGCGAATTTATTCGCCAGGGCCGAATTCGCGGCGAATTCCCGCGATTCGTGCTGGCAAATAAATTCGCGAATCACCAGCGAAATTTCGCCGAAAAAACGAGTCGCGCGACGTTTTTTGACGCAACGCGACGAAAACGACACGACGCGATTTGTCGCGACGCGCATCAAAAGCGTCCCGCGACTCGTTTCGCGAATTTTTCGCCGATTCCCGAATTTCTCTATTTTTCGGCGAAGCGAATCTCGGGAGATTCGCCCATCACTATCTATAATTAACAATCTTTCTTTCAGGTGTTAATAATTTCTGTGGAAAGGGTTTCAAGAGGTTTACATGAAGGCCAAAGGCCTCATCAGCAACAAAAAGAAAATGTAGCCCCTCCTTGGATTCAATTGTTTGCTGTTTAAATTCCTATAATGCCACCATCAGATTCTTTCCAATATCAACTGTAATAAATTCATAGCTGGCATTCACAAGTTCAAGCAAAATAATAATAAACAACCTTTATAATTGAAAACTATGAACCAGAATTAGGTGGTGGGTTTATATGGATGTGTTTCCCATCTATTGCACCACCTCAGTTTGGGAAATTCCAATAATCATTGAACTGTTGAGCAATTGCTTGCCACTCTTCGGATGTCTCAGAAAATTGAAAAAAAAAATAATAATAATAAAAAAAAAAATATATATATATATAAGCCACATGTAGTAACACACCCATAAGCTAAGAATAAAGACCAGGGCGTCAGACCCCCAAAGAAAGTAAATATATGTGCAAATTGACAGCACTCCAAAGAAAAATAACAAAAAGATGTGTAGCAAATGTCACCACATGTGTTCATTAATAGGGATGTAGCGAACGTCGGAAAAAAAGTTTGCGAACATATTCGCGAACTTG
>CM044432.1:133770887-133782830 GCA_024363595.1 Xenopus borealis
TCAGTGAGTCATGTGACAGAAATGACATATATAATATATAATATATATACAAGATATTCATTTTTTATATATAAGTATTCTTGGACAGCACCACATTTCATCCAGTTACCTTGTAGCTGCCCCCGTGAAAGGATATCCAAAGTATCCAGAAGAAAGCAAAAGCCAGAACCAGTGGTCTTAGCTTGAAAAAAGCCCCATTGGGACCTTTATCAAGGTGAAATTACATACAAAACTCACACTTAAATAGTCTCCACTTACATTGGTAGGTAAGTGCTTGTGACATCATGTGTCTCATAATATCTTAAAATTCCATATTAGTGTTTAAAATTGGTGATAACTGTGCTGTTTTAAAAACAAACATATTTCGCATAACACGCTCCAGCTATAATAAACCCATAGCCCAACCTCTCTACTTTCTTTTATACTGTGTTAAAATCATAACAAGATATGTATAGATAGATATCAGAGCTTCAACAATGGCATTGCAAGTTCTTGGAATAATGATTCCGAAAGCTTGAGCTGAAATTCCTGTAGAGAATCTGAGATTTTCAAATGACCTTCCAGTTGCCAGAAAATTCAACTTTGCAATTAACCTTTATTCTTCTGATATTTTTAACATTTTAACGGCAGACAGGGAGAAGGCAGTTCGGGGAGATTGTCGCCTGCGATTAAACGCCAGGCGTCAGAATCTCCCTGTCTGTCCCAGCCCTAAGAGGGGCTTCAAAGTAAAGTTTCCGTATCTCCGGCGCTTTCAAGGAAGATTGACATGCTCTTCATTCCAATAATTACATGGCTTTATTGAAGCCTAGCGGCACTTCCTCAGAGTCCTCTGAGGAAGTGCCGCTAGGTCGGCAAGAAACGCGTAAGTCACTTTGTGCAGGGATGCCCACTGTTAGATACACTGTGTGTGCCTTCAATAAAGCCATGTAATTATTGGAATGAAGAGCGTGTCAATCTTCCTTGAAAGCGCCGGAGATACGGAAACTTTACTTTGAAGCACGAGGAACCGGCAAGTAGCACCCGGATTGACGTATCGGCAGCACAGGAACAGACATGCTGAAACGGGTGAGCTCAGCAACGGACTGTTTCCACTGATTTTGCTTTATAGTACTAAGAGGGGCTTGGCTGATTTCTTGGACAGACATAATATCAAAGGCTATTGTGATTCTAAACTCTACAGTAAGTATAGAAATGGGCATATATAATTTATGGGAAGTATGGAGGGGTGTGTGTATGGATGCTGGGTTTTCATTTGGAGGGGTTGAACGTGAAGACTTTGTCTTTTTTCAACCCAATTTAACTATTTAACTGTGGATTCATGCAATAGATACAGATGAGTGCAAAAGAGAAAAGGAGGACCTTTCCATGAATAATGACACAACAACCACAGAACAATTTCTTGCACTTATTTGCCCTGCTGAGCCTTCAGAATGGTTTACAGATAAAGATAAGTATCCACTTCTAAAATGTACTGACCATGTGGGATTGGTGCTGTCAGATTTCACAAGAAACAGCATAACCAGCATAACCATTTTCCTTGACTTTGTTTTGAAGGGTCCTTCTGAAATGAACTTGCCTTGATGAATGTTGAGAATTAACATGAGAGGCTACCTCTGTATGCCATAATTGAATAGTTATGGACACCTAACACATTCTTTTGAAGACAGAAATCATTATCTCATCTTGGAGAGAGCTCAATTGATCAATATTTGACCTAATTCTTTTACGTGTAGCAGTACTTAGTATAGTATAGTGGTGTAACACCAGGGGGGCTATTTATTAAACCTAAACCTTTTTTGGTTGAGTTTTTTTCAGGGAAAAATTTACATTTTTAGAGTCAAAATACATAACATTGTCTGATTTTTATCCTTCATGATTCTCAATAATTTTGGGCTGCTGGCATGGTTTTCATTTGATAATCTGATAAATTTGAGTTTTTGAGGCGACAATTAGATCGATGAGTTTTTGGATTGACAATTCAAAAAAGTTGCACAATTTGGCATCCCACTTCAAAACGCATTGAAGTCAATTGGCGTCAAAATTTTGACAAATAGTTACAAAGGACCTGGTACAGAGCCCTATGGTACTCCACAACACTTGTCCAATTTAGGATCAGGTTTCATGTCACACTATGACCTGACTGAATCCAGACTTCTGAACTATTTACAAGCCATCCTAATTCATGGTATTATCTCTACAACTGATCTCTATCTATCTGTAATTTTTTAATTTATTGCCCATGAATACCTTTCTCTGATCTAACAGTATATATGCTGTGCCTTTATAACTTTCATTTGTATTTTGCTTGACGAAGGGGCCTTGGTGCTCCGAAAGCTTGCAATGTATTTTTATTGTTCGCCAATATAGGTATCACTTCTACAATACTTTTTGTATTTGTTGTATCTTTTATTTGTTATTTTTGCTACTGGCTAACACGGTACCACAGTTTTTGTTTTGTGCTGTTCCAATTAGAAAATGTTCCATTAACCACCTCTTTGTAGTCTATCTTTTAGCCAGTTCGCTATCCAGGTACAAATACTATGTTCCAGGCCAACAATTCTTAATTTAAGCAGAAACCTTCTGTGTGGCATTGTATCAAATACTTTAGCAAAGTCTAAGTAAATTACATCCAGTGCTTTTCCAGAATCATGGTCCCTGCTCACCTTGTTATAAAATGAAATTGTTTGTCTGGCAAGATCTATTATGCATAAATCCATGCTGGCACAAATGTTATTATCCAGAAATCCAGTATCTTATCCTTTATTAACCCTTTCAAAAGCTTTCCTACAACTGACATCAGACTACCTGACCTATAGTTCTGAGGCTGAGAATGGGATCACTTTTTGAATAGCGACACCACATTATCAATTTACCCGTCTCTCTGCACCATTCCAGACCTCAATGAATCCTGAAAAATTAAGTAAAGAAGTTTGGCAATCACAGAGCTAAGCTCACAAAGTACCCTTGGGTGAATACCATTTACCGCTATTCGATATATCAAGTGATCGAATAGAAATAATCCGATTTCTCGAAAAAAAACGTACGATTCGAACAATTTTCAGCATTCGATCGAGTGATTTCTATTCAATCAAAAAAAACTTAGACAAAGCCTATGGCAGCTTCCCATAGGCAAATATAGCAACTCGGGAGGTTTAATCTGGTGAAGTAGGCAATCAAAGGAATTTTTAAAAGGGCAAGTACTTTGACCATTTGGTCGAACTTCGAATTCGGTGCAAACCGAAACCTTCTGATGCGTTTCGCCTCACACACGGCTTTCTCATAGAAAAGTCCACTTCTCTATGAGGAAGCCGAGTGTGAGGCGAAACACGCCAGAAAGTGATGATTTGTGGAAGGAGGTACATACACCCTAAGAACTCTACACGAGTCCCGTAACGCTAAGTGAATTTTCGCGTACGGAGAAAGGGCCATGGAACTGCATCGGGATTATTACCTCTTTTGCAGGAGGACAGTTTTTAAAGGTGATTTTAGAAAGAAAACTCTTGATCCGGAGGCAAGCAACAAGATTTTGAAAAGCAAATACTATTTCAGAATGTCTGATATCAGAAGCAACTATTAGTCCATGTGGGTATCCCTTATCTCGACCTTGAACCCTTTTCTGGAACACAATATACATTGATAATTGATGGTATTATAAGTTGCAATATATACTTTTATTCACTTGTTAAATAATCACGTGAGATTTTACAAGATGTGAACTGATAGTATAAAATAAGGTTCACTATGCGGTGTTAAGCTAATTATCGAATGCTGCCCTTCTCATTTTTTGAGGTACAATCTGCAACTTTTTTCTAGGGAAATTCTTGAATTGCCTTTGGAGGGTAAGAGAGAACCCTCATTGCGATTGGAGTGGAGGACAATGCTAACGAATTTGGTTTGCACCTTAAATTTATATTTACTGAGACTGAAAAGTATTTACTCATTATTTATAACTTTTCACCATGCCATAGGGAGCTATAGCCTTTGTGTTGCTACAGGCTGAATCCCTGCATTTGTTATATTTCCCTCCCACAATATGCCTTCATCATGATACATTAATACAATGTACCAATATAAGGACTTTGGATCACAATGTAGATCTTTCATTAAAATACTTTGTTGATTTCATGCTGGGAGGGACCATACCAATGTTGGTGCTTTTGGATATGAGATGCACATGTGTGAAGCTGAAACATATCTATCCAAGGAAATTTGGCCTCTTGGTTACTGCCTGGTATCCAGGGTAAAGAGAGAGCTGAAAAGCAAGAAGTAGTGTTCTGTTCTGTTAGGTTAGACTTACAGTCACTTCAGCCTTTGTACATAAATGTTTTGCCTAACTAACTATATTGAAAACATTTTTTTGTTTTGCCCAGCCTATCTATTTACACAGTTTTATTTTTTATATCAAACAATTCCTTTAATACTTAGCTTTGTTTAGGAGGTGAAGTTTACAGAATAGCTGCAATCCTTGCATGAAAGTAGAATCTCTGGGCCCCTTGGTTCTAGCCACCTTCCGCAAGATTCCTTGTTCAGGTACTTCAAAGTTTTCAGTGAGATTCTCTTGAGCAGTCTTGTGTGTTTCCCCCACACATTTTCTAACATATAGAACATTGACTATACAGCGGGCTCATGTGTAGGGCATTATAACAACTCTATTGTCTTTATTAAGGTTCCCACTGTACTGTATTTGCTGCAGCATATAACATAAAGAAGTCCATTCAACTTTAAATTACTCACTGAGCGCAAGATCTCTAGTGAATTTGCACTAGGCAGAAATGAACGCTAGTGCACATTCCCTTTTAAATGCTCACATTACTGAAGTAACTCTAGTGAAATTTGCCAGCGAATTTTTACCAGTTAATAAAGTGGATTTATACTCAACTATATACTGAGAGGCCTATTTTTGTTTACGGTTTCATTGAAAAATAATGAGGTAAAAAATACATTCTTAAATGGATCTATATTGGAATTTTCTGAATTAAATATTTGAAACTTGAAAAAAAAACTTGAACATTTGATGAAAAAATGTGGTAGCAAAAAAATTTGGGAGCTTCTACAGAAGTCAGTGCGAGTTTAATTTTCATTATTCACACTTTCATTTTATTTTTATTTATTTTTTTTAAATAGCCAAATTTGCAAAAATGAATGGAAAATTCCAAACTTGTTTGATATTTTGTTTTTTCACCACTTGACTCAAGAAAATAAAGTTTTTTTTTATTGATGTTTTTCCATACACATGCTAGCAGGCAAGCTATTTATTTTTGCAATTGAGTCCAAAAGTATGAATTTGAAAGTTGATATATCAGCTGAACATGTCAAATGTACTTTTATTTTTCTGAAATGTCAGATTCAGGTTCAGATTTCCCTATTTGGAATCCCAGTTGCATCTACTTGTGACCATTGGCAAGTCACTTAGTGGCCTATTTATCATGGTGTGCACAAATGGTGAGTATAATACATTTTTTAAACAGTGATGCCTAGATCATGGTGTATTTGATCACTGTTTTATTTGCTTAGCATGTTATATACTGTAGGTCTCTATATATACTGGTATCAGGATATAGTTTAGACAGTTATGACAACTGCCTTGATACCTGTAAACAACTAAGTACAATTAATCCTTTAAGGGAGAACATTTTACAGTAATATACTGTTCCCTCAGTATTATTACAAGCACTTGTGGTAGATTATACTGAAAAGTATTAACAACAAGAAGAGTCCTGGGACAGTTGTGCATCTCTGGCTATTTTGCTTAAACAGACTTTCTTCTGCCCAAGTTCAACACGTTTTCACTTATTTTTTAGATTTTATGTACTTATAATATGTTATGTGGAACAATCTCAAACACTTAAAAAAATCGAAGCATATTGCATTTAAGTATTTGTTAAATAACATGTATTTTGCTCACCTATTTTTATTACATTCTCTATTTTCTTATGAAACGGAATAATGTGTGATGATGCGGCACCCACCCTCGGCAGAGAGCCAAAGCAAAACAAAAAAATCCTTTTTGGGATACATAGTGAAATCTTGGATAACACTGTAAGGCTTACTATGTGCCAAAGTACACTACACTCAGGGATATATAAACCAGTTCTTAAAAAAAAATGGAATTTAATCCCACTATCCTGTACACTGTCTAACTAGAAACCAGTTTGTGTAGTCAAAACATACACTTTTCCAGGCAGATTTTTTCCAGCATAATAACATTGATTTGGAATAACTGCTGCACACAAATGTTGCCAAAAAAATCTTGGTAATTTTATGAGAGGATAATTCTTTTGGAAGAAGGCCAGGAATACAGGGTGATATTTACCCACGAAACATTTGTGCTCATTTGATTTTTATTCTAGTCATGTTTCTCAAAACTTACAAGATAAGGAAGAGTAACAATATGTTCTGTTGTATTTAGTTATCAAAATAATAAATTTTACTGTAAAACTGGGGGTAGCTAAAGGTAATGAAAAAATTTTTTTATTTTCAATGTATTAATCTTTTTTCTAGAGCACATGAATTAACTATGTACAAAAAAATAGTTACTGTACATCACATTACATTTTTAAACTAGTTACATTATAGGATGATTTATCAATATTCAAATTTGAATTTTTACCATGATTAAAAATGTTTTACTATAAGACTCTCAAATTTGAATGAGTTTTCCAAATTTAGACTTTAAAGATTTATTAAGACAAACAATTTGAAAAACATTTGATTCGAACAATTTGAACAAAAATCCTTTGACTTTCTAAAAATTAGAGAAAAACTCTGTAAATGTTCTAGGAGGTCCCAATAGGCTAAAATTAGGCTGCAATTCAGCAGCTTTAAGGTGGCAAAGTATCGAATTTGAATTTTTTTAGAGACGGTACTAAGAAATTTGAAAATTAAAATTTTTTCAATTTGAATCGAATTTTGGGATATTCGATAGTCAAAGTATACAGAAATTACTTTGAAATTCAAATTTTTTAAATCCAAATTTTCACTTTGACCGTGAGTAAATGTGCCCCTTGGTGTTAAAAGTCCTATGATAAAAGTGCTCCAACTCAGACCTGCCAAGTACATGTAAAAAGCAATGGCAGATGTCCCATTAACAATTAGAAGAATTTGTGCTGGGTTTTCAAAAAAATCATAGCTTTCAGGCAATTTTACAAAAAAATATAGGTTTCAGTTGCAAAATACGAAAGAAACATAGGATTCTGATTTTATTTTTACAATTTCATAGTGACATTTTCCGCACAAAAATAATTTGTGGAAATTTATTGATAAATGAGGGGGAAAAGTCAGTACAGATTTGGTAGTAGTATTCAGAAAATTTTTAGAACTTTTTTGATTATGATAAATAACTCCCTAAAATTTAGTTTATTAAAATTAAAAAAATAATAATTTTGTTAAATAGGCCTCCCTGTCTTTATTGATTTTTTTTTCAATTCCAATTACCTGAATCTTGTAATATATCCATTCAGACTAAACTGTTGGTGGTAAGCTTGTCTTTACAAATTTAGGGGCAGATTTACTAATGGTCAAATTTCGAACTGAAAAAAAGAATTTTTTTAATGCAATAATTTTGAAAACCATTAAGCGGTGGTGCAATGAGGTTCTGACCACAAAATTTACATACTATTTTACAAGCATCTTCCTCTCACCCCCCTCACAAAATTCGAATATATATATTCCGGTGGGGCAATTTTTTGAGATTGAGGCGGTTATGTTCCAATCATGATGATTTTGTACAAAAATCCTGTGATTTAATAGATAGATTAAAGTCCAGGGGTTACAGTATGTGGTCTTTGACCAAGGCCTTTAATAGGGCATTACTTACTCCATTTCAAATTCGCCAATATGTAGTGAATGTGTCAGAAATAAAAAAGAAAAGCAAGTATCTAACAAAACAGATATCACAATGTCATAAATAATAATGTCATAAATAAAAATCTGACCATTTTAAGAACTGACCCTATCTTAGATGAAGTGTTGCAGAGGGGTTGTCGCTTCGTATCTAGAAGAGCCAAATCTTTGAGAAATAGACTGGCACCTAGCAGAGTAGATAATCTTAGGAAACCCACTTGGTTAGGTTACAAGGGGTTTTATAAATGTGGAGTGCAAAGATGTGTACAAACGCTTGATAGCTTCTCTTCTAAAACTACTGGTAAGGAATATAAGATCCATCAATACAAAAAATGTAATACTCATCATGTCTATCTGATCTCTTGTCGCAAATGCGGTATTCAGTATGTTGGACAAACAAGTAGAACACTTTAAGAATGAGCTAGAGAGCACATTAATAATATAATAAATAATACTACAACAAATGTAGCAATACATTTTGTGAACTGTACCTCTGGAAAGTATTTTTGTATACAAGGCATCCAAAGACTCATATCAGATTGGAGAGGAGGAGATAAACTTAGAAAACTACTCTATATGGAAACTAAATGGATTTTTAATCTAGCAACCAGATTCCCAAATGGACTTAATGAGTATGATGTAGCCTGTTATTTTTGATCATTTTGTAGCTGCTTTATATGGTTTTATTACAATTTCAGATTAATTTTTGTCTCTATTTAGTACACTTCTTTTCTATTGACATTTATATATATATATATATATACACATTTGTTTTAAATATTTATATATTTTGTATATTTGTGTACTTTTGCACTACACTTTATCATACCAGCCCATGTTCCTTAGGTTCTCATTTCTAGATGACTCTTCCAAATTCAACCCCAATATAATGGATTTCAAGCCATATATGTGTACCACTTTAAAGCTTACACCCTTTCTCAAATCCATCTTTTGAGGAGTACTAAGATGGCTACCACTAAAAAAAGAGGCTTGGTTTTAACTACCCTCACTTAATGGATACACGTGAGATAAACAAGCATTTGGGCTGGTCTGATAGGGGAAACATATGGATTGGTCAATTGTTTTATTGTTGGTACAGATGCAGCCACTTGGATTTGTGTGTTAAATGCATTATGACTCAGGCTTAATTGAAGAAACTGTGTTATCTAAAGTCATCTTAACTCATTTAATGCATTTAGCCTTTTCATTAGCATACCAAAGCACCATTGTTCACAATAGTGAACACTTTAATTAGGTGTGATGCTGTGACACAATTTTCTGTGTTAAATGGGACAAATGGGAAATCTGTGTTTAGTTATTCTGTGTCAAACACACAATCCGAAGTGGCTTCATCTGTATATTGGGATTGGTGCACTTTTTGTATAAATATCTCTGTTTGAGCCTTATGTACTTAAGTGTTTGATAACACGAAATGCGTAATGCAGAGGACACTAATAAATCTTTTTTACTTTTTCTACTACTTTGCTGGAACAGTGCCTTCATTTGACTGCCTGCCACTACATTTCTCTTACGGTTGTCCTCTCCCTAATCTGGGGGCTCAGGGCGGTGCACCTGAGCCACTTCCAAGATGTGGTGAGTTATGGTTCTACTTAACATAATCAACCCACATTCTTTTACCTTAGTCACATTTAAAAAAGACAAAGTCCATCAAGTTCAACCTCCAAATAAAAACCCAGCATCCATACAAACACCCCTACATTGTTTCCCATAAATTATATATGCCCACACCTATACTAACGGTAAAGTTTAGTATCACAATAGCCTTTGATATAATGTCTGTCCAAGAAATCATCCAAGCCCCTCTTAAAAGCATTAACAGAAGCCATCAGAACATCACTGTCCTCACTGTGAAGAACCACAGGTCCTCTGCTATTTGTCTATAATGTCCTCTAATGTATTTGTAAAGTATAATCATGTCCCCTTGCAAGCACCTTTTTTCAGATAAAATAACCCCAACCTGGACAGTCTACCCTCATAATTTAAGTCTTCCATCCCTCTAACCAGCTTAGTTGCACGTTTCTGCACTCTCTCCAGCTCATTTATATCTTTCTTAAAGGGCACCAATCAAAGGCAAAATCAAACACATTTAACAATATGACCAGCATAAACTAAATATGTTTAATCAAACTACATATTCAGTTTTTTTAAGAAAACAACAGTTTTTCAAAAATCATACTTTGTCATATGGGTTCTTTCACTGAGGGAGTCCATACTGTGACTATAACATGCAAATGTGTTCACAAGCATGCTCAGATTGTAGTACTGCCCTGCGTATTCTACCCAGAATACCTAGCTTTAGTAAACTCCTCCACTACATGTATCATGAGATTTCAATATTTTATCCTCTGCTGGTGATGTCATTATGCAAATTAAGGGCACACACTTGCTTCAAGAAGGTGGCAGCACTACTGAACAGCAGCTAACACAGAGGTTTGGCAGATATAAAAATAACTTAGAAGGTTTATCAGGCAACCAAGAAATTTCAACTGAGCATGTGCAAGATTTCAGAGCTGGAGTTGGCTGTGAAGATATAGGTAAGAGGAGTCAGCGAAATCCAAGATGCCTGCCTCAACTAGAACTGCAGTGAAGATAGGGGAGATTTTGCAGAAGGTGTAGTGAGCTGATGATTTACATTATACAAAACAATTCTAATTGGTTTAAAAATTCGATTTCTTGAACTTTCACATAGTGTATTAGTGTAAATTATTTTAGTTGTGATTGGTGCCCATTAAGGACTGGAGTCCAAAACTGCACTCCTTACTCCAGATGAGGCTTTACTAGGCCTCTATATAGAGGCATGATTCCGTTTTCATCCCTTGAGTTTCTGCCCTTTTTTTTGCAAAACAGAACTTTATTTTCTTTAGATATGCTTTTTTTCAGATGACACCTTTACAGTACACATTAATTCAGTGGACAATAACATCAACTTCACAAGGGAAGGTGTCCATGGCAGGGCCGGAACTATGGGTTGGCAGAAGTAGAACGTGCCTAGGGTGCAAAGGTGGAGGGGCGCCAGGCCGTACCTCTTCTTCAGCTTGCCCCTAGTTTCCCCATGCAATCTCCACTTTCTGGACATTGCGCTATTCTGCGCATGCGCACACGCTTGACACGCTTGTCTGTGTGTGCGCATGTGCGACTGTGAGTGTGCGCGCATCAGGTAGGGGAGATGTAGTCGGCTGGGTTGCCTTGGGCGCGCAGCCAACTTGGCCCACCACTGATCCACGGGAACAAACTTGCTTTTTTGGACTGTTTGCTATGCATCCAAGAGGAGGGTAACTTAAAAACTGAGGTATACAGGAAACCCACTTATACGGATCAATATCTGTTGTTCGATTCCCACCATCTGAACACAAACTGGGTGTCATTAGAACTCTGCATCACAGGGCAGAATATGTGGCAACTGATACAGAGTCCAAGGACAAGGAGCATAAACATCTCAGAGGAGCTTTGAAAGTGTGTGGCTACCCAGACTGGGCCTTTGTCAAAACAGCAGCAACCAAGCCCAACAGGAACATCAAAAGAAATAACATAATAGGTGAAACATAGTCATTCCAGTGTCTGAGAAATTCAGCAGGATTTTCAACAAACACCACATGCCTGTGTTTTTTCAAACCTAGCAGCACACTGAGACAAAAACTGGTACACCCAAAGGATCTAACTCCTAAAGGAAAACAAAGTAATATTGTATATGCAGTCCAGTGTAGCGATGAGTGCACTGATCTACACATTGGGGAGACAAAACAACTGCTCACTAAGCGAATGGATCAGCATAGGAGGGCGAACTCTACAGGACAAGGGACACTCATTTGAAGATAGCAATGTCCAAATCTTGGATAAAGATGACTGCTGGTTTGAAAGAGGTGTGAAAAATGTGATTTATGTTAAGGTGGAGAAACCATCCCTGAACAGAGGTGAGGGACTTCGACAACACCTGTCTGCTACATACAATGCTGTTGTAACATCTGTACCCCGGTGATTTCAGAACTATTCACACATCCATTCATGCATCTCTCACAAGTACTGTAACACCTGTGTCTAGGAGTTGCATGACACATTGGTAATCCTATCATAGTAACTACA
>CM044432.1:133784322-133829365 GCA_024363595.1 Xenopus borealis
GCAGGATGTTGAGGCAGCTAGCTGGGTGACATAAAATCTAAGGTGGGCAAAAGGAACATGAAGGCTCATCTGGGTTGTATACATCCCATCAGATATGCCATATTGTGTGAAGAAGATGGGAGTGTGAACTCTGGATAAGCAATTCTAGATGGGGCTGATCTCTCTAACAGCTGGGAGACCAGTTTCTATAGTAGTGGTGGGGAGGAGAGCAGAGTCAGGCCTAAGCAGATTTTTATACTACTCTACATGGTGCTCCATGCTTTGCAGATGAATCCTTGATTGATGCTATCCAGAGCAGTTTCCATGTGTAGCACACAGTGAGTTTTTTTTCCTTGCCGGGGAGCTCCCTACAAATTACTCTGTTTTGCTTACTGAAACAAAGCAGGTATTTATGACAACTGCTACTTCAAGATTGTAATTTTTTAAATGTGAGACCAAATTCTTCTTAAACTACATATTGATCACATAACAGTAGTGACAAAATTATCATTTAGGTAGTCTGGCATTGGTGGAGTATTTAGGGAGCGAATTCTCATACAATCATTTTTGATGGTGTGGTTCCTTTTAATCCTGTCACTCTGGTTTTATGTCTTTTTTTGTAAACTCTTTATTTAAACATTTCTGTGGGATTATGGGGTACAAAACAAAGGAAGGGAGGGGGGATAGGGGGGAAAATATGCAAACACATAATTGCAGCAGTGTAGATTTTTAGGTAATTTTTAAAACATATACTTTAAAATACTGATGCATGCATAAAAATAAATTAGATCAGGAGAGAGCTCAATGGTTTCTTATTTCTAATCTATGCATACCAACTGACATGGGTTTAAACAGAGCCGGGATGTATTTGGTTGAACAGTTTATTTCTAATTTAGTTTGGTTTTTGTTATAAATTAGTCAGTTTGATGAAAATAATCCAAGAGGACCATATTTGACAGTATTTAATATTTTTGTTGTGGCACATTTTTTGTTTACTGACAAATTAGAGGAATAAAATATCAATGGGCACTACACATGCTGATCCAGCTAATGTAGTTTACACTCTAACATGCACAAGTGTCCAACAGGAGACATTTATGTAAAGGAAACTGGACCAAGCATCAGAAAATGGAACATTTATCATCAGTTTACCATAAATAATAAAATACTGGACACCAGTATGCAAGCATTTTAAAAGCCCCAAACACAGCCTGACAATTTCAAAATCTCAGTTGTCAAAGGCAATTTCAAAACAGAAAATGACCGAGAAGAGTGGCATCCGTCGATCTCAGCATGGAGGTGGGGATCACGTCTGGGATCCAATCGCACCCCGCCTTTCATTTATTTTAACACTTTTGAGATGGCCAGGCACCTAACAGCCAACCCTGCTACCTGCTCCCTGCAGCCACCTGCTCCCTGCTTGCTGCTTCTTTCAGAACTGAATTTGAAAGCAGATGAGAATCTGCTACTAGTTGGACGCAGTTCAGTTCCAAAACCTATGCCTACTGCTCTCTACTGAAACAAGCTTAATCCTACAAAAGCACAATTTAGTGGAATATTTTATCAGCCAACTCTGTAATTTTGTTCATATGTGAATCTTGGTATTTTAAATGCAATGTCTTATTCAAATTGCTTGCATCAGGTGGTCTCTGAAATCCCCAGCACAGTTCTGTCCAGCCTTAAGCAAAACATAATATATAGGAATTTTCATGCATAATTAAATGTAATATTGTGTGGTAATAGTATTCAATAAAACTAGCCATGCTTTGTTAATCATTTACATGCTCAAAGCATGTAGATGAATACATTTCTCCTTTGAGCAATGGCTTTCTACTGTTAAGCTTATTATTATAGTGGGGGAAAAAAGAAAGATGGCTTGAGCAAAACAAAATATTTTTCAAAGCTTTATAGAAATTGAACCTTCTCTTTTTTTTCTGTCTGTTCATTTTGTTTAGTCACTCTGTCGCATAGTGTAAAGATTAAAGAGTGTAAAGAGTATATAATATACATCTCATCTCATTCTTTCTGTTTGTCACTGGAATATTCATTAGTTTAATCATTAAGATCCATGAAGACCCTGCCTATTTCTGGTTTTGATCAGACCCTGGACACTAGTTCAGTAGGAGGATGCTTACATGCCTCCCTCACCCAACCCTCATAAATACAGAAATGTTGTACTACACAGCTGAGAACAGAATAATATTTGGATGCAGGGTTTAAATTACAAAAAGATGGTAGTTTATTTGCACTTTGCACAGTTTAGTAAATGACCACTAAACTGTAATCTGAATTTAAACATTATAAATAAAAAGCACAATAGGAATTTTATGACACCAAACCTAATTTTTGCTACCTTAATAATAATCTAGTGGTCATGTGCATATATATCGGTTTGCTTAAATAGCACTCTACAGAAGATTGCATTTTTGTATTTTTCTGCTTTTTAGAGCATTACATCTCATACATGTTTGTATGTGTATATATATATATATATATATATAAAATCAAAGTCCTAACGCACACCATTCATAGTTAACTCCATGTGATTTAGAACACATACCTGGGTGCTACACAGAAAAAAGCTGCATTATCCATACTCCACTGGTAAAGGTGCACACCAGGATTTTTTGATTTAAAACTCCATATTTATTGAATAAGTTTAAAACAGGAACCGGCCAACGTTTCGATCTTTTTCTAAGACCTTTATCAAGAACTTAAATCAAAAAATCCTGGTGTGCACCTTTACCAGTGGAGTATATATATATATATATATATATATATATATATATATATATATATATATAATGTGCGTGTGTTTTATGAATTCCCTATAAATTAAATTGTCAGTGCAGGATTTATTTCAACAGTAAACAATTATTAGAACCATCCTGTTTCTGCACAATACACTGCAAAACTTCTCTTTCTACAATATATGTTGCCTAGTTCAGGACATCTACAATGACTAATAGCCTAAGGCACCCTTAGTCTGTTTGCTTACATTCAAACTTTGAGTGAGTTCTGCAGCATGATAACAAGCCCCTGGAGGCACAGCACTGGTTTCATTTTCCTATCCCTGAAGGGGACCGACGCTCATTATCACTTACAAAAGTATCTCCGATGGTTGATGAGAAAGGAAATGAGGCTTAGTCACATTGCATACCATTATTCAGTTCTTATCAATCAATAACCATCAAGAAATACAAAATAAAAGAGAGCTTGCAAAAGTTATCCCTGTTTTTTTTTGTACTCAGAGAGAATGAAGCTAGCATATTCAGCCTACCCAAAAAGGAAAATAGTGTCACTGTATTGCAAAATGATGGATGGGAGCCCTGTGCTATGATCATGGATAGCCAACCATTGCAAAAAATGACATAGGAGAAGTATTTAATTTTCTCTTATGTAGATGTGTTACATTTTGCAAAATAATACTAACATATTTTGTTTCCCTCTGATTGAACAAATGGATTCATGCAATAAATATTATTTACTGCATTTCTTTTGTTACAACTATTTTGCAGGAACTTTCAGTAACACGTTTTCTTTCCTTGCACAATTGCACAATAAATAAATAACATGTGACTCTGTGGCACATAAAAAGGCATAAGTATGGCAAGATAATAAAAACCTAGGAAATAGATTATTTACTTAGCCTTGAGCCTGCACCAATACAGTCAATGCATAAACTCTCACAGAAATGATAACTACCAAGTTTTGTTTCCAGCATGAAGACTGAGATTCACAAAATACGGTGCATTACACATTGTATATACAGTATATAGAAGTTATTTTTAATATGTTTCAACCCAAATATTTCAGTTCTACAATACAGTTTTAAATTGAAATATCCCTAGTTAGTACAGTTATAAAGGTTCTTACCATGGAGAATCTAAAGAACATTAATTGACAGGATCATGGCCACCTAATCAAATTTTTGCTTTCTTTGTTCTCCATGCAATTGACAGAACATTGAACAAACCTAATTACATATTGGTTACTGCTTGGTTGCTAATTTCCCCATTTTTGGTCAGAACTGCTTATTTCAGATAGAATTGCAAAATTCATATAGATGGTGCTGTCATCAGTGTTTGATACATGGAGTTTAATTATACTTAATTATTGCATGCTGATATCCAAGGAGGCATCAAATCTATGTCTAAGGTGCCTTGCCTTGATGTGTTCTCAGGTAACTGGTTTGACTATTTCTATGTGCATCAACCTCTGACTAATATTCAGGTTATGCCTTCTGCTGTCTACTTTGAACCTTCCTCTCCATTTGCTGTCTTGCATATCTGAAACCTAAGTCAAATCAAGGTCTGTAAGGTGTTACTGCAGAATTTATCCAAAAGTATGTTGATGAATGTTGGTTACATAAAAAAAAAAGTTGCAGAGCTTGAATAATTGTTCCACAAAAATTGGTGAAGTGAAATGGGTCAGATTTGCCAATCACTATTCAGTATCTTCCTGAGCAAGAAAGCATAGCTAGAAGGCCACCAGCCCTGGACATCCTGGTAAAAACAGCTGGGTAATGATTATCTAATGTGATGACTCTTCTTTTAATCATAAAGTGTCTTACATAATTGTACCTTTTTAAGTACATATTAAGGGAATATATTCATAAACATATGTCTTTTTAATTATCTTTTACACTTAAAGAAGTCTAGAGAAAGCTGAAGTATCTAGAGAGTATACTATGCCTGATAAAAAAGGCAATGTACTTTTTAAAGTTATTTATCAACTAAAATATAATTCCTGCATCTGGAATCTGGGGATTATTTGTTTTAGTTTAATATTACAGTCTGTAGTGGACTTCATGATATGCACAAAATCACACAATCCATATAATAATGGGGTACATTTATTATTTTTCAAGTTGCAGTGTGTTGGGATTCTCATGAATCACATTATAATCTAAATAATGGGGGTTTTCTACTCATGGCTTCTTTTATTAGTCATTCCTTTTTATCTGCATTGATGATTTTTGGACAATTTTAGTGGAAAAAAAATCTGAAAACCTCTAACATTGTGATTGGTTTAAAAATGGTCCAACAGGATAAGCACACCTCCCATTGACTTCTAAATCACCTTAACAGCTTTTAAAGTGTTTCCTGTTTCTTACACTTAATAAATCTCAAATTTTTTGAAAATTTTATAAACATCGGAAAACCACAAATTTTTCTTGATTAGTGGAAAACAAATCACAATTCGATTGTAAGTGAATGGACCCCCAAAGTTTATTTGTATCTATGTTATTGATATATCCTGGGAAGACTAAAACTATACCCCCTGAACAATGTTGGTCTCTATAAGAAGATATTGCATAAAGGATCATATGTAAAGCCATGCTACATGCAAATAAACCATTTTCATAATAATTTATTTTAGTAGCATGTGCTATTGAGTAATTATAAATAGAATATTGACATTTTAAAAAATAAGGACAGCCTTCTGAGATCATATGATTCAATGGTGCACACAAAGATACCAAACAAACTATAAAGTTAGGTCACATGAGCCAATTAACAGACAGAGTTGTGTCTTTTGTTTCCCACACTTCTTCATGTTACAGTTAGAGTTGTAGTATTTCTGGTCAGGGGATCTCTGAGGCAGTACACAGATGATCACGAAATGGTGGTTCAAGGCAAGAAATGTAAAAAAGCAATATTTACTTATAAATACATAGAGCTGTTTGGTAAGATTTTTTATTATGCCACTGTTGCTCAAGTATTAATTTTGGTTGGTATAGTTTCCCTTTAAGAATTTGATATATAAAGTTTTGACTTCAAAATGCTTCCTGGTCATTTTAATTGCTTCTAATATGTGTGGTAAAGTGTTAGTTTCCTCACAATCACAGTAGTTCATAAATACTTTGCTGCTGAAACTCTTCTCACAATTATGGATTCAAACTAAAACAAACAAAAAACAGTTGAGGACAACTGAATTTATTGTGCACCATTACATCAGCAACATTTCTTCCAACATTCTCTTGAAGTCTAATATGACAACTGTTATGCTCCGTAATTCACCTTTTGCCTGAGTTCCATTCATAATCCCTTTTACTGGATCCATTTTTTTGGGATTGAAAGGGCCACAGCTTTAATGACAACTTTTAATATACAGATACATTGATATCATTTATCACATTTTACAAATGCTTGCTAAGAATAAACTATTATACCCTTCCCTGGGCTACCTGTCATGCCAGTCACCTAACCCGTAGGCTTGGGTGGTAGGTGAACCCAGGTAACCAATTATCACCTCTTTTGTGAGACCCCCACCCTTTAAAAATTTGGCCCCCAAGGCAACCATTGCCATCCTGTACACCTGTACACATTGTTTTTAAATGTGTGGGTTGTGGTACTGCTCCTGCTGAGAGAAATGGTGCTGGGATCCTTTTCCTGTCCCCCTTGTCTCTGCTGACACTGTCACTTCCAGTTCTCTACCATGTCCTGTCACATCCTCCTACCCTATGCTGTGATCTAGTCCAGCATTAGTTGCATTCCCTTCTTCAATCCTACAAAGAGAGAATGGCTAATGTAAGTTAATGGATACCTCCTGCAAACATATCCCTGTATGCTACAATGTCTAAGTAGCCTTCGACTGCTCTTTGCCGTATAGTAGGAATAGTTCTCCAAGATGATACTCTCAATTCATAACAAAATTGTCAGGAAAAGTACTAAACACACAAACACTGAGGCTCTATTATACATTGAAACACAAATAATATTAGCAGTCATTTTTGTGGCTGGTACTCACACATAAGAAGGTGTCCATTTTCAATATAATGGCTCTGCAAATGTTGTCTCAAAAATTATAATCCACAGTTCTAGATCTCAGCAAAGAAGTAGGATTTTGCCTAGGAGTGTAATGCCTTATTTCAAATCCCTCAAGGTGCTCCTCTTGATGGAGCACATAAATCTCTTATGTCCTATAACATTCTTACAGCTTATTCTGAGAGGGTCCCTCAATTGTTAATCCATCAAGACTGAAGAAATTGTATAATCATTGGATAATCATTACCCAACTGTTTTTACCAGGGTCTGTCACTATTATCCATCTACTGATTCACCTGTGCTGATGTGTGAATATTCTTATAAGTGCACTAAAGATTTTTTCATTTGGAAACTTCTCGTTTGCAGGATTGAACTAAAAAAAAATTCAAAAGGTTCTAAAGGATTAATGATCTCAAAATGTTTATTGCAAAGGAAACCCACATTATTTTATTCATTTCAATAAGGCTATAAAATCAGGACTGTTACAAATCAAAAAAATATGACGTACTATCTTGCTTGAAAGCCTCAGATTGGTTTTTATGTGAAAATTTTTTTCATTTTTATTCTTTTGATAAAATTTGACATCGGGAGGCACATTTCTCAAGGGATGAATTTTCAAATCATGTTTTTTTTTTTTAACAGTAACCAGTAACAAAAAGTGATGGGTGAATATGATGCTTGGCAAAGAAAATTCACAAAATGTCGAAAATTTGCCAAAATGCTTTAAAGTCTATGGGCTGATTTTTTCTTTGTTACTGGGATCATTGGAAGCCAGGATGGAGAAGTGGCCAGGATTAGACGCTAAATCACAAAATTTGCCATGATCATCGGAAGCCAGGACATAGAAGTTGTCATGATCAGGCTCTAAACCATTTTTTTTTTGTTGTGTTCATCACTAGTAGCAATCAGTAATTTGCTTTTTGCAGCAAACTGCAGGTTGAACACTAATAGCAAACAGTTGACTGGTTGTTAACCCAGGTTACTGCCCAGGTGCAAATTTACCAAGTATTTACAAATGACCCCCACATGAGTTAAAAAATAAAACAGACATTGACTAAATTATGCAATATATAGTATGTTCATTGGGTATATAAAAAGTTAGTAAGTTGGTAATGGTAAAAAATCTGATGCATATTAATGGCAATATAAAGGAAAACAAATTAGAGGATGCATTTGAACTTTAAATAGCATGTTAAATTTTAAACATTTAATTTCTTTGTTTCTTCTGTGAAATGGATTTGCTTAATGGTCCTGAGAGATAAAAATATTACACTTACTAAACAAGTAATGTGGGTAATGCACAAGAGAATTTTTGGGATTTTGATAGCTTCATGTTAATGTAATATGGGACTACTAACACCTTACCATTTTGTTTAAAAATGAACACATGCTAGCAAGAATGACAGAATTCTTAAAGCATACTAGAACATTTATTCTCAGCCCATACTGATTTTTTTCAGTTATTGTTTCTGAGGATTATAGAAACTGGTTAAGACTATGTGATGTCTTAACTATGTTTTTACTATACAAACATGTACATCAAAATATTTTGTTAAAGGACAACAAATACATTAGTGACTGTTCTTAAAAGCAAAGACAATTTTGTAAAGTAATGCTCTTTAAACATATACTACCTTTGTGCATTATATCACATAGTAACACCAGAATATAGTATGTGCTTATCAACTGAAATAATGGGATACATATACACATGACTGTAAACATTTCATAGATAAATGAATAATTAATGCAGAGATTAATTTTTAATACCTTTCTGCTCCACAGTACCCACTTGCTATCTTTAATTCAGGTAGATGTTCAATTATTTAAAATAACTGTGGTTTACACCTTTTACTGAAACTGTATTATTAAAAGTAATATTCATGTATATTTTAATACTCATAATAATTATGGTCAACTGTCTCTTCACCTTCGGGGGGTAGGGGAATATATTTTCAAGGTCATGTATTTTGCAATAAAATGTCATAAAATATAATAAATGTAAAAGTATTGTAACTGCTATATTTAGTTACATTTCAGTGACCAGAAGGATAGGCATGATTACAATCATAAAACAGTTAACTGTGTGTAAACTTACAGTAGGCCTAAAAATGAAACACAACAGATGTTGTGGTTCTATACTGAGTATTTGCAAATTATTTGATCCTAATTTTGTTTTACAGTAATGATGAGCTAATCTGTCCTTTTTCAAAAAATTTGCTAAATTGCAAAAAAACTTCAAAACACAGTAAAGTCAATAAGCGTCAGTTTTTTATGCACTTAATTTTTTTTTCAAGTTTTATCACTCCCAATGCATTAAAATCAATGGATAATTTTTCTCTGCAAATGTCACTTTGAATTTTTGCTGCATGTTCGCACAAAAATTTTCAGATGGTGAAATGCAGAATTTAGCCGTAAATCTATTTCTGGGGAAAAGCTGTGCTTATATTACAGTTATATTTGTGTCATTAATTTAATTATTGATAATGATTATTTGAGAGTCAAAATTTTAGTTTTTGAATAGTATTGAACAGAAATATTTATTTTATCAATGTGCTAAATTGTTAAGGAGTTGCATTGCTGAGCTCCATTTGGGGGAAGCAAGAATTCTTTTTCTTCAACAGAAACATGCCACAATGGAGTCTGATAAGGCTGGGTTGATAAACACCATGCTGTACTGTATCCATTCATGTGTTCAAGGGTTCATTGGGAAATGCATTTTTCTCCAATCTGGAGGATCTATGAAAGAGGGATCTCTGCATAACTTCTGTAGAAGTTATCTGTATACACCCAGTGATAAGACCACATTATACCCATAATTTAAGTCACACAACACTCCACACTATAGAATGAGACTCCCTTCTTCACAAACAGGGACTGGATTTTTCAGATTTGGATATCATAGATATCTGGAATCCCCAAATACCAGGCACAAAGCTAAATTCAGGTTCTTCTTCATCACAAAGTTCCCAGTAAACTTCTATATGGATTTTTAACCTTCTACATTAACACTTACCACAGGTAAAATACAGATGGAGCCACTTGGATTTTTGTGTTAAATGCATAGTAATTGAAGAAACTGTGTTATCTAAAGTCATATTAACTCATTTAATGCATTTAACCTTTTCATTAGCATACCAAAGCACCATTGTTTTCAATGGTGAACTCTTTAATTGGATGGGATGCTGTGACACAATATTCTATGTTAAGTGAGTTAAATGGGATATCTGAGTTAAGTTATTATGTGTCAAACACACAATCCAAAATGGCTTCATCTGTATGTAATTTACTAATGTTTAGTTCAGTTCATATTCTTCACTTTGAATCTAGAAATTACAATTGCTGTGAGTTAACACTTAGGGGGTTAGTTCTCACTATTTTTGGAAAACCTCTCCAACCAAATTCCCACTCACCCCTATTTATCAATAAAATTTCATGAAAATATTTTCAGATTTGTTGCTGAAACCCTCAACTTTTTTGGATTTGACGCCTGAAACCACGGAATCTTTGGATTATTAAATAAAACCAGAGCATATCAGGATAGCTTTAGAATGTCAACAGGACATCTGCCATGAACTCAGCAGATCTGAGCTGGAGTACTTTTTTATTTGGACTTATTTAATAAATATCGAAAAAAAAAGATTACCCCCTAAATTAGGTTACAGGGGCCATAGAGGCCTGGTTGCTGTAGCCAAGGCTTTCTCTTAATTTTTTAATATTATTAATAGGGTATGCTTTCAAGAAGTCTCCCTCAGCTAAGACGGAAGTAGCTGTCTCAGTGGTGCTCACTCCTATAACCTGGGGCCGGTGCAGATTTCTCCTGATAGGAGCACTGCCCCTGCGTTTTTGGTAAATCGATACATTCCCTTTGGGTGTTTGGCAACCCCAAGTGTCTCCAGCCTTTCCAAATCCTTTAATCTCGAAGGTTTCACCTGAGCAAATACCCCTGAGAACTACAATCTACTCACAACTGCTCTTCCCATCATGCACTATTAGAGTGTGTTTTAATAGGGGTTAACCTGCCTCTAACAAGAAGCCACTAAGATGTTAACCCAACTGTAGGACACTGGCTTCCCTTCATTGAGCCCTCATGCCTTGGGCACTGTAGGAGGGAGGTCCAGTTGAATCCCCCCCAGCTTCATAAAGAAAGGACATTGCTACTCCTCCATTTCTATAGCAATACATTCCAATACCTCACCTTGTTCAATTGGACCACAGCTGGAGAAATTAAATATTTTATGTCCTCTCTCTTTTATTGTGAATGTTGCTTGGAATACACCTGATACATCCATATTTATATTTATCATGCACTTATTTTAACAAGGTTGCAAGGAGGATATAGTAATGGTTCGATATAGTTTGCTGCAACCTATGCTCTATTTGCATCTTACATATTTATCCATTCCCTGTAATTTGATGCTGGAATTCATTGGCCACACTGCTTGCTACTGTGCTGCATAGATCAAAGGGTTAACCAAAAATATAATTCTAATGTCTTGACCACTTAAGCTTTAGAGTTTACATTGTACAGCAGTCAAGTGGTTAATCTATTCAGGCCTTACCTCTTGCCAGCACTTTCTCAGCCCTCTGCATGAAAACAGTAACTGTAACCACATAATACATAAATGGTTGATGCATGCAAAATGATAGCGCTTGGATGAACATTTCGTTACACAAAGTATATTCCATAAATTCATCCACATGCAATATATTAACAGGAGTTAACATCATTTAAATAGCATCTGCCTTTGGCTGCCTATCAGCTGGCATTTTTGTGTTCTACAATGAAATAAAGGCTGAGTGCAGAATTAGTTTAAATATACACAGGCTGTTAAAAATCTTAATGCTGTGCAGCTGTGCAAGTCTTAACCCTAACTTTACTACTAAACTAATCTGTTAGAAAAGGTAGTGTGTCTTTAAGCAGCAGATTGCTCTTTTTAGATGCTGTATTCTTTGTAGTATGCCATCCCTCTTCAATACATGATATCAATGTCATTTGGATGCTTGCTCATATTTATCATTAAAAGGTAATTCTTGCATGGTTTTTGGTTTTGTTGTGTTTGGAAGCTGAGGATGAGGAGAGTATAACTTGTGCTTTATTAGCAGGTTCATGCAGCCATTACATAACAGCAGTAACTCTTACTTTCACTTTCAATCTGTACAGAAAGTCCTGTGTATGCACAGTGACACCCGCAGGCCATTTGTATAAACACCACAGGTTTTTAACATTGTTAGCTCAGTAACCACTTCTTCTAAATTTCAAAATTTTCATAAGATTTAAAAGGATATGTTCATGGGATGCAGTGAACAACAACTTTTTTGGATAAATTTGACAAAAATCACAAAGTCAATAACTTTAACTGTAGGACTAAGGATGTAATGTATGACGACACAGTTGCTAAAATCAAGAATACAACAACATTGCAGTTCGATCCGCAATGAGGATAATAAAAATGCAGATCATACTTAATCTACAGTGGCCAGTCATTTCAAACAATATCATAACATGAACCCAGCCAAATTAAAGTTTTGGACAATTGAGAAAATTAATCTGGGGGAAAAAGGTGGCAATTTTGAGCAAGAATTATTAAAGAGAGAAACATACTGGATTTTTAAACTAAATACAGTTTCCCCTAAAGGGATTAATGAAAACAATTTATTCAATGCCTTCATTTAAAAGATGGGTAGAGGAAGAAACTGTACATTCCCTCAAAAACATTTCAATAACTAGGAAATTTCCCCTTCTGAGAACCAGGCAAATGATAGTTCCCCTTTAAATTAAGGGTGGAGCCAATGCTCCACTTAGTTATGTAATGCTAACAAGTATAGGTGCTGGCACAATTTCGCTACACATACACGTTTTAACGCCAGCGTTGGTTGTAATAATAATAGATTCTGAGCGATGACGTCAGCGTAAACGTGTAATTCTTGCACAACTTTCTAGATATTGAAGGTTTTAAAGTGAGATAATGTCCATTCATAATGGACTCATGACAACAAGACAATATAAATAAAGGACAAAAGATGGGGGATGAGTACTGCTAATCTAATGATCTTCCTCGCAAGGACCAAACATGGAAGGATTTTAAGAAATAAAAAAAACTACCGGTATACATTTTTCTTATTAAAACAACAAAAAGTATATTCAGCACAAGCCTTGTTTAATTAACTCATGAGCAGCATAGTAATACTGTTCATTTATAGCTAAAGTTTCAAATATACAAAATTTCAAATACTTGTTAATAAGTAAATTTATATAAATAACTATATAAACCATACTAATATACTTGGCTCTTTTTCCTTTAACATTCTCTTTTTTAAATAATTTTCCCCATAATAAGGATCCGATTGTATCTTCTGGAAAAAAAAAGAAACAGCAAAATAAAAATAGTTTTATTTGACATTATGTCAAATTTAAATAATTCTCATGTGACATTTGTGAAATCAAATGCACTCCAAAGTGTCGTCTCTCACATTCTACTCTAGGCAGAATTGCTGTATCTTTGAAATTGATGCAGCTACTATTCACTAACCATAAATGTTGCTCTGACCTTTCGTAATGCAATACACTTGAAATGCTAAATGATTTCTCCTTACGATTCTTTACAGAGATTTACTGAGGTAATTCCCAAGTGTTTTTCCAGCAATGCCAACTGGAAAGGAAGGAAGTGGGAATCAGAGATTCTGTAAAAGGATCTACGTTGTAATCACACCCTTAACTTTAAGCAGTAATACTTTAATATTCTTGGTAATTGTGGTAATGTTTCACTCCCACAAAAATGTTTTTTGCCTAGGAACACTTAATGGTGCTTCAATAAAATAAGCTTGCTAACAATAACATATATATATTAACTATAAATGGTAACATTGGTGTATAGTGATATGGTGTATAGTGCTGAGTGAAACTATGAAAATATTTTTTTCTATGCATATTTTTCATGCAAAATGCACTGGTCAATAAAAATGACCAGGTGACTAGGAATGTGTTATCTACAGTAATTTGATTCTAATAAATTCTACATCTTGCATACTATCTAAGTCTTCTGTACTCAGCAGCTGTTGAGTTGTCTGTCTGTATAACTGCAATAAATGCCATATATTAAGGCTATTGTTGCACATATATATTTAAAGGTTCAGATTTGTGTTTATAATCAGCAGAAAATGTTTAATTTGAAACTTCTTATACAAGTGATTAAAAATATACATGTTGTAAGGGAATAGGTGCCTCAAGGAGACCTTTTGTTCAACAGAGGAGACAGAAGCCTGCTCTGTAAAATAAAGTCAGGGAGGAAAAGGAAACTTTTTTTGGTAATTTTTATTTTCTTTTTTTTTCTATTGATAAAAATGAAACAATATAATTTAACTTTAGGTCATATTAACAGTACTGCTTACATGAAGGAAAAAATCTGTTTATATTTTTTTCCGAATTCAGCTGCTGTGGGAAAAAGCAGAGTGAGTTCCCAATTTTTAACCCCAGCAGTATTATTTATTTTCATGTTCAAAAAGAATGAATCAAGTCAAAAACTAAATAATCACACTTCACACCAAAAGTGCTATACTCTGGTGTTTGGGAGTGCAATCACAGCTTAAATTATTGCATACTGTATTCAGTGTAAAATAGACCATATATATGACAGACTTCTTTTCCTAGGTATTTAAAAGGTTATGTGTGAAGATGAATTGCAAGTGTTGCAATACCAGGTAATTTAAATAGCATTCAAGGTCTTCTAGGATTACAGTTTGTTTTCTTTAGGTGTATGAATTGAGTTGGAAAGCTGAGCTGAAGCGGAAACTAAACTCCTTAAGAATTTGGTGCATACCGGCTGGCTTCTCTTTTGCCTGCCAGGCATACTCTAGTCTTATATTTCATTCTTTATCTACTAAGAGGCATTGTAATGAACATATCAAGGGACCTATTGTTAAACTAAAGCCAAACCAAAGAATCAAGCTTATGTTTCACAGTGTTATTTAAAGAATTAAAAAAACATGTACCTGTGTTTTATTATTTGAACATATTTGAAACATGTTAATAACTGAGACATATGTGATGCATTAATCAGAAATAGCACAAAATGTGCACAGATAAACAATAACAATCCCTTTCTCTTCCAATATTATTTTATTTGTTCCTTGTATCATGCATTACAAACTTTTATTCATGAATTTGCCTTGTGGCAAGATTAAATGCAGAATTTCATTTTTTTATGTGTTAGATTGTAATTTTATCTCTGCTTAATAAGCCATTGTCCTATATGGCCTGGCTGGCCACAAGCTTTCTTTTGACATTCCATCTTTTGTATTCTTCTCCAAAAGGAGGCCTCTATGGCAGTACATGAGCTTGCGATGCAGTTATTGGGGCATGGCACTCGAACAATGGCATGAACAGTACTCATTATAAAAGGAATAAACCTATATTATATTATTATCTGCTGTAACAGGTCTTGTAAATCTACAGAAATCTTAAGAAATTCTTAAAATTATAACGGTCCTTTATAATACATAACAAATGCCAATATAGAGTTGATTATTCTTCATACTTGACCTAAAATGTTAGAGAATGACAAGTATAAATATTTTTCCTATAACAGGCAGTCTTTTCTTCCTCTACACTGTGAAAGGCATGGATATCAGAACTGACACTGGAGTTATCTTACCTATATATAACCATTAAACCTCCAGGACTTTTCTAATGGCCTATATTATACAGTAATTATAACACAGTACATTATGTCTTATATAGAACGAAATAAGATGTTGCAAGGCTATAGCCAGTACAGTATCAATATCAAATAAAGAATATACTCTACAGCTAAAATATCGAGGATCACTTTGTAATCTTTGCACAGTGCATATTCATTCACTATGCTTAATGCATGTTCTGCTCTAAATGCTTAAATATTGCACTGCTGTGCCTATCTTTCCTTTTTTTTTTATAATCGTGGTCTATTGCCCACAAATGTTCACATGTGGCTTGCAAATGAGATGGGTGTTTGCTAGAGCATCACCACTGTGCATGGTTGTTGTGTGGGAAAATATTTTGATGGTAAAAACCCCACCAAAACTGTCACCAGAGTTGTTAACTGAAATGCATGTTAACTGAATGTGCACATAAATACTGCAAATATGCTTGCACATTACATACACATTTCTTGGCTAGCAAATACAAAGAAATGCAGGGCAAAAATGTTCATTGTGCGAATCATTTGCCCATGTTTGTGCCCATTTTTCATCCAACTTTTTTGATAAAATATTTATAATATTTTACAAAATTAAACAGTACAGAAATAGGTAAAAAAAATATTAAGATATACAATGGAACAGATTCATTAAAGGGCAAAGTGGCTAACACTAGGGACTTTTGCCAGCTTTGCCACCCTCATGGGACTTTGGCAATCCACTAAGACGCAGGCTCCAATTTGCAAGCGAACAGAACAGTAGCTAGCAGACATTCACACTTTATTGGCAGGCAACTTTTTTGCTCTGGCGAACGATCGTGACTCCGCAAATTCACTAAAGTGCAGATTTTACTGAACGTTACCTTGCCAGAGCTTACTTCGCCACCTCAGATCAGGCAAAGTGCTAAAGTTACATTCTGGGCATCGAATGCTGGTGACTTTTTGTTAGTGTTGCATTTCATAGCAAAGTTGCGCTATGTGAAACTTCCCTAGTGATCTTGCGCTTATGTCAATTTGCATAGGGCGGGTAATTTAAAGTTGAATGGACATCTTTATTATAAATGTTGTTGCAAATGTTTTAAGTTACCAGTTTTTAATACACATTTCCAGGGAACCTTAACAAAGAAAAGAGAGTTAATATAATGTCCTACACATGAGCCCACTGTAAAATTAACATTCCATATGTTAAAAAATTTCTTGAGCAAATTGGTTACCCAAAAACAGGACTTTTGCAGGCAATCCTGCTTGAAAAAAGTTAAAGTCGCCAGTGTTTTTTTTTTATTTTAATGCATTTTCGGTAGACAGGATATGATGTAAGTCACGGAAGATTGAGGCAGATAATGCTTCTTTTTACCACTGCACCTGGCCTGAAGTGGTGAAGTCAACTCTGGCGAAAGAGGTAAAGTGCAGTAAGATCTGCAGATCTGAGATAAAGTGCACTTTAGTGAATTGGTGGAGTGAAAAGTCACCTGGCGATGGTGGAAAGTCTCTATTAGCCTTTTCGCACTTTAATAAATCTGCTTCTAGATCTTCTTCAGTCTTCTTCAGTCACATACATGATATCCTGTCTGGCAAATTTTCCTTTTTTTTAAGCTGGATGGGCTGCAAAAGTCCTAACAGACTTTTTTGGGTAACTGGTTTTCTCCAGACATTTTATAACAGTGGTTCTCAACCTTCCTAATGCTGCAACCCTTTAATACAGTTCCTCATGTTGTGGTGACCCCCAACCATGAAATATTAAAATATTAAAATATTTTCATTGCCAGACGAGAGCAGATTGTTAGGAGCGTACAGGAGACAGTGTGGCTGCTTAAAGGTTTGTTTTCCGTGCGTAGTGCAGCAAAAAAAATTTGCCACACCCATTTTGTGGCCACATTCTAATTACCATGTTAATTTTACAAATTTTAAAGGGGCAGGGAGAGCTGTATGGCAGTCCCTACTAAGGGGATATAGAAAGTTGTAGGGAACTGGCTTCCCTTCACAGGTTACTGAACTACAACAAAATATTTCTCCCAGAATGCCCTATGAAACAGAGCAAAATGTGTAATCACTGAGCCAGAAAAAGAGTTTCGAGATTGATGAGTTGTCTCCTGTGGAAAAGTTGAGGGGTTGTGAGTGAGTGGGATTGAGACATTGTGCCTAAAAGATTGCCTAAAGGAACTTCAGTGTTAATTCAGAAATCAACTTTTCAATCCAAAATACCTCCTATAAGAGCACATTTTAATCTATCTATAAAATGACACAAATTTTAAAAAAAAAGTTTCTAAGACAGTTTTGGATGTGTTTATACCATATAGACATTGGGGCAGATTCACTACAGAGCTTCGCACACTTTTTCAGGGGAAAATTAGTTACCACTACGCTAATTCACTAAAATGCGAAGTTGCATCCTGGACGCCACACGCTGGAAACTTTTCACTGGCGAAACTTCTTCAGTGGAAGCATTTCATAGCAAAGATTCTCTAGAGTTGGTTTATGCCAAAAATTCGCTAATGATCGTATGCTTAGGACAATTTGAATAGGGCAGATACATTAAAGTTGTATGGACATCTTTATTAGAGATGTTGGTGCAAAACCTTTGTATTACAAATGTCCAAGCAACCTTAATAAAGACAAAAGAGATCCTCTAAGGGCCTACACATGAGCCCACCCTGAATGATCCATGCTCCTCAAATGTCTAGGGAAAAAATTAATTGCATGCAATCACCTTAAAAGAGTGTCCAGCATTTTTACAACTCTAATGCATTTCCGGCAGACAGAATATGATGTAACTGACATAAGATTGAGGAAGATCTAGCTTAATTTTAGCAGTTCATCTAGTCTGAAATGGTGAAGTCAACTCTGGCAAAAGAGGCAATGTTCAGTAAAATTCACACTTTACTGAATTTGCAGAGTAATGACCTCTCCCCAGAGAGAAAAATTGCCTGATGACAAAGTGCAAAAGCTAGTGATGGTCTCTTTCACTAGCGAATTTTCATCTGCGTCTCTTAGTGAATTGGTGATTGGGATTTCTAGCGAAAAGTTGATAACGTTAGCCACTTCACCCTTTAGTGAATCTGCCCCATTGTTTCTTCACAATGCATTCATTTTGTATAGATAATTTGGCATTTGACAGAATCAGAGGTGAATGTTTACTGAAACCTTGTGGATTTTCATATATCATATTTCCATGATACACTGATGACTAGCGATGGGCGATAAAATACGCAAGGCCCAAATTCACTGTGAATTTCTGTGTTTTGTCGCTGGCCAATAAAATTGCGAAACTGCAGTGAAAATTCGCTGCTGAAAAATACACTGCATCAAAAAAATTTGGCCGATTGTCAGAAAGGTTGCGTGCATTAAAAAACCCCTTGGACTTTAATGCATCTGGACAAAATAGAAGCATGTATAAAAATTGTCACATGTCTCACAAGTTTCCATGACACCCTTTGCTCCATTACTAAGCAATAAAGATGTAAACTCTAGTTGAACACATTTTTGTTTCTGTTTTTGCAGATGATAGTAAATTGTGAAGAACTATAGGTTCCATGCAGGATGCTGCCACTTTGCAGAGTGATTTGTCTACAGATGCAGTCACTTTGGATGGTGAGTTTAATGCGTCGCGACTTAACTCATTTATCTCATCTATCCCACTTAGCACAGAATATTGTGTCACAGCATCCCATCCAATTAAAGAGTTCACCATTGAAAACAATGGGGCTTTGGTATGCTAATGAAAAGGTTAAATGCATTAAATGAGTTAAGATAACTTTAGATAACACAGTTTCTTCAATTAATGCTGAGTCACGACGCATTTGACTTACAAATCCAAGTGACTCTATCTGTAAGTTGGGAAACTGGGTAGCAAATATGAAATTGAGGTTCAGTGTTGATAAATGCAAAGTTATGCACTTTGGCAAAAATAATATAAATGAAAGTTATACACTAAATGGCAGTTTGTTTGGCATTTCCTAAATTGAGAAGGATCTAGGGGTTTTTGTAGATAAGAAGTTGTCTAATTCTGGGTAGTGAATAAAATTAGAAAGTGCTAGATGCAGACCTTTGTACAATGAAATGTCAGCACTTAAAAATATAACCTGTGTTTTTATTTCCCTAGATACTGTGCTGTAAACAGTATAAAAAGTGTCAGTAGAAAGCAAATATATTCTCTTGGCTTATCACTTGTTTATTCACTATGCAATATACTTTTTCAAATGACTTCCTATGTCAGTCTACCCATTTCAAGTTTTCAAATGAGCCTTTTAGCAAACATCTCCAGGGCTTTTAATCAAGCAAGGACTCAGCTTAGTCTGGACATGTTAAGTTTAATTGGACAAGTGTCAGAAACATCTTGTATCTCCTAAACAAATGCAAGATGAAATGTTAATCCAAACCAGGTCTCATACGTTTAATTATAATTTCCTATAGTAAACTTTCTATTTTTGTTTTAATCAGTGCCAGCTTGAGATGTAGACTAAATTAATTCAGATGAATAATATTTAAATCTTTATAAACAAGTAAAAACTTAGCCCAATACAGCAAAGTTCTTTTCCACTCTAATTAAAAATATGTTTTTTTTCAAATACAGAAGACTCTGTATTCAGTTCAATGCGATATGGTACTTTTCTTATGATAAGTGCATTCATTGCGTGTATCCTATGTAATTCAATGCGCTAAACACTTATGCATTTATTGATATAGCTTTTCATTGCCTACATTTTTGCTGGCCACCAGCTAACTAGCTAACGGCCCTTTGAAACTGTCCAACGAATCTTACAGAGTAGTGATGGGCGAAACTCCCGCGTTTCGCTTCGCCGAAAAATTTGCGAATTTCCAGAGACGCGCGACTCGTTTTTGTTGGCAAATTTTTGGGCGGCAAATTTTTGCTGCCGTTTCGCGAATTTATTCGCCAGCGGTGAATCACGGGAATTCGCCCCTGGCGAATAAATTCGCCCATCACTATTACAGAGTAAAGGTATCTTCCGGTTTCCCTTAAGCCAACTTGAACTAGCAAAAATGCTACTTCTGGTATTGCAACAGCCTTTTCACCTTCTATCCATCTTCTATTCTGACAATGCACTTACAGATGCAGTCACTTGGATTTGTAAGTTAAATGCGTCGTGACTCAGGGATAATTGAAGAAACTGTGTTATCTAAAGTTATCTTAACTCATTTAATGCATTTAACCTTTTCATTAGCATACCAAAGTACCATTGTTTTCAATGGTGAACTCTTTAATTGCATGGGATGCTGTGACATAATATTCTGTGATAAGTGGGATAAATGGGATAGATGAGTTAAGTCACGATGCATTTAACACACAATCCAACGTGACTGCATCTGTATCACACAAATGTTGAAAAGTCAATTACAACTCGGCCAGTATATATTTGATTTCCAACAGTATTTTCAGATGATCTTTGTGATTATTCATTTTTTATGCTCCTGAATTCCCTTTTTTCTATTAAAAAACAAAAATTCAGTCCTCATGTCTAGTTTTATTTTTTCAACATAAGCCTGTGTATTACACTTGAATATTACTACATAAATGCACTTAACAAACATCTTGTTAACTCTATCTATCTCTTACTGTTTTTTTCTCAAACTGTCACATCATATTCACATTAACTATTATGTCATCTAAAGACATCTTTTAAGCAATTTTTTATTTGCTACTACTATATGTTTGTCCCTTTTTTATATCAGTTCTACAGATGAAGCCACTTTGGATTGTGTATTTGACACAGAAAAACTTAACTCATCTATCCCATTTATCCCACTTAGCACAGAATATTGTGTCACAGCATCCCATCCAATTAAAGAGTTCACCATTGAAAACAATGGTGCTTTGGTATGCTAATGAAAAGGTTAAATGCATTAAATGAGTTAAGATGACTTTAGATAACACAGTTTCTTCAATTAACCCTGAGTCATTACACATTTAACTCACAAATCCCAGTGGCTGCATCTGTATTTTGTAACATTTCATCAGCTGTTTATTTTTCACCCCTAGCAAGCAGCCAGTGTTTGAAGCAGCAGACTGTAAGTTGAATAGGAAAGGACCTGACCCAAATTTCAAATAAATATGAATTTATTTCACCATATATATTTAATATTTCACAGGAGGTTCTGGTTTTGTGTGTCAACCCTGGCTGTTTGCTAATCCAGCCATACTTGGTGAACACAGGTACAACTCAGTACATCAAAGGTCATCAACAAGTCACTGAGTGTGCATTTGGCTTACTGAAGATGCATTTCCGTTGCTTGGACCATTCATGGGGTGTTCAGCTGTATTTACTTGGTAAAGTGTGTTATTTTAACTGTCTGCATTTTGCAAAATATTGCAGAGGACAATCATCTGTTGGGGGATCTCCAAATACCTGAACCTGTTAAGATAATCAGCAAAATGAAGATTCTCTGTTTATCCTGCAGGACAACGTGGAAACCAGATCTGCCAGTAAGTAATTAATGGACACTTTCTTGCAAGTTTTTTTTTTTAAATGCAATATGACATGAGATTTTGATTAGGTTAAAAATGTCAGAAAAAAACATCTGTGTGCCCTATTTTTTTGGTAAATATGTCTGTCATCTTTATGATAGCTCATCTATTGACCTTTTTGGCCAAGGTTTGTGCCACAGAACAATTCTTCCATGGGCAGTGGTAAAAAACTGTTCAACATCTACTTTTTAATATTTAGTGTTCTATTTAGGACATCCACTACTCATATTTGTGTTTGTCTTTCGAAACACTGCCTGGTTGCTAAGCTCCATTTGACTCTAGCAACCAAATAGATGCTTTTTCCATCAGAGCAACATACCTAGGGGGTAGTATGTGCTTATAGAAAGTTCTAATTGTCATGGCAACTGGGTCACTATTCAAATTCCTTCTCCTCAGTTGGCAACTTCTCAGATAATCCATTTCATCACTTTTAATTGCACCACGGCTCCTAGCAGTCTCAGGCCTTGTTCTAGCCGCATAAGATAAGCAGACAAATCTTCCATATCTTTCTGGAATGTAGAGTGGAAGTGATAGAGCATCTCTGTATTAATCTGTACAGGACTTCAATTAGATCACCCAAATTTGCAGCAGGAATGCAAAGAGGATCTTGCTTCTTATATATTTTTCAGGGCCAGTTCAGTCTCTCCCAGACACAACAGTGGAGTCTCTCCAACTCTCAAAGGACTCTTCACTTGCGGGTACAGGATCTGTTCCTGAAATTTCTTCAATGTCATTCTAGGCCAGCTGGGTCAATTGGTCAGTTGTCCCAGTACAATTCTTCTTTTTTTCTGGGCACCATGGGCCCCACAGCAGTAACCGTTCAGGGCTTAAATCCCAATGCGGTACACCACTGGCAAATACTTTGTGGAGTTTCAAAGGTAGACATACTTACATCAAGCATCTCCAGCTTTCCAGTCATCTCAGCAGTGCCTACAAAATGTAACTCTTTACTTACCATACTTCTGTTATGTACGGTTCCCTAAATTCAGAACCAGTGCTAAGCTCCCAGTCACAGCTCAATCTTCCACCTGTAGCAGTCGTTTTTGGCCTCGGGAGGAGCACTCAGCTACTCAGATGCTGCCAGGTCTTAACTTGAGAGGAGCAAAGCAAGCATTCTGAAAAAGCAAAGGGGCAAGTTCATTACCAAAGTTAGGACACAAGGCAAAACCAGATTTCAGGAGTAAACAATATAGTGTGGTCAGGGGGTGTGGTTACTGGCTGGATGTGAGAGGATGTGTATTTGTGTAGCTCCGGGGATCTGACCCATTAGTGCCAACTAAAAGCCTGCAAACTTCGCTACCACGGAGTCCCCAGATCTGAACACCCCTGCTGCCTCAAAGAATGCTGGTGGGGCAACATAAAGCACAAAGAAGGGCATCTGAAGCCACAACAAAACTTGGAAAATTTGCCCGCCAAGGGAAACAAAATGGCGCTGAACCTCCAGACATGCAACAAGCTGAAGCTCTGGCTGCGAGTAACTCCACAGCACTTATAGAGCCAACCCTGACAGAACTTTTACAAGAGATTAAATCGTCCAGGGAAGCATGCACCGGTCTCATCACCTTTCACAAGGTGAAGTTGGAACTCTCCATAAAAAGGCATGATATGCAGAAAATTTGTGAGAGGGCTGCAGCTGTGGAACAAAGGGTGAGTGACTTGGAGGATGCGAGCAGGCCTCTTCCTGCCCAAATGTGTGATATCCAAATGGAAGTACAAACCTGGCAAAGTAAAACTGATGACTTGGAGAATCGGCTGCCCCGAAACAAAATTAGGCTGTTGGGATTTCCGGAATGTTCGGAGGGTGAGTCTTCTGAATTATTTATCCAGAAATGGCTTCTCAAAATGTTTGGGAAAGAAGAGTTTACTTCTACTTTCTCTGTAGAAAGGGCCCACCACTTTCCTATGTGTCAGCCACCACCAGCAAGGCCTTTAATAGCCAGGTTGCTTAAAGGAACAGTAACACCAACAAAAATTAAAGTGTATTAAAGTAAAGAAAATATCATATAGTGTTGCCCTGCACTGTTAAAACTGATCTGTTTGCTTCATAAATGCTACTATAGTTCATAAAAACAAGCTGCTACTGTATGTAGCAATGGTGGAAATTGAAAAACGGCTATATGGCACAGGATAAGTAATGGATAACAGAGAAAATTATGTTCTACAGACTTATCTGCTATCTGCTGTGTAACTTGAGCCTTTTCTCCTTTGACTAGTTGCCCCCATGGCTACATAACAGCTTATTTATTTAAACAATAGTAGTGCTTCTGAAGCAAACACACCAGTTTTACCAGTGCAGGGCAACACTGCATTATATTTTTATTACGTTAAAACAATTCATTGTTTTATGTTACTGGTCCTTTAATGCCAGGGACAAAGACAAGGCCTTATTTATGGCTCAAAAAAAAGGGAAAATATGCACATTGCTATCTACCCAGACTATTTACAGATAAAGAGCAGTTAAATGGCTTAACGCATACAAGGCCCAATGCAACTTACCTCACAATGACGCGACTCAAGTTGGATTACTGCTTGTTAAGCCGTTTCATGTATAAGGAGAACTTCTAAATTATTTGGCAGTTAACAAACATGGAGATGTAATAAGTTCATTCCTTTGATGTAAATTGCGAATTACTTGGAACATCACGATGATGCAACTTAAATTTGATTACAGTTTGTTAAGCTGTGGTATGTATAAAGGAAACTTCTAAATAATTTGGCAGTTAACAAGCTTGGAGATGGCTGCAATAAGTTCATTCCTATCCATTCGCTTGGATATGTGGCCGATCAGTGTGTGTTGGTTGCATGAATCATTGTTCGGTTTATTGGTCTATAAATCGGCTTGGTTTTGTTATTCTGGTGTGCTGCCTCGCTTGATGGCTGTCTTCAATGGAAATCAAAAGGTGATTTGTCAACTTCACAAGGTATGGCAATGGCTCCAGATATCAGAGCAGCACAGTTAACATAAATGCTAGGTTCAAGCATTTGGCAAGTGCAACTTGGAACTGAAGTTGTTACTAAGTGAACACCAACTACTCTTCTATACAACAAGGACACCACTGATCCATGGGGTCATTAACCCTGGATCGACTCTGGATCTCAATCTAAGCATCTCTCTACAATGGCCCCTTGGGCCAGGCTGGAGCTATATATTCCTGCACCCCACCTTGCTCACTCAAGAGCACAATGTGGTTTACTTGTTACTTGATGTGTGTTCTAATTCTGCTTCCAGACATTTGGGGAGTCAGAATAGAAGGGAAAGTAAAGATGGCAATCTAACGACAGGTATCTCTGTGTGGGTAAGCTGTGTGAAGATCTGCCCATCTGGTGGGATAATGTTCTTAAAGTTTACAAGTTATACAGGCATTTGGTAATCGCAAAGCACATGTGTCATGATCTAAAAATTATTCCTTGCTACACTGTACTACTGCTGTGATGTCCAAATACAAAACATGCAAGCATCTATTCTAAGCTGGAATGTAAGGGGAATTAATGACCCTATCAAAAGAAGGTTATTTTTGGATTATGTTAAAAAACAGCACACTGATATAGTGTTTCTTCAAGAAACTCATTAAGTGGGGAGTAAATTGCTATCTTTTCGGAAGCCATGGGTGGGTTGGTGTTTTCACTCAGCTTTTTCTACATATACAGTTGGTACTTCAATATTAAAGGGGTGGTTCACCTTCAAGTTAACTTTTAGTATGTTGTAGAAGGGACAATTCTAAGAAACTTTTTAATTGGTCTTCATTATTTATTTTTCATAGTTTTTTAATTATTTGCAATTTTCTTCTGCTTCTTTGCAGCTTTCAAATGGGGGTCACTGACACCATCTAAAAACAAATGCTCTGTAAGGCTACAAATGTATTGTTATTGCCACTTTTTATTGCTTATCATTCTATTCAGTCCATCTCCTATTCATATTCCAGTCTCTTATTCAAATCAATGCAGGGTTGCTAGGGTAATTTGTACCCTAGAAACCAAATTGCTGACACTGCAAACTAGAGAGCTGCTGAATAAAAAGCTAAATAACTATAAAACTACAAACAATAAAAAATGAAAACCAATTGCAAACTGTCTCAGAATATCACTCTCTACATTATACTAAAAGTTAACTCAAAGGTGAACAACCCCTTTAATAAGGAAATCCGCATCTTTCCAACCTTTAGCAAGCAAAACCAACCCAAATGGCAAATTCTTGTTTGTTCATTGCTTACTTAATACAACGGAGACAATCTTGGCTATATCCCCCCCCCCCCAACTCAGACAATTGCCTTAAAAAACTTTTATTCTGCTTTACCCCCAAGCACAAATGTGCTAGTGATTTTAACGCAACACTAAATCCCCACTTGGACAGGGTCAAAAGAGGTCCGCAAAGTACAACTTCTCCCCTTACCAATCTGTTAGCATTAATGACTGAAATGGGTCTTACTGATGGTTGGAGATACATTCACCCTCTGGATTTACAATATTCATGTTTCTCTACTACCCATCTTTCCCTTTTAAGTATTGATCTGATTTTTATGTAAAAATTCTCTTGGTGGGCCTTAGCTTCTCAGAATACTTACCAAGAGGAATATCTGAGGAGCTAAGGCCCACTCTAGGGTTAAAAGTCATAGGCACTGGTCATTGAATACTGCAAGGCGTGATATACTAGATATTGACAACCTGATTTAAGGAATATATTCAGGGCATGTTTAACTCAGAAATTACAGCAGTAAGATGCAATTCACTTAGGGAAAATGTAGCCTTGGCAAAGCAGGTGCAGGAACACAAAGCCATAGCTGTGCAAGACCCCCAACCTTTAAATTTGGACAGTCTCCAAACAGCACAGTAAAACTGAAGTCATAGATTCCTCTGGTCAACGTCACACAAGTCCTGAATCTATTGCCACTAGTTTAACCAATTACTATAATCTATTATATCAATCCAGAACAATGACAATGGAGGCTGAAATAACTGATTTTTTAGGGACTCTGGAGTTGCCCGAGCTCCCACAGGAATGTAAGGAGCAATTAGACACTGATAGGCACAGATAGAAGGTACTCTCCCAGCTTCCATGTATGAAGCCTCAGTAGTGCTGCTTCAAAAACCCGGAAAAAACCCAATACAGAGGGATGACTATCGCCCCATTTCACTGCTTTCGGCTGATTTTTTGCCAAAAATTCTGTCTGTAAGAATGAGCATGACCTTGAATACAATTATTGCAGATGATCAAACTGAATTTATGCCAGGTAAGTCAACTGCTTTAAACCTCAGAAGGCTATATCTGAATTTAGCTATGACTCATGATAACAAAGGGCAAAGGTTGGTAGCGGCACTAGACATAACAAAAGCATTCGATACAGTGTAATGGCCACATCTGTGGGCAGTACTTAAACAATTCAACTTTGGTGCGGTATATATACTAATTGGGTAAAGCTTCTGTATCTTTCCCCAGGGCGTCTTTAATAATAAATGGAACTCAATCTACTACATTTTTCCTGAACCGTGGCATGCGCCAAGGCTGCCCCGTATCGCCGCTCCTTTTTGCTTTGGCTATGGAGCCCTTTGCCCAGGGTGTTAGGTCTCACCCAATAATCCAGGGCTGGCGAATTGGGCAGCGGGAAGAATGCATACAATTGTATGCTGATGACATTCTAATATACTTGGGAGACTGGAACCATTCCCCTCAGGCTCTGTTTGCCCTGACTAACACCTTCACCCAATTTTCGGGCTTGGTTACAAGCCCCACTAAATTGATTATTTTCCCAGTCGACCTGTTCCCAATCCCAGACTCCCCACCTGTCTTTCCATTCCCGGTGGCTGTGCAATTTATTTAGCCTCATGGGTGAGTGATGGTCATCACTAATCGTTGTTTCTACGGAGGCAGGGTCTAGTGGCTAGCTTTACAAGCCTTAGGCAAGAATTTTCTCTCCCTAACAATCAATGGCTTCAATATGTTCAGGTGCAAAGCTCCTTGGCAGTGCAGCACAATGGAGTCCCTATTCAGTTAGAACACTACTCAGTTCTAGATAGTATTATGGTAGGCTGACAAAGTTTTTAACAGCCAGTTGGAAAAACTGAGAGAGGGGTGGGAAGTGGATCTGGGGCCCATGGATGATGATGAATGAGATGGACTTTTAGAGACCCCAATTTGGGCTTCTCTTAGCTACAGGGATAGGATGTTACAAGTATTATTTATACATATGGCATATTGTACACCTGCTAAATGACACTGTGAATGCTACATTTCTCCATATGGTTTGGGACTGCCCTGCACTAACCTCGTACTGGGCAAAGATTTTAGATAAACTAGACTCAACCTTGGAGTGGAAAATTCCTTGAACACCTTGTGCATGTTTGTTCTATGTTGGTCTAGGAAAGCACTTCACACGGTACCAATTATTAGTCAGTTAGACCTAACAACAAGCAATAAGTGTTGGCCCGAGGCCCCTTTAAAGAGGAAGTAAAGTCTAAAATAGAATAAGGCTAGAAAAGCTGTATTTTGTATACTAAACATAAACATGAACTTACTGCAACACAAGCCAAATGAAACAAATTATTTATGCTTTCAAAGTTGGCCACAGTTGGGCACCATCTTGTAACTTTGTTAAACATCTTTGCAAGACCAAGACTGTACACATGCTCAGTGTGGTCTGTGCTGCTTAAGGATCCTCATTAATTATCAAAACAGCACAAGTCAGATCATATCTGCCAGAAGCCGATACAGCAGAATATGCAGACTGCATTGAGTCCTGTGTTGTCATGTAATCTAATGTGGATTTTTTAGTTTTTGTATTTTTTAATACAAACTTTCTGCAACTCTGCATAACCAGTGGCTGCAGCAAAATAATCCTTCAGTAAGAATGTTAACGTGGGAATGTAATTAAAGTAGCTAAGAGCAAAACATTGCGCACCAATAATCCACATCTCGCAATGTAATATTGTTCCTTAAATGGTTATTGCATTGCAAATCGTTATTGCGCAGTGGGAATTGTAATTATGCACTCTTAAGAAGTGCTTGAAGGTGTCATAATATTTTGGAGCAAACATTGCGACTTTTTCAGTAAGAAGTTTTATTACATTGATAGCACATTAGCGCAAAGTGTAAAATTCGCAAACGGCCTTCCGCTGGCGGAAGTGGTCGCTAAACAGTTTCTGGATTCGCAAAAGGTATATTACATTCACGTAAAGCAAAATTTCTTCGTGCAAAGGTTTCATTTTTCACATTGCGAATAATTTTGGTGTTACCGACGTATATTACATTCCCCTATTAGTGTTTAAATATGGTGACATGATCTTTGTCCCTGCAGCTGGTGTTGGAAACATTAAAGGCAAAAATAAATTCCAATACAAATCTCTACACAGTCGCTGACTGCTCTACAAGAAACAAAGGAAGCTGCTTGAGTTCTGCACAGCTGGGAAGTAAGGCAGGTGCTCCCCCTGCTGTTCATAAGTATATCTGTTTCCTTCCAGAGCAGTTAGGGACTGTCTGACAATTCCTATCCACAGCAGTAAATGAAGGGAGAATTTTACTGCATACAGTCAGGTTTCTTATAAAAAGATACACATTATTTAATTAAAGTATATTCTTTTTCATTAAAGAAAGTGAAAAGGGGATTTTATGTTTTTGCCTTTACATGCCCTTTGAACATTTGAATTGGATTTGCAGTCCAGCTGTGAGTTTCCCCACAGGGTTCTAATACAAAATAAGCCATGAATGGTTCATTTTACTTTTTGAACACAAGTCAAGACTTGGAAGAGCCTCAGCAATCAGTTTCTGCTGAGTAATGTTATGTCTAAAATTAATCAGAATATATACATTCCATAGATACATAGATAGAAGACCCGTTATTTGGACAAATCCAAAAATTATGAATTAAGCGCATCACTGGTCTCTACATGACCCAGGTAATTCTTTGCATAATTGGTATTTACCTATTCAGAAAACAATCTTATTTATGTTTTCATATTTGTACCTAAGGACATTTAGTTGATACAGTAAAGTGCAAACTATTTTTTAATAAATTACATCAGACTGCTTGTATTTAGCAAATCTTTTCAATTTAGCAGTTTAAAGCAGAAATAAATACAATCTAAATTCATCAGAATGTGTACTTTCAAAAAATACGATTTTCTGGGTCAACTTATCATTAGGTGCGTTGTCCATATATAGAAAGCAGGCAGCATTTGTATGCACTTTTTAATTTGGTTGGTCTTGATATGTAACAGGGTGAAGTACTAATTACCTGCAATACACAGGGTCATTTATAAACTTCACGCAGGGCAGATTGGTTCGCAGAGTGAATATATTTGCCCTGCGCCTGGTTATATTTATAAAGCTGAATAAGAGTATACAAACAGATTTGCGAATTTGTTTTTCACATTGCGAATGTCTATAGGAGCTTTTTAAATATGGCAGAAATCACAAATTGCGAACACTCTGCACCACAACTTTGGTCACAGAGAAAATATTCGCAAAACTGTTTTGCAAATTACGAATTTAAGTTACTTTTAACGCTATTTTCACGCAAAACAACCTCGCAAAGTGCCTGTACTCATGCAAAGACCCGTCTTGTTTGCCAATTGTTTGCGAAAATTCATTCACAATGCGAATTTACAAAAACTGGAAAGATGGGCACAGTAATGCAATATTGTAGCGTTCAGGAAAAAGCATGAGCAAAACTACCATTTGCAAACAATTATGCGCTGCGCGAACTTTATAAATGACCCCAAGTGTGTTCCTTATTTCTGTAATTAAGTTTATTTTCAGGATTAAGGATGGGTGAATTTTTTCACCTTGTTTCACCGCAATAATGATGCACATAGACTTGAATTGCGTTGAGTGTAAAAAAAAAAAAAAAGACGCGTCTTTTTGTACAAACTTTTTTTTGACGCCCATAGACTTTAATGGGTGTCTGTGACATTTTTGGCGAAGTGAAATGGGTCAAATTGGCCCATCCCTATTCAGGAGGATATATCTGCAAGAGGAAGAGGAAGGGGATATATCTGTAAGAGGAAGGGAGATGGCCATTCTGGCAATGAGCAATTTGGCTTTACAGTAGTAGTTTTGTATATATATGTGTGTATGTATTATAAATAAAAACTAACTTTAAAAAAACACATGCTTTCCTTCCCATGAATAAACAATAATATGTGCCTGTGCCATTTTTCATTATTAATATTTTTTTTTTAATAATTTGTTCTGAATGAACTCAATATACTATAAACTGCAAAAACAGCATTTATACAATTTATGACAAAACATCTAACTAGAAAACATAATTTCTTTCCTTTGCATATTAACACATTTTGTTCTATAGAACTGCCTCTCAATCAGATTCCATCTCTGTTGTTTCATGGTTGATATGTTTTAGTCTCCAGGGAAATGAAAGGATTAGGAAACATATGTTTACAATTTAGTATAAACTATCTGAATTGCATTATTTGTTTTGTATGAAGTTTATCCCACTGGTTGCAAAGAAATTTGTTTCACTTTGGCTGCAGGGCAATTAATTAAAAAAAGTCTTTTAAAATGGAAAACTGCTCTTTGTTAATTTTCTTGTATAAAATGTATACGATATGCTTTAGTATTAACACATATTCAAAAAATGTGTTTGTTTATTGTGGCAATATCCGTTACCTGTGCTAGTATAAGAACTGTTGCTTATTTACAGTGTGGACATTAACAATATGATTTAGCTCTCCTCTTTGTGGAAGAAAAATGTACCAAAAATGTACCAAATTAGAATACTACATTGATATTACCCAATTCAGGGTTGGACACTGAGAAAAAAAATGGTGGGCCTCACCAGTCAGACAAGCCCCATGCCTGAATTCATATTCACAGCCCTTAACCTCCATTCCTGGCACCATTCATGGCCATGAGAAAGAAAGTTATGCATTGGGGTGCAGAGGAGAGTTGTACTTGGGGTGGGAGGCTGTAAGGGGCTTTGCAACTGGGGCAGTCCAACATTGACACAAATTACAAACATAAAAGATTATTTATATTAGTCATAATTTGTCTGCTCCCTGTGGAAGTTACTATTCACCTGTTTACATGCATGCATTTTATTGGTTGCCATGTGTTAATGTTCCTGGGCAAAACTTGTTGTTTGTCTCCTGGCGGTCTAAGGGTATTGACACAATTCAACTGTGTTGTCACCCCATCTTTTCTTGCCTTATGTAAAAGGGTCATTGTGGTAGAAACCACCTTGCCCCATTCAAAGCATATCAAGCAGCATGCAGTTCTGTACTTTTGATGTATGTGTGCCTGTTACTTGCCCTGTATGTCTTTAGACTAAAGGATTTAAATTTGTGTCATTATCTGTTATTATCAAGTGTTATTAGTCAGGCACTTTTCAACAAACTTACCTCCCTGTATAAGACATTGTGTTCTGTTCCTGTAACATTTCTTGTCATCTACATACAGCCTCCTTACAGCTTTATATGTTTAACATTCTTATATGTAATATAGTATGACCTGGTGGAGTCAAGCAACATTAATGAAAATATTTGCAAAACTGTGAAAATGTTGCAAAACTCTGAAATTTTACCAAAATTAATTGAAGTCAGTGGAAATCAAAACTACATTGCAGGTAAGGCACAAAACAATTAGCTCTGCAATAGCATATATGTTGAGAAGCGCCTTTCCAATGAGCTACAACTGTTCTACATAGTAAAAAAGGCTCTCACATTGCTAATTACTTTCAAATCCATGACAGCTGCTTACATAGAAAGACACAGGGCTGGAAAGGGCTACCATTCCATTGGTTGACATGGAAGGCAATGGACAGATAATAATAACATCTACTGGGGTTCTTTTTTTTTTTGCTGTAACAGACTGCATTTCTTCCATTGAGAGACTGCATGGCCAAATTCAGGCATGGATTTGCGAAAAAATATTATTGCTGGCAAAACCTTGAATTTTACAGTGAAACAGTATAAAGTGGAAAACTTCAGTGATCCCTTGTTTCAGTGTCAAGTTTATGATTTCGATTTGGGTGCACTTACATGGCAAACATTTACATATATTTGAGAATTCAGAGAGAAACAACAATCAGATGTTTTAAGTCCTATTGCTAAGATGTACATCCAGTCTTCCTCTCATTATTTATGTATAAACCAAATCAAATTTTTTAAAAATTATTTCCTTTTTTCCTGTAATAATAAAACAGTACCTTGTACTTGATCAAAACTAAGTCAAAATTAATCCTTATTAGAAACAAAACCAGACTATTTATTTCATGTTTACATGGTTTTCTACTAGACTTAAAGGAATTGTTCAGTATAAAAGTAAAAACTGGATAAATAGATAGACTGTGCAGGATAAAAAATATTTTCAATATAGTTAGTTAGCTAGTAGAATAAAGGTATGAAGATCCAAATTACAAAAAGATCCCTTATATGGAAAACCCCAGGTCCCGGGCATTCTGGATAAGAGGTCCCATACCTGTATTCTTCAGCAGACATTTATTGCATTGTGAATTTTTATTGCACATTGCAAATCTTTAATACCTTCTTGAAGGTGGTGTAAACTGTTGGAGCAAACATAACTTTTTCATTAAGAAGTTTTATTACATACACTGTGCTCTATTTCAAAAAAATAAATTCCCAATAACGATCCTACTGTTACATCAAGTGCAAAGGATTAGTGAATATTTGCAAATGCAAAATTGTTTGCAATGAGAATATTTTTTGGCATTTAGAATGATTTTTCTGTTTGCAATCTATATTACATTCCCCCATATGGCTTTATGCCTGATGGAATATTTTGTATAATTCAGTTTAATATAATTTGTAATTAGTAATGATTTGTAATTAGTAGTGAATTTTTCTGCCAGGCGCGAATTCGCATGATATGCACGTCCTTTCGCATGATTTGCCCATCACTAGTAATTAGTGATTTCTTACTCTTTGGTGTTGTGTTTTGCCATACCTTTTATTTACTTTCTCTTTACAGTATTATCTTCATATTCTTTTCATATTGCTAAGTACAAGCAGCCAGGACTGGACTGAGAATCAAAATAGGCCCTGGCATTTCAGGTACACAGAGGCCCAATCAGCCCACATAGAGGCCCAAACAGTCCCCACCAGCCCACTAAATACTGACTTTTTATGGCACTTTATAGCAGCCCATCTGGCATTTGCCCTAACCCACAGATTGCCAGTCCGGGCCTGCAAGCAGCCAACATGCTTATAAAATATTAATACATCTGAACACAATAAAAGAAATGCATATTATACTATTAGTAAAATTACAGACATTAACTTCAGTGTTTAAAACCCTAGAATTAGCAAAATTAAAAAACAAAGGATACACTTTGAAGTTGTTCACATTGCCCTCCCTTATAAATTACCCCCAACTTTCCCTTTACATGAAGGACATTTGTCCAGCAAATTCTCTTAGGGATTGCTATTCTTTTTCATTGTGTTTTGTGTAAAGATCATATTGCCTAATTAGACCAACTCTGTCTGAATCAGTGCAGTCCTAGAAGTGACCAAATACTTTTATACATATTTCTCAGTCCTACCCTAATTTCTATCAAGATTAAAGATCCTTTTTTTGAAAAATTCATTTCCCAAGCATTTTGGATTTTACTATACTTGCATTTTGGATTATGCTATAGTTAAAGCTGATGGAGTTGTGTCTATATATATTTCAAGTCAGTATGCTGTCTAAGGGACAAAAGATTAGCTCCTAAATTAAAAGTGTAATATTTAAGGCAAAATTGAGGTGGTTTATCCAGACACATTCATAGCCTCAGAATACATCACTGTCTAGCAAAATGATTTTTACAAAATGCTTAAAATACCTGAATCAGTGCTGTCCTTAAGAAGTTTAAAATAATCCCATGTGTGTTTTTCTAACTATATTCAAGGCATATTATTTTACTTGTAAGATTGCTGATTCCTCTAAAACGTATCCTTTCATGTATGCCTATAATTTTGATGTTATTACACAAAATCACAAGTAATTGTGAACAGATACTGCCCTTAGCCTTTCTATGCCCCCCCCCCCCAATTTCAATTTTCTATTTAGAGACATCTGCTTTGAATATATAACCTGACACTTCAACCAGAAAAAAATGTACTTCTTAGTCAGACCATGCTTTGTTTAGGCTTGTGGTTTAGCCTAATTAGCCAATGGAACAAGATTACATATAGATTTTTCATTTTGTGACAATGCATTTCCAATTCATACATGCTGCTCATGTTATCAGAATGATTAACTGTATACAACATATTTGGGGGAATGTAATAAAAGAGCAAAACAAATGAGAATTAAATAAGAATTAAAATAGACATTTTACAATGCAATACTCTTCTTTAAACTGTTATTGCATTGCCAAATTTTAAGAAGTTTTTGAAGGTGTCATAATCTTTTGGAGTAAACAATTTTTCAGTAAGATTTTTTAAAAAATCACTGCGCACTGGCGCAAACTATAATATTTGCAATCCTTCTTCCCCTGTTGGAAGTGTCTGCTAAACAGTTTCCGGGTTCACAAAAGCTATAGTAAATTCATGTGAAGGCAAATTTGTTCGAACAAAGGCACTGCAAATATTTTTTTTCTTTACTGACTTTTATTACATTCTCCCAATTGTCTCTTGTCTTAGTTAAGGGAACAATTTGGCTCTGGATTCTAGGGGAAATGTATTATACTATAACCGTGTGCTCACGTTTTCTTGTTAATATCATTAGAGAAAAAAGTTTTTTTTATTTTATCTCAAAATCTTGATGGATTAAACAGTGAAAAAACTTGATGCAGTGAAATCACATTCTACTAATTATTTTCAATGAGTCTTACAACTTAAAAATTAAATTATGCCTTGGGCAACTCCCATGCATACATTATATGAAATTACAAGCTTTTAGATACCAAATGTTTACTTTAAAGTTTTTTGTACTTAAATATTGAAAATTTGAGTTTTGAAATCTGTGAAATTTTTGATCAAATAGGTCCATTTTCAATTGAATAAATCCATTTTTGTTCGAATTTGAATGGATCAATTCAAATTTTTAGGGCATTTGATTTGAAAGTTTTTTCCAAAAAAAAATTATAATTATTAAAGTCCACCAATTGACTCCATACAGGTTCTAGGAGGTCCCCCATAGGCTAAAACAGCAATCTGGCAGCTTTTTACAAATTTGAATCAAATTTTAACTATTTCCTAGTCGGGGAACACAAAAATAGCTCGAAATTCAAATTTTTTTAAATTTGAAAATTCACCTCGACCGTTGATAAATCTGCTCCTTAATGTTTAGCAGACAAGCTATGGTTCTTCAAATCGTGCAAAAATCCCCAGGTGCCAAGCATTCTGGATGACAGATAAAATGTTACAAATAGTATCTGATCATCAGGTTAACTGGTGTAAATTAATTTAGCCCCTACACTTATCCATGTCTAGAGTTGGGCGAATCTGACTCTTTTTGCTTTGTTGAAAATTCGCAAAACAGCTAAAATTATCCAAAATGCAATGAAGTCGGGGCGCAACACTTTTTTCTCCCATTGTAGTCTATAGCTGTAATTTCTGCTGCAAAACCTGGAAAAAAACTTTGCTCATCACTATTCGTGTCTTCTCTTTTTTTCTTCTTTGCTCTCATTATTGATATATTCATATACTGCAATGAACACAAGACATGAATTCCTTGCTGACTGAGAATTTAGTCTGTGTTTGAAGGTGAAGATAATGTCCCAGTTTACAAGAAAATAAAAAGGAGCCATTAATTATTTTAAAGCATGGGAATACAATGTTTCAGTCAAATCAGGACTTTAAGCATCTGAACACCTCTTATTGATGAATTTGCTATTAATGCAACACTCTTTGCTGACACAGGTGTATAATAAGGCACACATCCATGTCACCTCCAGAGAAAAGTATGGAGTAGAATGGATCACACCGAAAAGTTAAGCAATTTTCAATCTAGCACTATCATAAATTTGTGATCATACATTGCCACTTTTTCAACAAGCTGTTAAATAAAATGTATGTCCCGTCAACAGGAAGTTAAAGGTGTTTGACATGGAAATGGCTAGCAGCAACAACTTAGTCTCAAAGTGGTAGGCTATGCCAATCGACTGCAAAGAAACATACAGTACGGAAATGTGTAGAGTGTTAAAATCATGTCCTCAGTAGGAACATTAACGATGGGTTTCTTAATCTAGATTCATTATCTGGTAGTTTGACAGGCATGTCTGGCTTTGGTAGATGCATGGAGACTCTACCTACCTGAAAATACTGCAGAAAATAAACAACGTTGGAGGAAAAATAATGGTTTGGGCTGTTTTTTACAGTTTAGTTTAGGCTAGGAACTACAAGCAGTGCAATTACAGTCTTAGAAATTTCATAATTCCTATTTTCATCCCCCAATATACAAAGTGAAAGTTGCTAATATTGGAGTAAAATAACCTGATTATCTTACAAAGAGCCATGCTATAAACCCAAGCACAAGATAAATAAATTTGAGTGCACAGCTTCAGCAATTACCTTGTGCCTAAAAGAAAGCAAATGCTGTTGATTATATCTAATATAGGTAATTCTAAAAAAAAACAAAAAAAACCTGTACTTGCTGAGTAATTATTGAAGACGTTTCACTACTCATCCAAGCAGCTTCTTCAGTTCAACTGACATAGGAAGTTCATGGCATATAAACTCTTCCACTAATCCAATCACAATGGCACATTGTAACTCTTCAAAGAGGTGACATCTGAAGTTTACAGAGGTGTTGATTCTGTGTAGTTACTGTGATAGGATTACCAATGTGTCATGCAACTCCTAGACACAGGTGTTACTTGTGAGAGTTGCATGAATGGATGTGTGAAGTCTTCTGAAACTGCTGGGGTACAGATGTGAGAACAGCAAAGCATGTAGCAGACAGGTGGTGTCACAGGCTGGTTCCTCCACCTTGACATGAATTGCTTCTTTCATGCCTCATTAAAACCGCTGGTCTTCTTTGTCCAAGATATGTACCTCCATATCTTCAAAGGAGTGTCCTTTGTCTTTTAAGGTATAGAAAGACAGCTGAGCTCTCTCCTATGCTGAGCCATTCGCTTGGTGAGCAGCTGTTTGGTCTCCCCAATGTATAGATATGTGCACTCCTCACTACACTGGACTCTGTATACCACATTGCTTTGTTTTCCTTTTGGTTTTGGATCCTTTGGGTGTACCAGTTTTTGTATCAGTTTGTTGATAGGTTTGAAAATGCAATTTTCTATATTTGCTATTTTATATTGCTAATGATTATGTTTGAAGATTTTTAAAGTGGACAACCATTTCAGAAGGTAGAGGCTGTAATAGCAACATAGGAAGGGCAACAGTTCATTATCAATATCCCTTTGAAATGAGACTCCGGAAAGACATGCAGTAAGCATTATTTTGAAATAAGGATGACATGGGAATGTGTTTAGAGAAACATTTTAGGATTAGTGACTGAGAACAACTGGGCCATTCTGGCAATGTTCATTTACCTGGTTCTCATGTAATCGTTTGCTATTTGAGGTGTATTACCTGTAGTTGTATAGCCTTATAAATTAAGTACTCTTTCTATTTAGGATTTTTAAACTAATGAAAACTCAAGATGACAAAATGAAGATATTTAATTTTCCAGGTTTCTTAAAGAGAACATTTTAAGGAAGCACATTTTTGATTTACTATTGCAGGTAAATATATTCAAAATTCCATAGCAAAAATAAGAAAATAAGCATTGAAGAAAAACGTATACAGATGGCGTACATGATTAACCTTGTTCACTGCTCTATGCCAAAGTGTAATATGCGACAACATTTATTTAAAAAACTAACATTGAAAAATGCATGATTTTTTTATAATTCTAAAAATTTTGAATTTATTAAGTGAAAAGAAATGTGAAAACATTTTATACCAAACTCCAAGTAAAATTTATCAAGGTGCTATAGAAGTCAATGGGAACTGTGCTGATCTTATTGGACTGCTTTTAGTCAATTTGGAGTTTTAGAAATTTTAGAGATTTTCTAGAGATTTTGTTTTTGCTATGAATTGTCCAAAAAACTTAAAATATTTAGAGGTTTTCAATGTATTTGTATTTTTTTACCACGTCCTTCAAAGCTTTTTTCATTCACACTTCTTATATTCTTTTATACTCATTGTACATTCTTTATATCTTTTAATAAATTCAGTAACAATCTTGGTTTTAGTAAGTGAGTTTAGTTTTGATTTCAAAAACCTCTCATACCACTACAATTCAATCTATAATAAATAAGCTTCCATGTTGACTTCTATAACACATCTGCAACTTTTTTTTGCTGAAAGAAGTTTTATTAAGAGAAAAGAATCCAGCCAAGTATACATCTGACCATGCATCTTGAAATAAATATTAATAAGTTAGTTGCTCACTGTCTGTGTCCTTGCTACCCTGGATTTTGTCCTGGTTTGTTAACCCATTTTGTTTTCTTGTTGCTAGTCCTTTAATTGTTTAGATGCCACCCAGGGAGGGGAGCAAGTGCCATCCAGGCTTCCTGTCCAGTGGTGCCAGATTTGAATATATTTAATCATCTGGCCTTTCTTGTCCAGTGCTGCTCTTTGCTGCCATGTTATCCATTGCTGCCATGTTATCCAAGGCTGCATGCCATTCATTGAGTGAGGGTGAGGAGCAGTCATTCTAGTGTAAAGTAATCAGTCCCCTTGCCTGGAACAGTGCTTTTGGGATGAAAATAGTAGTATATTTATCCAGGTTAGTGTTCAGGTCCAGTGTTAGGAGGCAAGTTCTTACTCTGCATTTACCTAGGATGGCTTTAGCCATCCATGTGCATATATCTTGCCAGTATTGTTGGAGTTTTGCACAATCCCATGAAGTATGTACCAGGGTAGCAATTTCACTATTATCTAAGACATAGTGGTAATCATACAATTTTCATAAAAAGGAGCCTCTGCATAGTATAGTAAGCCCTATGTATCAGAAATAGTTGCAGTAATCTATGTCTTTGGGACATAGAGACTATCAGAGGCAAGCCCAGGATCCAGTCCCATTGGTCATCTGTGACTGCCACAACCTCCAGTTTCCAGATCGTTATGGATTGGCTTATGAAGTTGTTTATACAAAATAGAAAGCTTACCCTTTTGACTACTGTTCAGTAGTGTATCTACAATGGGTGAATCAGAGAGACTAATTGGTTTCTTTCTAGATTGTTTATTTATTTAGGGTTATCCTTAACCTATGATGAAGACATAATTGAGATATAGGTAGTTGCCTTATATCATGTAAGGTCTGCATTGGTATAACTAGATTATTTTCCCATTCATCTCTCAGAGTGGTGAGGTTAAGTATCACCCAGATTGTGGCCAGTTGAGGGAATTCAGCATTTTCCCAAATGAGTGTCTGATAGGTAGGTAGTGGTTATATTGGACTATCTTGTGTGCTTGGTTTATAACTGTTGCCTGCAGCATAACCAGAGATGGGGTAAATTTGTGCAACTTCTAATATAGCTTGCCATGGAGTATTTGCATACCCAGTTATGATCTCCTACAGGTGGTATAGTGGCAGGGACAGTTCCTGGTGAATTATTGGGTAGATGTGGGTTAGTTGGGCTGCAATAAAATATAGTAAGTAGGCATCTGGGAAGGCCATTCCCCCCTGTCACTTCGTCTCATTAGTGTGGATAAATGCAGTCTAGCTCTGGATGTTCCCCATATACTGAAAATTTGCCAAATAGTGCATTCAGTTTAGTAACACTCATTTGGGTACTGTATATAAATGGGAGAGTGCCATAGAATGTACAACAACTTAGGTAGTATTTATTATTATTAACATGTATTTCTATAGCACCAACATATTTCATAGCGCTGTAAGTAGTATAAACATTTTAACCAGGTACATCTTACCCACTTGGCAAACTAACCCAATTTTTAATTTATTCTGTACTCACTGCACTAGTGGATCCAGATTTAGTATTGTAAACTGTGAGATAGGTAGAGTGATTTAAACCCCCAAGTACGCAAACTTGCTGGTGACTTGGAGTGGACATAAGGACTCCCTCTGCTCCTTCTTATCCAGCAAAAATAAATTTGACTTAGATGCATTAGTTTTTAAGGCCTGATATGGAGCTTGGTCAGGGCTGCTAGGGATGGGCATCTGTTCCCCAGGTAAACTAGGGTGTCATCTGCATATAGTTGTATTTTTTGACATTGTCCTGGTATCATGAATCCATGTATTTTGGTGTTTAAGTGAACTGCCTGGGCAAAGGGCTCTATGGCCAGCACAAAAAGCAGAGGGGATATAGGGCAACCCTGCCTCATGCCTCTTACCAGGCTGAGGCCCTCTGTGTTTAACGAGTTTATGCAGAGAGTTGGCCTGGGGTGTATAGCATTTGCACCATTTTAATAAACTTCAGTCCAAAACCGACCCTAGACAGGTCAAATTGAATTGGAGAAGCATACACTCGGTTCAATTTTTTTGTCTATACGGGTACAGCTCCTACAGTGTCCTCCACTGGAAACCACTGAAGATTAATTGAAGTGGGCAGCACTCCAAAGTAAAGTTAAAATTGCTTTTATTCTCAATTGCAGGGCAACATTTATAGCAACGTTTCAAGCCTGGCACGGCTCTTTATCAAGCTAATACAGAAAAATTCCTATGACGGATGGGGGAAGGGTATTATATTGGTAGACATAGGGATAAGAGCATTACCTGAAATAAAGGTCTCCCGACCTGGGCATTGTTTTCATCAATTGGGCTTAGTCCTCCCCCCGCCATTAGCTTTCAAAGAAGAGAGACAACCTAGACTCCAGCTTTGGTTCCATTAGATTAATCCTCCCCCACTTGCGGCTTTTAAGAGAGAGAAACTTCCCGTACCAAAACCTATTTCCAAAGGCATTGTAACACCATTTAAAGGGGATGGGTGTGGGGGTGCTACAACCACATGGAAGCCTGGCCTGCAGCATATCTGCTAAACTTCCAAACAGAATAGATCTGCTACAATACAAAATGCAAAAAAGAAAGGTTGTGGGAGCACTCCATAGCTAAATAAAAATGTACTAAAATACAATGGAAGTGCTACTGATCTGGCCAAATTAACTATACACATAGGGAGAAAGAGGAGAGATTGATCAATGCACATTCATTGGTCCCCTGTCATATAAGTCAGGAGTAGTGATGGGCGAATTTATTCTCCAGGGGCGAATTCCCAGCGAAAACTCGCCTGGCGAAAATTAGCTGGCGGCAGAAAAAAAACGAGTTGCACGTCGTTTTTGACGTGACGTGCGTCGAAAACGACGCAACGAGACAAAAGTGACGCGACGCACGTCGAAAACGCAACGCGCGTTGAACTCACTGGAAATTCGTGAATTTTTCGGCAAAGCGAAACGGGGTAGATTCGCCCATCACTGGTCAGGAGACCTTTATTTAAGGAAATGCTCTTATGCCTGGAGGCTTTAGCATTTTATATTATGACCAGAGGTAAATAGTTGGTGACCGCCATATGGGTTTTACCTTGACGTGGTGTGGTGGCTTATCAATCTTATGATCATAATTTTTCATAACTAAAAAACCCCTGTCTTTGTACTCATGCATCTGCATAGATTACTTATATGACAGGGGACCAGGGAATGTGCATTTATCAATCTCTCCTCTTTCTCCCTATGTGAATAATCTGTGTAGATGGAAATTGTAGCCAACTGGTGATGGATAGCTTCAACAGGATGGATAGCTTCAACAGGATGGCATCTCTTTCTCGGGCATTGAGCAGCCTTGTGATGAGGGGGCTCGGTGGAGCACTCTCTACTGCATATCCTTGCAAGAGATTGGCCTAGCCCAACACTTTCACCAGCCATGCTTCAACAAACTCCTCTCTCAGTTTTTTCTGAGAACCCCACAAACCGGAGGTTACTGTGACTCAGGCGGATCTCAAGATCATCAGCATGCGTGTACAGCATGCTCCTGTATTTGCTCCAGAAAAGCGCCGCACCTGTCTTCCAGAACACTTACCTTCTGTTCCACCTCTGTAGTCCTGTCCCTTAATTTCTGCAGATCTTGTTTTATAATAGAGAGATCAAGTTTTATCTCATATGTCTTAGTGCTAATTAGGGCAACCAATGCCTTGATCTCTTGTAGTATATTGTGCAGCATAGTCTAAGGCTCTGGCTGTGGAGAGCGTGAGGAGGAAGAACTAGTTGGAGAGTCTGCACCATCTTGCTTGTCTTTGCAGGCAAATTTTTTTAACCCTCGAATTCGACCAATCGAATTGTGGTCTAATTTAAAACCTTCAAATTCGAATATCGAATTTCAAGGTTTTTACCGCAATTCAATCAATCGAACTATCGAATAAAAAAAAATTGATCGAATGATTAAATCGTTCGAATCGAATGAATTTTTTTTAATTCAATCTAAAAAAAACCCTATGGGAGCTTCCCATATGGTTTAATAGCAATTCGGTAGGTTCAATCTGGTGAACTAGGCAGTTGAATCAAAATTTAAAGGGCAAGTAATTCGACTGCCGATATTCGAATAGAATTTTCAAAATTCGGTGGTCGAAGTGGCCTTCAAAAATATTTGAAAATCCGAATCTTTTTGAAAATTCTATGGAATTTTGAATCATTCATGTGAATTTAGTAAATCTGCCCCTTAGTGATTCAAACACTGGCTTGCTTGGAATTTGGACTGTGTGCTTCCCTTCTGAGCCACTGGGGCTTTTAAAGCTGGGACTGGCTGGTACTGCCTCTGCCTACTTGGTTAACATCATGTACTGGTGATTAAACAATTTAGGGCCCTTATAAGCTGGCTACTTGGAGCACATGCTTCTTGATTATCTGAGCTCCTGAGACTGATCTAGCCTTTGTCTTCAGCGTCCATTGTCTTTTAGATGTAGAAAGACAGCTGAGTCTTGACGTTTAGAATTTGCCCTCCTATACTGAGCCATCCTCTTGGGGAGCAGTTGTTTCCTCTCCTCAATGTATAGGTACACTGGACTGCATATACCACATTGCTTTGTTTTTCTTTAGGTGTTTGAACCTTCCAGTTTTTGTCTCAATGTGTTGCTTGGTTTGAAAAACATGGGATTGTGATGTTTGTTGAAAATCCTTCTGAGTTTCTCTGACTCTCCAGCTACATATGGAATTGCTATGTTGTGCCTAATCTGTGTCTCAGGGCAGCTATTTATTTTCTTGTTCTTGTTGGGCTATTTTGACAAAGGCCCAGTCTGAGTAGCCACAGCTTTCAGTGCTCTTTGTACTCTGTATCAGTTGCCCTGTGGTGCAGAGTTCTAATGACACTTAGCTTGTGTTCCAGTGTATAGTGGGAAATGAACAACAGATATTTATCCATATGAGTGGGTTTTCGGTATACTTCTGTTTTCAAGTTACACCCCCCCCTTGAATGGTTATCAAAGAGTCCAACAAGGCAAGTTTGTTCTCATGAACAACCTCCCTTGTAAACTTGATGTTGTTGTACACTGAGTTAATGTTTTCTGTAAAGCGTGCTCTCCTTTCCATTATCTCCATGAATAAGTTTGCCACAGCTGCCACAAATCATCCAGGTCATAGTATATCTGATATAAGTAATTCTAAAACAACTGGACTTGCTGAGTAATTATTGAAGATGTTTCACTACTCATCCGAGCAGTTGAACTGAAGAAGCTGCTCGGATGAGTAGTGAAACGTTGTCAATAATTACTCAGCAAGTCCAGTTGTTTTAGAATTAATTATATCAGACTTCCTCCTTTTTGTTTCAAGCAATCTATCACCTTGTTGGGTCTCTCCAATGTATTGCTCTCACTGAGTAGTGTTTTCATTTTGCAACAACAGTCAGTTGTGTTGAGTACAACATTGCATCTCCTTCTATACTTTTTAGCATAGTGATGTTAGAGTCCTTACTAAGATATCTGAGAGCCCTCCTCTCTTGGGTAGTAAGGTTAAAGGGAGGTATTCTAGCACTTGACAAGGCAGCTGTAATTTTCAGTCAGAGTTGTTCAGCTTCCTCCACTGGTATATGATTGTTATTGATGGAAGATTCTGTGACTGTGATGAGTTCGACCACTGGCTCTTGTGTTTTGGTGTCATTGCGTAGTTTAAACCCTTTGGATAGCACATCATTTTCTGGCAAGTAAGTATTAGTGTTGGTGTTGTTGGATGATATTTCTACCGCCAGGTAAGTTCCCTGTCCTTTTCCAACTGCTGTTTCGTGACAATAAATT
>CM044432.1:133839032-133866658 GCA_024363595.1 Xenopus borealis
CGAATAAATTCGCCCATCACTAGTTACAAGCACACTGTCTCAATTCTTTATAATTTATTTAGAAAAAGTGTGAACAATACATTACATAGATGTTTCGGTTTAGAACCTTTCTCAAGACTCTGGTGACACAATCTTCTGTTTAGCCAGAACACAGACCTCATGCTGAAATTGCGCATTGATGGTCAAAGATCTGCTATCAATACTGCGTTTAGAGATAAGAAAACTTCAAAACCTGTTGATAAACATTTCTTAGAAATGGGGCATGGTTTGCCCACCTTCAAGTACATGGCGATCATGTCCCCTTACCACGTAGTGGAGGTGATCGGTCGTGGATGTTGATGTCACTGTGTGGGCGTGATTATGAAGGTTTTAAATTTTGTAATTGAATCGTAAAGCACTTTTCTAAATAAATTATAAAGAATTGAGACGGTTTGCGTGACTATTGGACTTTTTTCTACAGATGCAGCCACTTGGATTTGTGTGTTAAATGTGTAATGACTCAGAGATAATTGAAGAAACTGTGTTATCTAAAGTCATCTTAACTCATTTAATGCATTTAATCTTTTCATTAGCATACCAAAGAACCATTGTTCACAATGATTTCTGTGTTAAGTGTGACAAGTGTGAAGTCTGTGAAGTTATTCTGTGTCAAACAGACAATCCAAAGTGGCTTCATCTCTACACACAGCACCCGGTCTTTTATTAATAAAAGCTACAACCTAAAGTTTTGACCTCTCTCAGGCCTTTCGCAAAGTGTCAAATATATAATGGGATAAGCCTTATATATACATACTGGTGGGAAAACAGCTTCAGTAGAGAAGTTGTATAATCCTCATCACATATATTCTAACTAGCACAACATTGTTTCAATTTACACTACCCAGGTGGTCAGTTTACATTTGTATCGCTTATCGACTAATTAAAAAACAAATAAAAGAAAAATGATAAAAATCAAAAGTATAAAACATCTGATACACAGTAACACTGTTCTCATTATAACCATCCTAGGGCCCATGATCGGATCACCCCGATATCACCCACCTCAAGGTGGCCATATTGGGGAGGGATCCACTCGTTTGGCGAGTATGGCCACCTCTTCGTGTATGGCCACCTCTCCTAGAGAGTCTGTTACAGATCTATCCTGTTCTAGCTAAACAAACTTTGTTCACGGAGTTCCCTGGTACAGGTCCCTTTAGGGCAATGGCTTTACTGGGCCTTGGTGTACCCGGGCTCAATGGGCACATCGAGATGGTTAGGACACAAGCAGTCAAAGAGGAAGGTCCACCCCTTTCCACACACTATATTGAAGTGTGGTAGGAAGTGGTCATTCCACCTCTTGGCTAATAAGGTACAGTAGGTAGGAAAAAAGGTAGGACCTTAAAGCCATAAGGGCAGATTAACCCCTATGGGTCGCTACTAGTGATGGGTGAATCTGGGGTGTTTCGCTTTACTGAATTTTTCCCTAATTTTTCAAATTTTTTGAATTTTCAAAATTAGTGAAATTGGAAAGTTCACAAAAAATGCAAATGTTTACACGAAAAATTTGTGAAATTCAAACAATTTCACGAAAAATTTGTGAAATTCAAACGATTTCACGAAAAATCTTGAAAATCAGAAATTGACACCCTCGTTAGACATTTTTTGAAGAATAACCACTCTCTCCCATCACTGCAGCCTATTTTGATTGTGTCCCCCCTATGAGGAGAGTTCTGCTGCAGAAGGAAGCTGGATAGATACGGACTCTGGATACAATTTCCCTAAAGGGGTTGAATGAGATGTATTCTCTTTCATGCTTCCTGTAACTGATTGAAATTATTGTTGATGCTCTCCTGTCGTTGATTATTGAATTTTGGAGGACTTTGTTCGGAGATGAATTAAGCTTTTGGGATTCAAATGAGTTTAATTAAGATCTCTCTGAGTATATTGAAGAACTATTTTATTTTAATGATTTTAAATTAATTTGCTCTATTTTAATATGAATTGAACTTGCATTCACCATAGAACATGTTATGAATAATTGGTATATTAGAATTTGCACTAGACACTTTTATATGTACGTAGCACTTTATGAAAGCACTGTATGTTGCACTTTATGGAGGCACTTTATATATTGCACTATACATTGCACTTTAGTTATTGTGGATGAATTCTGATATATGTTCATTTATGATATGTGTGGGGTTTATGAATTGACTATGCAGTCGAAGCTGGGCTTATACTGGTGACTAAAAGGGGATACATTGGGGACCATTTGATTAACAAGTAATAGCCTAGGGTTGATATGTTTGTTCAGTGATCTCTGACTTGTGTCTAGAGGGGAGGACTGTACTACTATAAAGGCCCCTTTTTCATATGTAGAAATTGTGTACTATTTGTGGAATTAAGTCCATATATGATAGGTAATAGCCCTAATACTCAGTCAAGTCAAGTGTTTGTCAATGGGCGTTGATGAGGTTGAGTTTAGAGGTATTTGCATATCGATTGGGAATGCAAGGGTTAACACAAGTAGATAGTGAGGTAATCACTTATGCACGATATTGATTGGATTAATATGTTTTAGATGGATTTGTTTCACTTGGGTACACCATCCTGAAATGCATAGTGTGGAATAAAGACGTTTACCACTTTGAATTGATGGAGCAAGCTGTGAGTGCTTTCAATCATTGGACTTCAATATTTACTGGTTAGCACCCAGCCTTATATAATGGTGGAAGAGAGGTTGCAGCCTTCACAGGATTTGTATATAAAGTTTCAAATTTTATTAAACTCAATGTTTCGATTATCCACCTGGATATTTGTCATTTGTACAATGTATAATGAAGATCCCGATGGGGGATCAAAATGCTGAGTTTATTAAAATTTGAATCCTGTGGGTGCCACAACCTCTCTTCCACTGTTTATGTAACTATTGAATTGTGATTTGTTCCACGCATCTCAAAAAAATTGTGGTTTTCCTATATTCCTTAAAAACTTTAAAAATTCGAAATTTATTATGTGAAAAAAACATGAACACCTTTAATACTAAACTTTCCAAGTAAAACTTTTAGCTGTGCTATAGAAGTCCATTGAAGCTGAGCTGATTTTATGCAAAAAATATGCAGGCTGACAGCAGATAAGCCTTCAGTTTGTTTGCCCACAGCCTACACAGACCTTCAGGCTATAGTTGGGGAGCCCATGATCTATAATATATAAATATATGCATAAATACCTATACACCAAGTCATGGCGCTGTAATGACGCAAAATGTGGTTGCATACAGTAGTAGGTGAGATTGATTCTCTGTGCTGGGGTCTGACAGTAGGTGAAACAGTTTATTCTCATGTGCAGTATATGACCAAAATGGATTTTACAAGCAAAGAGCTGCAGGAATGTAACAACTTGACATAGCTGGATGGATTTCTGGCCATCCATCAACATAATTCCTTCAGCAGAGTTATTGTGCCAGGTGGTACTAAAGGTATGCAGTGTTTTTGCTCGAATAGGTCCATTTTCGAATGAATAGGTCCATATTCAATCGAATACAAATCAATTGATTTTTAGCGGATTTGATTCAACATTTTTCCCCAAAAAAAGTTCATCAATTGACTCCATATAGGTTCTAGGAGGTCCCCCATAGGCTAAGACAGCAATTCAGCAGGTTTTAGATGGTGAATCGTCAGATTAAAATTTTTAAAGAGACAATTCATAATAAATTTTGAAATTCGAATTTTCACATTTTCTGCAAATTCGAATCGAATTTGGACTATTCCCTAGTCGAAGAAAAATTAACTTGAAATTCAAATTTGATAAATCTGCCCCAAACTTACACTTATCGCATTATATGCAGCAATCCAGCAGGCGAATAAATTTGCGAAACACCAGAAAAATTTGCCAGCATCAAAAAAAGGACGCCCACGTCCAAAACAACATGCGGCGGTGTTTTGCTAATTTCTCGCAGAAATTTTGTCGAAACTTCTCAGATTCGCCCATCACTAATAATTATACCTATTTATAGATCCCTAGTAATACCTCAGTTTGAGTATGCAGTGCAGTTTTGGACTCCAGTCCTTAGGAAGGATGTAAATGAGCTGGAGAGAGTGCAGACACATGCAAATAAACAGGTTAGAGGGATGGAAGACTTAAAGGGATACTGTCATGGGAATTTTTTTTTTTTTTCAAAATACATTAGTTAATAGTGCTGCTCCAGCAGAATTCTACACTGAAATCCATTTCTCAAACGAAGTAAACAGATTTTTTTATATTTCATTTCAAAATCTGACATGGGGCTAGTCATGTGACTAGACATCATCTGTTAGGTCTTAAACAGAAGAGATTTTTTTTGCATTTAGAAAGAGATAAAACACTCAATATTAGTGATGGGCGAATCTGTCCTGTATCTGCGAAAAATTTGCAAATCATTGTGACGAATTTATTCACCGGTGGCGAATCGCGGGAATTTGCCACGAATTTGCACCTGCCGAATAAATTCGCCCACCACTACTCAATACTATTAAATAAACATGTAAACATTGAAGCTGTAACTGGGTTAATGTAGTTAGAGTGAAAATGTTTACTAAAGTTGAGTACAGTGGATTTTCCTTTTATTTATGTTGCTGTTTTATTTCAGGCAACTAAAAAAACAATACTTTTCCATAACCATTTAATGTTTATTAGTTCCAGTTTTTCTGGCAAGGTTTCTCTAAAGCCCCATACTAATAACATGTGATGTTTATAGATAAACAGTGCACCAGTTGATATTGGAGCACAATTTAATAAACGTAGATTTTTTTGCCACCTATATTTGTCACAGGTTCAAGCATTTTTTAAAAAAATGTATGAATATATATATAAATACTTATACAAGCATATATCATTATTTGTAATGCATTCTTCTGATCTGTATTGCAGATATAGCTTTTCACACTATCATTGATCCCTGTTGATCCCTAACATAGCTCTTCTCTTGTGTACTATTCTACTTTTAATATAGAAAAAAATCCACTAACGCTAAAGACAGTCCTTAAATTCCACTTTGAAATCCACAGGGCACTTTTAAAGGAAGCCTTTATCTTCCCAGCAGTGAGCTGATTCAATTCTTGAAGCAGAGCTTAACCATGCAGCACCAGTTCAATTTACTAAAGAGCTTTGATGCTATACCCTTGGTTATTCAGAAAGTGAATTAGCCTTCCACCTTCTGAAAGAGACCTTCCTTTTGATATTGAAATAATAATGGTAGTATGATGTTCAAATATTTTAATCTTTGTTATTAATACAATTTAAGTAGAAAATATCAAATACAGTAACATGCATAGTTATCACTTCAAGCTTATTTTATCAGTGTTCTGCTGGAATCTTAGAATAATATTTTCATGCATGTCCAAGATATGGCTGTGAAATGGTTAAGGATCATTTCATGCCAGTTCCATAATTAGTGATGTTAAAAAAAACATATTTCAATGTTGTAGTTGATAATCTGATAAGACTAATACCTTAAGTTGTAAAAAAAGGCATTGTTGTGTCAGTGACTTCATTTTCTTTTTTCAATACTTATTTGATTACATATTTACGGCCATAGTAAATTGAGCAGTATTGTTACTCTAACTAGTAGCTTTAACCCAATATGTACTCTGTAGGAGACCTTTTCTTTTCAGGGGTGAGCTCTCGTAATGGTGAGAAGACATTTATTTAACTTGTTCATTAATGACTGATGTCATTATGTTGTCATGATGTTGTAAGTAATGTATCAGTGTTTGCAGCTGACACAAAACTATCCAGCTCAATTAATTCCATCCAGGATGTGGCATCCTTGCAACAGGATCTTGACAAACTGGCAATCTGGGCAGCTAAGTGGCAAATGAGATTCAATGTTGTAAAATATAAAGTCATATACCTGGGATGTAAAAATATTCAAGCCACTTACACCCTTAATAGGACTGCACTAGGCAAATCCATTATAGAAAAGGACCTTGGAGTCCTTGTAGATGATAAACTTGGCTGTAGCAAGCATTGCCAGTTAACAGCATCAAGGGCAAATAAGGTCATGAGCTGTATTAAAAGAGGCATAGTAGTGGGTCATTCTTCCACTTTATAGAGCACTTGTAAGGCCACATCTAGAATATGCCGTACAGTTTTGGTCTCCCTCACGCAAACAGGACATTATTGCATTAGAGAGGGTACAGAGAAAGGAAACTAATCTGGTAAAAGGTATGGAAAATCTTAGCTATGAGGAAAGACTGGCCAAATTGGGGATGTTCATGCTGGAGAAGAGGCGCTTAAGGGGTGATATGATAACTATGTATAAATATAAAAGGGTATAATCTCTCTAATGCTTTATTCACCAGTAGGTCTTTCCAGCTGACACAAGGTCACCCATTCCGTTTAGAAGAAAAGAGGTTCCGCCTAAATATTCAGAAGGAGTTTTTTACTGTGAGAGCTGTGAAGATGTGGAATTCTCTCCCTGAATCAGTGGTAAAGGCTGATAAATTAGATAGCTTTTAGAAGGGGTTGGATCGCTTTTTAGCAAGTGAGAGAATATAGGGCAATGGAAGATAGCTCATACTGTAGTACAAGTTGATCCAGGGAATAGTCCAAGTGCCATTTTGGAGACAGGAGTTTTTTCCCCCTCTGAGGCAAATTGGAAAGGCTTCAGATTGGGTTTTTTGCCTTCCTCTGGATCATCTAGCATTTAGGCAGTTTAAAAAAAAAAAAAAAATATTAAAGGTTGAACTTGATGGATGTGTATCTTTTTTCGGCCTAACTTACTATGTTAGTATGTTACAGGGTACAATATAACTGTAAGCAGTATATCTTTCTAAGAATGGATGCCTGTGATTCTTTGAACATTAACAAGAACTGGTTTATGAGAAAAGATCCACAAAGGAGAGTATACAGAGTACAGCCATTGTGAAGTCAGTGCATACTTGCAATGAAGACCATTCAAGCAATCCCTTTGTAATGCTTGGGGTATCATCGGTCAACCAGTAGTTTTTCCTGTTTCCTCAGGGGCACTTCTTAAGTGGAACCGAGGGGAAATCTATCTAGTCTGTATAATCTGTTGCTGGTTCCCTGACAAGGCCACAATACACTTGGGAATATAATCTCTTTCAATACTCGTTGTTGAATCCAAAAGATAGCCCTAATCTAGCTTTCTCTCCAAGTGAAACTTATGACAGCTACCCCTTACTAGTCCTGCACTAATGGTGGTTCCATGGGTGACTCTCTTCCCTTTGGAGGTTCCATGGCAAAAGCCTCTGACAAAACGCCACCCTTTATATCAAAGCACGCTGCCATCTAGTGACCAAACTGGGGAAAGCTAGGGTTCCCCTCGATTAAGATGAATTGCCACGAGTAATGGTACTATGGTTGGTGACATATCTCCTAGTCCGCCATTGTATTTGTGAAAATAGGTATACTTTATCATTACTGTTGCTGATTTCATGTTCTCATGTTATCTGTGAATATGTGACATATTGTCTCCTGAAAAAATGCAAGCACAAACTTTGGATTTGCTTCAAAATTAGCCCTTTTTGAGCAGGATTAAGGTACAGAGAAATTCAAATGGTTGGTCAAACCAAATACCTAAAACAACATGAATTTTTGTTACACAACCAAGATTTTTTTTCTTTTGTGTGCAGAGTCCTTTCCCTGTCCTTTCCCTAAATGGCATATAGAAATTAGGGTTCCTATTCATTTTGGGATTCTGCCTAAATCCATGATGAAAGATTCTGGGTTTGTCTGAATTAGTGATGAGCAAATTTGTCCCCTTTTGCTTCACAAAAAATTTGCTGTGAAAACAAAAACTGAAAAATTTGTGAAATGCATTGAAGTCAATGGGAACAAAATTTTTTTCTGTGTGACAATTTTTTGATGCGCACAACAATTCTTTTACCTCCAGTGTCCAAAAGTCAATGGGTGATTTTATCTTAAGGCAACTTTATTGTCCAAATCCATTAAAGTCAATGGGTATTTTTTTTCGTCTCTGCATTTTTTTGTCATGCAACTTTTTGTCTCCGCAACAATTTTTGCCACAATTTAGCAAAACATTTGTAGATGGTGAAATGTGGAATTTTGCCGTGAATCCATGGATGCAAAAAATTGCCCATTACAAGTCTGAATCCCCAAATATTGGATTATGAGCATCCATAGTATCTAGTACCATCTAAACATAGCATTTCTGTACTGTGTGATAACATCCCATAGTCAAACAGAACCAATTAGTGATTGTATGATATAAGTTAATGCACTGAGGCAATTTTGACTAGTGTTAATAAATTACCCTACTGTCCTCTTGCCATATATTTTTCTGAAATCAGGGATATAGTTTAGAAAAGGTAGAAATAAGTTTCCCATTTTCTTCCTCAATTAAATAATATGTTCATAAAACAAGTAATGTTCTTCACTGATTATAATTGTTGTTGTAGATTGTACCACTGTTGGAGCCCAAAGCTACCAATCAGTAATTAACATTGTAAGGTCTATAACACAGGTAACACAATTAAAAGAAATTTTATTTTTCGATGTCTTAAGGCTACAAAATCAGTCACAGTTTAAAAAAAAAACTATGATGATTGTTTTGCCCCAGAATGCTTATGTGTTAGGTAAGTGATCATCACCTTTGGACACTGTAGGTTATATAATCCAGTGCATTCTGAGTCAATGGTAATAACACATTTTAACAGGTTGATTACAATGGATTTTGTTCTAGAATAAGCATTCTAATTAGAGATGTACCCATTTAGGGTCTTTGTTGTGTTTATATTTTGGCACTATAACTGTTTTGTTATACCAACTGAAGCTAATATAATGTGAATACCCTTTCTTTAAAGTACTGGGAGCGGATGAAATACAGATGGAGCCACTTTGGTTTGTGTGTTTGACACAGAATAACTAAACACATATATCCCATTTAACACAGAAAATTGTGTCACAGCTTCCCATCTAATTAAAGTGTTCACCATTGTGAACAATGGTGCTTTGGTATGCTAATGAAAAGGATAAATGCATTAAATGAGTTAAAATGACTTTAGATAACACAACTTCTTCAGTTAATCCTGAGTCATGACACATTTAACACAAATCCAAGTGGCTTCATCTGTAGATTGAAAAAGTCCAATAGTCACGCAAACCGTCTCAATTCTGCTGAATTTTCTATACGCTTCAAACTATAACTAAGATGGTACTGCATGAAAGTTTGTGCTAAGCCAAATATCTTTGCATCAAGTGGGAACAGAAAAAGGCAGAGGAAGAAAGCTAACCAACAGTAAGTGCAACCTTTGGTAGTAACCATTGATAGATGCAATGGACACATGGGTTTACCCTTTATGCTAGCAAAGAAATAGAGCTCTTGTGTGTGCTAGCAAAACTTGTAAAGAGCATTAAACATACAACTGAATTGCATATAGTGATGGGCGAATTTATTCGCCAGGGGCGAATTCAAGGCAAATTCCCACGATTCGCCGCTGGTGAATAAATTCGCGAAATGCCAGCGAAAATTCGCCTGGCGAAAATTCACCAAAAAATGACGTGACGCGATGAAAACGACGCGACGCACGAGAAAAACTACATGACGTGCGTCGAAAATGACGCGACGCGTCAAAAGCGTGCCGCGTCTCGTTTCGCTAATTTTTTCCCCAATTCGCGAATTTCGCTGGAAATTCTCAAATTTTTCGGCGAAGCAAAACTGGGTAGATTCGCCCATCACTAATTGCATACAATGATCTGGAGTCTGCAAAAATATAAGTGCTATATAGTAATGTTTTCAGTTGTATTTTAGGGGTGCTAGCTAAACTAGTGATGTAACCCCCAGCTTATTATGTTTTAACATGAACTACACATTTAAACAGAAGATTGCATATTAAAAAAAACTGAAAATAAGGACCCAGCACAAAAGTTTAATGATGTATAAAGTAAGTACAGGCAATTAGTTAGGTTAGGCTGCAATCAAAGTGGCAAAAGGGAAGGTGGCAAAACACAAATGAATACAAGAGGATTTGTCAAGTTTTTAAATGGTTGGTGTTAAAGATACTTCCTAGGCAGCCTATGTCTGTTTAAAAAGCTTATATCGTTGACTGTGAGTGAAACCTAAGGTACCAGGGTAGATGTTGGTGGAAAAATAATTAATTCTGTTTAGAGAGATTGAGGTTTAGCATGACATTTAAGTATTTTTGAAGTTTGAAGTTATTACTTCAAATCTAGCTTAACCCCCCCAGTCATGACTGTATAGTCATCAAGGCACACATAAAATGTGTGTCTATTCAATTAATACTAGTTTAGTGTTTATTTTAAGTATTATTTATATACCTAACTTTTAATAAATATCAAATTAGAAGTAAAATTCAATTCAAAGTACTGCTAGTGCTATATTTAGAAAATTAAATGTAGTCCAAGTCATCATGTCTAAACTGCCTGATGGGTAAAAAATGCATTTAGAGGGATTTAGTCTGTCAAGTAGCCTTTTTAATTAGACCCTACAAAAAAGCTGTATAATTTGAATTGAAATTTTACCCTTCTATACAAAGAGAGGAGTTTCCCAGTAATTCATAATTGCATTTGAATGTAAATGGCTTCATGAATATATTAAAAAGAGGCCATGTCAGCAATCATGGTGGAAGAAAACATTGTGTTCAGTGTTTCTAGAATATTGTTCTTTTTTCCTTCAGAATAGAGATTGCACCTTATTGAAGCTTAACAAGTTTTCCTGCTTAGTGAACAAAAATTCTTACAATTAAATTAAAAAGCATTGTATTGTCACACGTTTTTTCACACCACTGAGTTTATTTGAGTTGTAACTTCCAAAACAATTACATAAAAAGCACAGGATCATTTAACAAGCTGCCAGAAGAATATATAAAAAAAACTAAAGGCTGATTATTTTCTTCTTCATTTCATTCAAACGAGGTACTGTATCTTATGAGGAACAATAAAGAGATGAATATGCTAATGTTTTAATTGTGTTTTGAATTTGCACTTAAATAAGAGTGCAGTTTATATATTATTATTATTATTATTAATAATAATAATAATTATAATAATTATGAAATCCTTTATCTGAAATGCTTTCTATATTTTGGACCACATTAAAAAACATTTAACCATTAAGACTATGAAGATTCTCATTCATCCAGGTCATGGTATATCTAAAGGTGGCCATACACGAAGAGATTCGCTCGTTTGGTGATGTTGCCAAGCGAGCGGATCTCTCCCCGATATGCCCACCTTGAGGTGGGCGATATCGGGCTGATCCGATCGTGGGCCCTAGGGCCCAACGTTCGGATCAGTACGGGCAGTCGGATCGCGGGACCGCATCGACGAACAGATGCGGCCGCGATCCGACAGGATTTTTAATCCTGCCCGATCGACATCTGGCCAACTTTCGGCCAGACATCGATCGGGAAAGCCCGTCGGAGGGCCCCCCACACGGGCAGATAAGCTGCCGACACAGTCTGTCGGCAGCTTTTATCTGCCTGTGTATGGCCACCTTTACACAAGTAACTCTGACTGGTGTAGGGGAGTTATCGGCATATAGACTCTTCCAACAATCCAATCACAATGGCACATTGTAACTCTTCAGAGTGGCGACATCTGAAATTCACAGAGGAGTTGATTCTGTGTAGTTACTATGATAGGATTACCAATGTGTCATGCAACTCCTAAACACAGGTGTTACTTCTCAGAGTTACATGAATGGATGTGTGAATAGTTATGAAAGTGCCAGGGTATAGATGTTAGAACAGCATTGTATGTAGCAGACAGTAGGTGTCGAAGGCCCCTGCCTCTGTTCAGGGATGGTTTCTCCACCTTAACATAAATCGCCTCTTTCACACCTCTTTTAAACCAGCTGTCTTTTTTATCCAAGATTTGGACATTGCTATCTTCAAATGAGTGTCCCTTGTCTTTTGGGTGTAGAAAGAAAGCTGAGTCTTATCCTGTAGAGTTCACCCTCCTATGCAATGTATAGATCAGGACACTCACCGCTACACTGGACTGTGTATACCACATTACTATATGGTATCATATGATGTCACATCTTTGTTTACATGTATACCTACGACAGAGAAATCAACTGCAGCAAGATAACACCCGTAGCAGTAGAACGAAGCTCAATCATAACCAAGTATGTTTGTTGTTAGATTTGTGCCTTAACACCACATACTTCAAGTACAAGGACCTTTTCTATGCATATGCAAATTAGGGTTTTTTATTCGGTTTGGTGGGCAGAAGGATTCGGCTGAATCCGAATCCTGCTCAAAAAGGCCAAATCCTGGCTGAATCTGGAACCAAATCCTGGACCGTTTGATATGCATCCAAGAGAGGGGTAACTTAAAAATGGAGGTATACAGGAAGCCCACTCACATGGATAAATATCTGTTGTTCGATTCCACCATCCACTGGAACACAAACTGGGTGTCATTAGAACTCTGCACCACAGGGCAGAATGTGTGGCAACTGATACAGAGTCCAAGGACAAGGAGCATAAACATCTCAGAAGAGCTTTGAAACCGCCCAGAGACACATAGTAGGCAAAACATTCTAAATGTAGCTGGAGTGTCTGAGAAACTCAGCAGGATACTCAACAAACACCACATCCATGTGTTTTTCAAACCTAGCAACACACTGAGACAAAAACTGGTACACCTGAAGGATTTAACTCCTAAAGGAAAACAAAGTATTGTGTTATATGCAGTCCAATGTAGCGATGAGTGCACTGATCTACAGATGCAGTCACTTGGATTTGTAAGTTAAATGTGTCGTGACTCAAGGCTAATTGAAGAAACTATGTTATCTAAAGTTATCTTAACTCATTTAATGCATTTAACCTTTTCATTAGCATACCAAAGCACCATTGTTTTCAACGGTGAACTATTTAATTGGATGGGATGCTGTTACACAATATTCTGTGCTAAGTGGGATAAATGAGATAGATGAGTTAAGTCACGACGCATTTAACTTACAAATCCAAGTGACTGCATCTGTATACATTGGGGAGACAAACCAACTACTCACTAAGCAAATGGATCAGCATAGGAGGGCGAACTCTACAGGGCAAGACTCGGCTGTCTTTCTACAACTTAAAGTCAAGGGACACTCATTTGAATATAACAATGTCCAAATCTTGGATAAAGAAGACCATTGGTTTGAAAGCGGTGTGAAAGAGGCAATTTATGTTAAGGCGGAGAAACCATTACTTAATAGAGGTGGGCCTTCAGCACCACTTGTCTGCTACATACAATGCTGTTCTAACATCTGTACCCTGGAGGTTTCAGAACTATTCACACATCCATTCATACAACTCTCAGAAGTAACACTTGTATCTAGGAGTTGCATGACACATTGGTAATGCTATAATAGTAAGTACACAGAATTTCAGATGTCGCCTCTATGAAGAGTTACAATGTGCCTTTGTGATTGGATTGTTGGAAGAGTCTATATGCTGAGAACTCCCCTACAACAGTCAGTTGAACTGAAGAAGCTGCTCGGATGAGCAGTGAAACGTCTTCATTAAAATTTCTCAGCAAGTCCAGTTGTTTTGAGTTACTTGTGTTAGATATTTAACCATTAAATAAATACAATAGAGTTATTTTGCCACTAGCGTGTTTTATGGAGATAATTATTGAGAAAAGGGAAATAATTTAAAAAACTATTGAACTATGTATGCAGAGAAAAAATAAATAATTTAAAAAATAGAACTATTTTCTTAAAATGGGAAACTGTATAGTCAATAGTCTTTCTGTATTTCAGAGCTTTATGGATAATGGGTGTCTCGCTAAGGGTTCCAATACCTTATTATAATTTATTACTAGTATGGCACTAACATGAAAGTACCATTATGCCAGTTTTAAATTTCTTGATCTTAATCTATGATCGAAGTATATATACCTGTATAGAGGGGGCACAAAGACAAAGCAAAGATGTTTTCATTATATATATAGCAGAGTGCAAAAAGCACAGCAATAATCCTTAAAAAAGAATAGAACTACAGAAATAAAGAATAGGGTTTAACATCCTATATAATAAAGTTGAAGTGTCTCTGCGTCCAGTCCCTGTGTCCGTGGAATTTGCTACTGCGCATGTGCCGACAGACCGCATTTACAAGTTTTCACCACTAGAGGTTGCCAATCCCTAGCTAATGCTATCAGTACCAATACTTAGTTAAGACACAGTTGAAGCCTGTAGAGAAGTGTGTAAGGTAATTGCCTCTGACCAGTGCTTTTAGTGTTCAATTCCCATTGAGTGATAATTTATGCTAGCAAAGTAGACGCGCAACTTCGCACCCTTACGCTGTGGTGTGTTTTAGCATTGTGGGTGATAGTCTGAAAAACGTAAATACGTTACCATTCGCCGACCAGAGTGTAAATTCGCACGTTAGTGAATTTGCGTAGCGCAGGCGAAAATTCGCCTACAACAATTCTGTTTTTATAAATGTTTGACTACATATGTTCTAGCGCCCGTTAATTAAACGGGCTTAATGTAAAGTTCAAGTGTCTCTGCGTCCAGTCCCTGTGTGAGTGGAATTGCGCTACTGCGCATGTGCCGCACGGACCGTCTCTGGCAAATTTACGCTAGGGAAGTAGATAGATGCGCAACTTCGCACCCTTACGCTGTAGTGTGTTTTACCATTGTGGGTGATAGTCTGAAAAACGTAAATACGTTACCGTTCGCTGACCAGAGTGTAAATTCGCACGTTAGTGAATTTGCGTAGCGCAGGCGAAAATTCGCCTACAATTCTGTTTTTATAAATGTTTGACTACATAGCAACATTTTGCTAAGAGTTTCTTGACTCATGGAATGGTCCTATGGATATCAATAAACACAATCATTTAGAGAAATAAGGTTTTCCTTGAAGATTTAAATGCACCAATATGTTTCACTTTAAATGTAAAGTCTGTTATAATTTCCCCTTTAATTTGTTTTATGTTTACATCATGGAGTTTGGCATGCTTTTAACTGTCAGGGGTATTAAATAATACAGCTGGTTTATCTACATTATACAATTTTTTTTCTGATTAGTGGGCGGTTATTGAAATTGCAATTGCATGGCACCAATCATATATAACAATATGTAATGAGTAATTATTTACTCATTTGTAATGTAGCACAGTGGCTATATTGCTAATATCTTCCAGCAGGATTTTGTAGCATTCAATATGAGTTTGGTGCCTATTAACATATTAATTATGTATGTAAGTTCAGCATTTCATTTTGATTTTTTTTTTTAATCTGCCCAAAGGGCTTCTTGAAACATTTTAAGGTTCCAAACTATTTTTTACAAATACTGGAAGAATAGATTAACTGAAAATGCATTGGACTATATGCAGTAACTAAATAAATTAGTAAGGAGCTTGGCAATCATAATCACAATGGGGCACATTTACTAAAGTGGACATTTTCTCCTCATCTACTGTAAGTTCATCAAAGCTCAACTCACTTTGCCAGTATGTGCTATATTTACTAAAAATCATAAGTTCATGTTTTCAAGAGAAATTTGGTGAATTTTTTCTTGGCGAAAAATTCACCTGTATATATTTCTTACATACAATAGCAATGGGGAAATTTCGGTAGAGAAAATTAGCATGTACTGTAAAGGGCAATTTATAATGTAGCACAGTGGCTCTATTGCTAATTTCTACTGAGTTTTAAAAGTGGCTGCTCTATCTTAATAACAGTATTTCATCAGCCTGAGCCTTGTGTGCTTAGTGAATTGGAATTTTTTTACTGGAGAAAGTTCACCTGGAGAAGAGAGTTGAATTTCCACCAAATCAAAAATATTTTTCACCTCTATGAAGGTAATTCTCCAAAACTTGGTGTATTCTCCTTTTAGTAAATTGGCAATGTTGATGGCAATCTTTATTTTTGGTGAAACTACTCCAAATTTTCACTTTCACCCTTTAATAAATATGCTCCACTGTGTGTAATACAGCAAATATATTGATTCTGATTACACCTGTGAGGGTCCAAGTATCATCATATGTAGTGACACCACAACCTCAAGGATCATGCCAACCATAATGTCTAAATAAACTAATGATCCTCTCAAACCCATCCACCAGCAGGTAATCCCAGTCCTTTTGCAAACTACAAATGTAGGGAACATTGAGTTCCTTGTGTCCCCTTTGCTTTGGTCCCAACCAGACTCAATCCTGCTTCTTTTTCATAGTGGCCCTGGTCTGAGGTGACATTAGTGATATTCCACATCAAGTGTAATGAAGGAAGAAGGAATCCTGTAAGCTGGGAACTGCTTTCTGGCAGGCTGTTGTTGTCCCCTCTCAATGTAACTGAATGGAATGCAGTGGGACATGGGTTTTTATTATTGAGTGCTGTTCTTAGATCTACCAGACAGCTGTTATCTTGTGTTAGGGAGCTGTTATCTGGTTACCTTCACATTGTTCTGTTGTTAGGCTGCTGGGGGGGGGTAGAAGGGACCAACTTGCATTACAGCAGTAAAGAGTGACTGAAGTTTATGAGAGCACAAGTCAAATGACTTGGGGCAGCTGGGAAATTGACAATATGTCTAGCCCCATCTCAGATATCAAAATAAAATATAAAAAAGTCTGTTTGTTCTTTTGAGAAATGGATTTCAATGCATGCAAAATTCTGCTGGAGCAGCACTATTAAGTGATGCATTTTGAAAAAAAAAAGAAAAAATTCCCATGACAGCATCCCTTTAAATAAGAGAATGGATTCCCGAAGCCATGAAAACATTTAATGAAAAAAAAGAAAAATATACTGAGGTACTGGCAGGCACAGAAAAGTCTGATCAAAGGGGCTAAATGTCAGGACAGACAGCTAGCATTGAAGGTCCAAAAAACAAGTCAAGCGCAGAAGTCCAGAGGAAAAGTCCAGAGAGCAGTCCAAGGTCAGTGCTGGGATGTCCAACAAAGCAGGCAGGGAACCAGGACAAGTGTATAGGAATAGGCAGAGGGCTCAGAGACTAGGAACTTGGAATAAGGCATGGGTGCAATGGAGTTGCAGGCTAGATCTGGCTATGGATCTTAATGATCATGCAACCAGAAGTTGCCAGAGGCTTATAAATGGGCAAGTGTGCAGCAGAGAGAGACAGCATAAGTCAATCATAACAAACCCGCACTGACTCTTACGGTTGAACTCCATGGCGTGCTGTCAGATGAAAACACTGCACACTGCATGTAATTTTTACCTGTGATTTCTCATTCACTTCCTTTATCTTCTGGACATCTGATATGTTGCATGCGTGTTATTGCATGGTGACGGATCACTACTTGGCATGCAGGGAGTTCAGCCTAAGATGCCCCAGTAAAATGAAACAGGTTCAGATACACTCACGATCCATAGAAATTTCTCAGTCAGCTTGCAGCTCAGCTCCCTTCAAATCACGTGACTCAACGCGATGCATCACCAGAAATAAACACAAATTGAAGAAGTGAGGCTGTGTTTCAAACGGTGTACCCTTGGTACCTCCAAAACATTTATTGGTGCAGAACAAAGCCAAACGTTTCAGAAGCATCATGCTGCCTTCCTCAGTGGTACAGTGCACAATGTAAAGTGAACAATAAGCCATACAAATAGGCGCTAAGTGCCTCCACCCCCCTCACGTGCCCATATTGTCCAAACAGATTGCTGATAGCCTGTAAGCGTCGTTCTTTTCCCAGAAGTGACGTCATGCCAACCAAACTCTGGATGTTCACGTTCACAGACGCCATCTTGACAACCATTCAAACTTTCAATAAAATAACTTTATCCGGCTGTCAGTTCCATTGTAACACAAGAGATGGACTCAACAACCATGTGAACTGTGGGATCGTAAATTATATTTTAAATCGCAACAATGACCATATTTAAATGTGAATCATTTGTATAAATAAAATATATTATGATAATTAACTTATTGAGTATGACCTTGAGTTACACACAAACACCAGCGCAGGAAAAGACCAATAGAAAATAGACAAAATAAATAAAAAACTATAACCAAAATTGGAACTGCGCTCAAAAAGGTGCCTACCCATTATGACATTCTTTATATCAAAGTTGTCATAATGGTCTAAAAATAACAAGTGCAAAGACTTCAATTACAGGACATAGAGATTGATTCATAAAAACCAATGATACTCAATACGTTCATTTAAACCATGTGGTGTAACAGTATTTAATCTGTATCTCCATCTAGCCTCCCGTTGTAATAATAACCTTTCTCTGTTACCCCCTCTCCTTGGTCTGGACACCTGTTCTAAAATCTGAAATCTCAGCAGATGCATTATGTCCCTTCTCTTTGAAATGTCTTGCGATTGGGGTATTTTTGCTTGTGGCAATATCTGATTTATGATTAGATATCATGTCCTTCACACACTGAATGGTTTTGACAACATACCCCAACCCGCAAGGACATTTGAAATAGTAAACTACATAGGTACTCATATATGTATGATAACCAAAAAATTGTATTGCCCTGCCTGTGTTAGGGTGCATAACCTTGTCAACTTTAATGATGCTATTGCATTGTGCACAATTCCTGCACGGGAAAGTGCCATCAAGTGGTTTCTTGAGAAAGGTTTATTTCAATGCTTTTTCTTGGAAATCAGCATGGACCAATATATCCTTTAGATTTCTATCTCTTTTAAATACAAAGAGAGGTTTGTCCCATACTGTGGATCATCCTGTAAGATTCTTTAGAATTATCTTCTTGATCTTATCTGATTGAGGACAATATGTTTGCACAAAAACAGTCCTTTCTTGAAGTTCAGGGGATTTACTCCTTAGTAGCGAGTCTCTGTCAGTATTATACATTTTATTTTCCACATTAACTAAGATTCTTTTACGATAACCTCTCTCCAGAAACTTCTGTTTGAGGTCTGCAATTCTCCTGGGTAATTTAACCTCATTGCTGACAATTCTTTTCGTGTGGAACATTTGGCTATATGGGATTGATTGTACCTGTGATCTAGGATGGAAGCTATCAGCATGCAGATAGCTGTTAGTTGCCATTGGTTTCTGGTATAAATCAGTCTCTAGCCTGCCTTCATTCTCGGAAATTCATACATCCAAAAATTAAACTGTTTCTGAGGAAAAAGTACAGGTGAATTTAATCGTAGAATGACAATTATTCTACAAAATTCAGCAATTGTTTAGAGCCTGTCCGTCTAAGAGGCCCCAGTGGCTCAGTAGAACAGTGCAGGTATGGTTCACCAAGAAGACAAGAGCTAGATTTCCTGACATCAAGGCTATAGAGATTAATTACCAAGATGACAAGTGCCGGATAGGTAAAAATGGGAAAATTATATTTTTACAAATATGTGTCAAATTCCCTAGGATCTGAACTTCAAATGTCAATTAGATTTACAAGTTTCTTGTAAAATACTGTATAGTGGTACCCTTTACATATGTGAAACATAACATCATAAATTAAGTAATGGTCCTAATATTATCTTGCCCCCTCACATGAAAACACCCATTGTACCGATCACTGTAAGTGAGGAACAAGGCTCAAAGCACAACATGGTAAGGTACAAAAAAGCCCTTGCTCTTTTTTTGTACCAAGAAAAATCATACAATTCAAGGATGTGTAGTGTATCATATTCCCATATAAAAAGCCCAATATTTCAATCTATTATCAGATTATCACACTTAGAGGTTATTTACTATTTTACCAGAAACAAACTTAACCTAACTACCATTACTGAATTTGACTTATTTACTAATATTCCAGGTCAAAACAATTGAAAAAAATCCTTACATTTTTCCAGTTTCTATTAAAAAAAAAATGGCTTTCAAATTGAATAGTACAACTTTATTGAATTGCCACTCAAAAAACTTGAGTTTATCAATTTTTCAAGTGAAAACCAGCTTCAAACACTCCTAAAATTTGTGAGGGTTAAAAACATCTTCAAATGGCTGAAGAGTCATCTGCCATTGACTTTTACATGCATTTGACAGGTCTGACAGGTTTTAGGTGGAATATTTTTGGATTCAGACTTTTAGCTGCTTTGGGATATAATAAATCTTTAAAAATTTTCTATAAATTTATTTTTTCACTAAAAACTCCACTTGAAAAAAAAAATCAAGTTTCTTTTTATTAAATGAATCCTTGAAGTGCATATCCTGTAGTACTTGTTAATGTGATAAAATACCTCTGGAAAAAACTGTGAAAAGCTGGGAAAAAGATGCTATGACCATGGTGCTGAAATTAAAAAATGACTGCCTTCATCCAAAAACATAATCTGCCCCTATATATTCAATGCTTGTAGAAACAGACTAAGCCTTGTTCTATTTTGGTTTTTCTAGAAAACAAAAGCTTGGTGATTTGGTAACTAGGTAAGTCTAGGTAACTAGTGATGGGAGAAAATTCACAAAACAGTGAACATTTTGGCAAAATGCTTTAACGTTTATGGGTGTCAATTTTTTTGTTGTTGAGGAATGCTGCCTGTCAAATTTGCTCATTACTATACATAAGAATGATATCAGTATTATTATGTAGAATAAATTGTAAACAGATTGTAACATATGTATGAATAATTTAGTTGGTCCATGCGGTAATCCGCACCCCTGACCAGATTTTGGCAAATTGTTTGACAGAAGCATTAACAGATGGTACCGAAGATAAAGAACAAAGAAAAAGAAAATGCTTTGGGATGTAAACCATAACAATTAAAAAATCGAGATTGACCAGTAGAAGCATGAGTTGCATTATTATAAGCAAATTCTGCCCAGGGTAATAGTTCAGCCCAATAGGATTGGTTGTCAGAAACATAACACCTTAAGAATTTAACCCTTTAAGTTTGACCATTGGTTTGAGGGTGGTATGCTGCAGAAAATGATAAATTAATCCCCACCAAAGAGCAGAACTTAGAAATGAACTATACCCCTCTATCACAAACAATATTAACTAGAAAACCATGTAATTTGAAAATATTAGAAATAAATAACTCAGCTGATGTCTTAGCAGATGGGAGGTGTGGGAGGGAAATTAAGTGACTCATTTTGCTGAACCTACCCACCACCACCCAAATCACAGTTTTCCCTTGAGATGGAGGAAGGTCAACCTCAAAATCCATAGACAGATGGGACCAGGGTCTGTCAGGAATAGGCAATGGCCTTAGCAATAACTGTGACAGGTTTCTAGAAGATTTTGATCTTTGACAGACAGGGCACAAATTCATAACATTTTTGACATCTTGTCTAAATGAAGGGCACCACACATTACAAGATAATAAAGATAAAGTTTTTGAAATACCAGGATGTCCCACCATTTTATAAGTATGAGCCTCACCCAGAACCTGTTCCCTTAAATCCATTGGTACAAATAACCTCCCAGGAGGAGTATATACGGGGGCAGAAGATTGTACTGGGGACAGTAGTGTGGCAAGATCTGACCCCTGGGCTGCCACAATCAACTCACTTGGAATGATCGGAACACACTTACTAGGTTCAGACGGGTTAGACTCAAAACTCCTAGAGAGTATGCCTGCCTTAGGGGCCGATTTCCGAAATTCACGTGAAATGATCGAAGTTCGATCGAATTCGACCACAAAAACCTGTTATACATTGAGTCTGCTAAACTCTCTCTCTCGCTTAATGATCGTACAAATTTTTCGTGAAATAGGATATTCAAATTTTGCTTCTTTGGTCATCGAATATTGAATATTGAATGGATCGAATAGATCGAATGATCGGATATTCGATCAATTCCAAATTTTAAAGTTATTCGACTGCCTACTTCGCCAGATTGAACATACTTTGCAATAGAAGGCTATGGGAAGCTGCCCATAGGCTTCTGAGAGCCCTGCTCGAATACCATTCGTACAATCGGAGCATTCGATTGTTCAAATCGTACAAATTTTTTTTGTGAAATCGAATGATCGGTATCCGATCGTACAAATTCATCGAGAAATCGAATAGCGCACAAAATGATAGCTTAAAACAATTCGATAAGCATTCGATGGTCGAATGCTTATCGGATTTCGAATTTGGTCAAGCAAATTTTTGGGAATAATAGTAAATTTGCCCCCTGGTGTTTCTGGAACCAGGCTTGTAAGCGAGAGAGAGAGTTTAGCAGACTCAATGTATAGCAGGTTTTTGTGGTCAGTGAAAACTGTTATGGCAGGTTTAGCCCCCTCTAATAAGTGTTACCATTCCTCAAAGGCCCATTTGATAGCCAACAATTCTCAATTCTCTATTCTCCCATTACTAGTGATGGGAGAATCTGTTGCGTTTTGCTTCACCGAATAGTTTGCGGATTTCCAGCAAAATTCGCAAAATGAGATGCGCATTGCGATTTCACATCAAACTAATTTGACGCGGATACGTACGTGCTTTTGACGTGCGACAGTGCAATTTGATAATTGATAATTTGATAATTTGTTTGTGTCACCTTTTTCAAGCTTTGGGGCTACCAATAAAACATTTTCCCTTACTTTCAAGCTTTGTAGGCTGTGATGATAAATGAATATGGCATCTTTTGCTTTGTGACTGAATGTGCTGAATAGCATTGGAGTCAAAGAGAAGATCAATTCACACACTTGTTTCACTTAGTACACTGCTACACACATGTGCTGCATTGTTAGAGGACTCCTATCTTTTCAAAAGTCAGCTTCTTAAAAACATCTGTACATGTTTTACATTACCTCTGGTTGACTAGTAATTGTATCTACTACTCCTTATTGATATGTTTAACAAAAAAGTACCATCTATTTTTTTTTATTATTAATAGCTTACTAACACAGGCTAAACTATTAATAATTCATCTGAACACATAGGGGGCAAACTTACTATTATTCCCCATACTTAGCTTGACCAAATTCGCAATTCGATAAGCATTCGACCATCGAATTCGGTAGGTTCAATCTGGCGAAGTAGGCAGTTGAATAACTTTGATTGAATTGAATTATCAAATATCTGATCATTCGATCTATTCAATCTATTTGATATTCAATGATCGAAGAGGCCAAATTTGCATATCCGATTTCGCGAAAAATTCGTACGAAATGGGAAGCTCGTACAATCGGTATTCGATCGAACTTCGATCATTTTACGTGAATTTCGTAAATCGGCCCAATAATATTAGGGTGCTGTGTATCCCACATTAAGACCAATAAACTATACATTAATGCCAATGAACCATATATTTATGTCTAAATGTAAGTAGTCATAATTGTGTTATATTGTCCAAACAAGTACCATGAGAGCTAGCTAAATGAAAAATAAATTCCAAGTATACAGATTTTAACAAAAGTTTGCAAATTTTATTGCAAATGCAATAGAAAAGCAATGCACAATTGTGCAATTTAACAAAAAAAATTAGATTGCAGGAGGGGGAGGAGGAGGGTTCTCCCTCCTGCTGTGCAGAAGGTCCTTCATCTCCTGAACCTCCCTCGTCAGGAAGGCTACCTGCTGCACCAGGAGCTGAATATGTTGCAACAGCTCCTCCTGCTGCTGCTGCTGCTCCTTCTCCTCCATTTGTGTAGCAGCATCTGCTGCTGCTACCTCTGCCGGTGGTGGAGGTGGTGGTGGCGGTGGCGGCCTTGCAGCAGGTTCTGCTGCCTCCTCCTCCTCATCGGCTGCAGGCTGTTCCACAGCCCCCTCCTTCTTCAGGATCTTGGATCCATTCCACTGGCAATCAAAGAATTTCTTTTTGAGTAATACAGCACTTGCATTTGTACAGTACATATTATACAGGCTGAGGTGTTATGTTACTACAAGAAAACCATCATCAATAAGGATGGGGTGGGCAAAACCATTAAATGAGGTTGTTAACTAGTGATGGGCGAATCTCCCGAGTTTCCAGAGAAATTCGCGAATTGGCGAAAAATTCGCGAAGCGAGTCGCATCGCGTCAACTTCAGCGCGTTGCGTAGTTTTCGATGGGCCCAAATTCCCCTAGCAACCATGCAATGATTTGAATAAGAGACTGGAATATGAATAGAAGAGGGACTGAATTGAAGGATCAGTAATAAAAAGTAAAAATAACAATACATTTGTAGCCTAACAGAGCATTTGTTTTTTAGAAGGGGACGGTGATGCCCATTTGAAAGCTGCAAACAACCAGAAGAAAAATAACTATAAAACTATAAATAATAAATAATGAAAACCAATTGAAAAGTAGCTTAGAATTGGCTTAGAAAATGAGAACCACCCCTTTTTGAAAGTTTTTTTGCAGCAGATAATCTCCATTTGACAGCTCATGTACTTGTTATCTAACTTGTCTGCAATTATATGACAGTCAAAATCAACTCTTCCAATCCTAATTAAAGTATTCATTTAAATATGTTTTTGATGTAAAATAGCAAATCATTATAAAACAAGTTGCGACTTTATTGTAATAAACAAGAGAATTCTATGTTATCTTTTTAAATAACTCTACCTTCCAGCTCCTCTTGCACTTCCTCCACAAGTGCTGTGTGCCTCCTCTTTAGGTCACTCCATATCCTCTGGAGACTACGAAGACGCACATTGAAATGCCGCCGCAGCCGGCGCCTCAGCCCCTCATCATATTTTGGCATAGTGCCTGATTCCTGGGGTTCCAGCGTGCCTGCGCCTTTAAGTACCAAGAAGGCGTGCGCACTAGGGGGAAGTCCGGAAGTGGAGAGAGGAGCGGCTGCACCACTAGACCACCAGGGTGAGTTGATGTTACAATCCCCTTATATATTTATACATAGTTATCATATCAACCCTTAAGCACCTCTTCTCCAGCGTGAACATCCCCAATTTGGCCAGTCTTTCCTCATAGCTAAGATTTTACATACCTTTTACCAGCTTAGTTGCCCTTCTCTGTACCCTCTCTAATGCAATAATGTCCTGTTTGAGTGAGGGAGACCAAAACTGTACGGCATATTCTAGATGTGGCCTTACAAGTGCTCTATAAAGTGGAAGAATGACCCCCACCTACCGTGACTCTATGCCCCTTTTAATACAGCTCAAGACCTTATTGGCCCTTGATGCTGCTGACTGGCATTGCTTGTTACAGCCAAGTTTATCATCTACAAGGACTCCAAGGTCCTTTTCCATAATGGATTTGCCTAGTGCAATATGAGAAGCAACATTTTTAGAACCCATATTAGACCTCAACCATAAGAAATTAGCCAACTAAGCTGCAATATTAGAAGCAACATTCTTTGGAAGCCATGTTAGACCTCAACTACAAAAAAAAAAAAATTGTCGACAATGCAGCAGTAGTATCTGTGACAGCAGTAGGAGCCTTGATGATAGGCCCCCACCAGAAAAAAATTGCTGACAATGCAGTAATAGTATCTGTGATAACAGTAGGAGCCTTGATGATAGGCCCCCACCAGATACAAAATTTGCTGACAATGCAGCAGTAGTATCTGTGATAGCAGTAGGAGCCTTGGCAGGCCCCCACCAGATAAAAAAAATTGCTGACAATGCAGCACAGCAGCAGTACTACTAGGGCTAGTAGCAGGCTGCAGCAGCAAGGGCAGCAGGTGCAGACAGATGGGGAATAGGCAATACTGCTGAGGAGGAGAGTATAGGCAGCAATGGAGAGAGGAGGCTACATCTGTGAGGAGGAGGAGAGGAGGCTAGTCTCTGCTGTCTGCAATGGGCACTTGGATACCCCCGCTTATCCAGGCTTCATTCATTTTTATGAATGACAGTATATCCATGCTGCCAGTGGATAGCCATGTCCGCTTTTCAGTGACCACCCCACCTGTGGCACTAAAGACATGCTCTGACAGGACACTGGCAGGGGGGCAAGCCAGGGTGAACTATGCCAGTTCTGGCCACTGGTCAAGCCTCGATACCCAAAACTGTAACATGTAGTCAGACACCATATGCTCTACCCGCTGCTGGTGGTGGCTCTGGGTATTGGCCAGGCCTACTGCTGCATTTTGAGGCTCTAAAAAGCTCTTCCACACACCCACAAGATCTCCTCCTTTGCTGCTGCTGCTGCTACTGCTAGGCCCACGTCTCTGCTGGTTATGTGGAGTGGTGGAGGCCTGATGTGTCAGACTGGGGGGAAGGCCTCCACGAGTCTGTGTCAGCCCTTCTCAATTGACCCACCCTCCTCTCTCTCTAGCTGGGTACAAGGAACTCCCCCAACTGTCCCTTGTACTCTGGGTCAAGCAAAGTGGCCACCCAATAATCATCCTTGTCTTTGATGGAACAGACCCGGGGATTGCTCTGGAGGCAAGTCTGCATATGGGCAGCCATGTAAAAGAGGTGCCCCCGACCAACCTCTTCTTGACTGCATTCCAGATGCAGCAGGTCATCTGGCTCAATCTGCCCCTGCTCTGTAGCCTCCCAGCTGCAGACAATAGCTGCGGTGGTTGGGTGGCGTGCGCCCTGCTCCCCATGCTGCGCAGGTACCCAGTCCTCCTCTCCCTACGTACCTTCTCCAGCATGTAACCCAACCCTTGGTAGCTCTTGAGGAAGCACTGCACCACTAGGTTGAGGACATGTGCAAAGCAAGGCACGTGTGTCAGGTGGCCTAAGCGGATGGCGACCAGCAGGTTGCGACCGTTGTCGCAAAAAGCGTTACCTGCTTGGAGCTGGCGGGGAGTGAGCCTGGAAGGCGGCCATGAGCTCAGGTGCAGTATGACTCCTCTTGCCCAGGGAGAGGAGTTGCAGCACAGCCTGACATTGCTTGTGCTGAGGGAAAAGTGAGCATGTGGGGTTTGCCCTGTACCCCATGGGGAGGCACCTGTAGCACGAGGGGAGCACCCCTGCTTTCATCCTACCCAGTACTCATCAGGGTGACCCAGTGTGCAGTGTAGGATATGTACCTCCCCAGCCCATGCCTACTGGTCCATGTGTCAGTGGTGCCCTACCGTACGCCCACAGGCTTTGGGCCTAGGTGCAGTGCTGCCCTGTTGCCTGCCCCCACTAGCATCAACACACAGTTTCCCCCCCCGAACTGCTGCTGTTATCCTCTTGAGCCGGCTCCCAGGGTCTGTCATCCCCCAGACCAAACCCTGCCTCATACATGGCATCGACTCCCACATCCAGCATGCTGGTGCCTGCCCCACATCAGCGGCCTGCTGTACTGCCATTAGGGGACCCTGCCCAATATCCCCTACTGGTGATGTGGGCTGTGCCATGACCTCCTCCTCCTCATCAGACAGGAATGCCCCCCCTTATTCGTGCCTGATCCTGGTAGATCCTGATAGATCCTGGGTGTCTGGACCCAAGTCCACCTCAGGATCAAATAATAGGAGGGATGGAGTGTCCCCCAGCTCTGAGCTAGCAGGTGATGCCAGCTCCTGCCACTCACTGATGCCTGCTGCACACGAGGTAGTCTGGGTCAGCCAGTCTACCCCACCGCTTCTACCTTATGCAAGCGTATGGGTCGCGGAGCAGTGGCAAAAAATCTGGCACAGTCCTGTGGTCATTCAAATTAGAAGAAAAAATTTAAATATTGTCAAGATATAAAACTAAGAATAACCTCAGCAGGTCCCAGAAGATGTCATTAACAAATTCCTGGAACACAGCTGCCACTTTGCAAAGACCAAATAGCATAACCAAATATTCATAGTGGCCATCCCTGGTGTTAAAGGGTGTTTTCCACTCATCCCCTTCTCTGATACGAATGAGGTTATACAGTATGCACCCGTAACGTCAAGTTTGGAATAGATGTTGGAATATATGAGTTATTACAAAGCAATTCTTCCTTTGATACAAATTTGATTTTCCTGTATAATACTCAGTACATTATAGCTGATCTAAGCT
>CM044432.1:133913364-133945184 GCA_024363595.1 Xenopus borealis
AATGTTTGACTACATATGTTCTAGCGCCCGTTAATTTAACAGGCTTAATGTCTAGTAGTAAATAAAAGCTGAAATACATAAGTACATATAAATAAAGTATAAACCCTATATGACCTAACACAGGCAATGTTTGGTAACATGAAATGAGTGAGGTTGTAAAAAAATGAGAATAAACATTTTAATCATTGGTATATGTAAAAAATAGGACAATTCATTGAACTTTCTAACTGACTAGAAAACAATGTTACCTTTAAAATGTTTTCCATTTAAATTACATATACTGCATACAGTATACCAAAAATAGGACTTTTTAAAAATCACACATTTTTCGGAATTTATTAAACCCTGATGATGAAAAAATCTGACAATTAAAATCCAGCATCTCAAACTTTTATTTTGGGTGGAAAATGTTAATTAAATAAATAAATAAGCCTAAAAAACAGATTAGATATGCTAGGAGTTTGTAGCAGCAAATGATGAGATAAATTTTTGATACATGTATTTGTGGGACATCATCTTTATGGATTGTTTCTTAGGAGGAACCTACAGTAACTGTTGTTCCTTGAGGTCTTGGCTGAGTTCCTAAGATTTTGGCATGGTATCACAGGCAAACAGAAAGTGCTGTAAGGTATCCTTAAATACAGTCACCTGAGAGCTTCCATTTAACTAATACTTAAAGAGCTACTGACACCTGAAATTAAACTCCTTTTTACATCTATTATAATAACTGGCTTTGAAAGCTACTTCTAAATTTGCCATAAAGTATTTGCATGATGCTTTTACATTCCCTGTCTGATCCCCCATGTTCCTGTATGAGGGGGCTGCCATATTTGTGCAGCAGGCATCTGTTATCATTACAAGCTGTAACTAACAGACTGAGATGGGACTGTTAGGTTGGCAAAGTCAGAGTGTCAGAGTGTCAGAGAGTCAGGCTTAGGAAATCCAACTAACAATTATATACAAAAACAAAGCTCTCAGAAAAAAATGATCACCATGACCTATAGGTAACATGTAATGTACATTAATACAGTATGTTAAAATTCATTTTTTAATGTCAGAATCACTTTAAGACAATTATGCAATAATTATAACTTAATTTCAGTTTTTAAGACTTTTTTAAAGAGACCATCAACGCATGAAAACTTTTGACCCACAGGAAACCAGATATGGTTAATAAAAACTGAAAAACGTCTGTCTATAAACATTATTTTGAGGTCAAATAACAATAAGATATGTACTCTTCTTAAAACAGGCAATGTATGGTAACATGATAAGAGTGTAAGGGGCACATTTACTAAGGGTCGAATTTTGAGGGGTTTTAACACAATTCAAATTATGGAACGATTGAATATAAAAAATTCCATGGATCGATAAAATTGTTCGAATCGAACGATTTTAAGCATTCAATCAAATTTTATTTATTCGATCAAAAAAACTTGAAAAATCGTATGGGAGCATCCCATAGGGATGTATAGCAATTTGGTAGGTTTAATCTGCCGAATTGTTATATCAATTTGTTTTTTAAAGGGCCAGTACTTCATCAATTGAATTCGAATTTTCGAGTTTGACCAATTTGAATCGAATTTTGGGCTATTCGATAATCGAATAAATAAATAATTCTGAATTTTGAGTTTTTTTAATTCAAATTTGATTAAAATTTTCACTTCAAATAAATTCGACCTTTAGTAAATGTGCCCGTTAGTGTATGTAAGGGGGTTATTTATCAAACTCCAAATTTATTTCAGCATTTTCTGCTACAAACTCAGATCAAATCCGCGAGCAGGTTTTTATGCTTATTTATTATTACATTTTCCTGAAAATTAGCTTTGCAGAAAAAAATCAGACTTTCACAATTTTGTCGGATCTTTCACCCAAAAATTCTGAAAACTTGCGAGAAACTCAGCGCACATCAAAAATCATTGAGACTTCTCCAAATACTGCATATTTGTGTCTCTCCTAGCTACTTGGGTAACAAGAGATGAAGATGGATTTGCCTCCAACACTTCTCAATACATTTTTTCAGGCCTGACACCTTGCAATTAGGAAAGGACATATAAGCACTTAGTCAAACCAAAAATATATTAAGTACATTGAGGTTTGTCAACAAACCTCCTAGAATATAAAATATTAGAAAACTGGCGTGTGACAAAAAATTATAATTAATAGCATATAATTATTACAACAATGGTATCTTGTTTTGCTATAAAATCAACCTTATGCAAGACACAGAACTATGCATATATAACATAGTTACATAGTTACATAGTTAAATTGAGTTGAAAAAAGACAGAGTCCATCAAGTTCAACCCCTAAAACCTAGCATACATACACACATTCATCGCCACTCTTTCAAACACAAACCATATATGCCCATAGCTATACTAACTCATCTCCAAAGTGACCCTACGTAGCAGTTGTAACAAATACCATCCTTATTATGTGTAACGTGTAGAATTCGAAAGGCACATTTTTATCACTCATTTTTCAAACAGCACTTAAATATACTAAAATCCACTAAATATTTTGCAAAAATTTATCAAGTAAATTTACAGTAAAGAATGCTGAATCCTACCATCTGGCAGCTACCAGGGCTCTCTCTAAAGCTCCTATGAGTTGTAAAATTTCCAGGTACTTGTAATGTTTCTATGTGTTGTTTCACATATAAACTCCCCCTCCTCTCCTACTTCAAATCAAAATAATTAAAAAGTAACTCCATAAAAACCTAAGCTTTTTGAAGTAAACATAATCAAGCAACTTTGCAATATACATCAATTAGAATATATGCAGACATTTCATGATTTTAATGGTTTCTGACAGTTCCCTAAGCCTAGCCCCATGCTCTCCTAATGATCTTTCTGACTACTTTGCTGAGCTGGCTGACTATTGTTACTTTGTATCAGCAGCCATCTGTCCTCAGCCTGGATCCTCCAAACCTCACAATTCTCTGCACACGTGATTTAAATAAGGAATGGAACATCACAGCGCAATGTATTGTGAATTATGCAGTTCCTACATTCTGTTTGTAAGCTCAGGAGAAGTTGTTACAATTTGTAACATCAATGTTTTAGTCCCTCCTTCCTTTCCTGAAGTTCAAATGATGCAAAAAGAGAAGAACTGTTGAACAGCTGGATTTCAGCATAGAAAATGTTATTTATTCATATGTTTTGAAACACAGGTCACTGTGATGGATATATTATGGGTTTCTATGTTATGTGGGCCTCTTTATACAATTTTGGTTTGGAAGCCGGAGTTCCCTTTTAACTGCTCCTCCAGCTGCCAATTCCTCAAATCAAAGTCACTCTATTCAGTAAACACTTACCATTTACATCCGATTTCATAAGTCACAGCCGAGATGTATTTCCCTCTTGGACAATTTCCTCCTATCAGTGAACTCATTATGCTTTGACATGTAGGGGCAGATTTATTAAGGGTCAAAGTGAATATTCAAATTAAATTTGAATTTTTAAAATTCAAATTTTTGGGTCATTTTGGGCTACTTCGACTATCAAATAACCCAAAATTCGAGTTGAGCTTAAATAAATAAAAACATTTTAATTTCAAAGTACTGTCTCTTTAAAATCCTTTGAATTTAACATGTTGCCACCTTAAAGCTGCTGAATTGCCATTTTAGCGTATGTGGGACCTCCTAGAACTGGTCCTATGAAATTGAAGGATTTTTTTGAAAATCGTTCGAATCGAACAATGCATTTCAATGATTTCAATGATTTCAATGATTTTTTTTTAATCGAAAATGGAATTTCGCAGTTTTTTAACTTCGAACTTTGACCCTTAGTAAATCTGCCCCATAAATTTAAAACTAGTATAAAGCCCATCCTAATAGTGTTATTAACTAGAGGCATATTCCCCCCAAATAATGTTTCTCAAACAACGTATATGTCCATGTACTGTATATAATCGAGTCAAACCAACTTTGAGCCCTCTGCAAATTTTATAAAAAAACATTTTTTACAACTACAGTATTTTCAAACATTTTGCTTATCTGTGTGAAGTTCACTGTTACCATCCACATGCATACATCCAAAAATTAATATATGTACACTAAAGTACTTGCATGCATAAAAATTAATAACCAGACAGTACATATTAAATTTAAAATATTTAAAATATAAAGTGATGAGAGAATTTGTTATAGTCCATTAAAATATGTGAATACTAAATTTTTTCATGCATTAGTCACAACCAATTCTGACTACTTTATCTTAACCTCTGTAAAATACAAAATCACCCATGTGCACCCATAAACTGTTTAATACCATATACAGATGAAGCCACTTTGGATTGTGCATTTGACACAGAAAAACTTAACTCATCTATCCCATTTATCCCACTTAGCACAGAATATTGTGTCACAGCATCCCATCCAATTAAAGAGTTCACCATTGAAAACAATGGAGCTTTGGTATGCTAATGAAAAGGTTAAATGAATTAAATGAGTTAAGATGACTTTAGATAACACAGTTTCTTCAATTAGCCCTGAGTCACGACGCATTTAACTCACAAATCCCAGTGACTACATCTGTATAAGTGCTCAGGTGCATTCAAATATTTATCCCACCCCCCTCTTGTTTTGGGAGGCACTGAGAAGTAAATTTATCACTGAAAACCTGCTTAAAATCTTTTTTATTTGATCATTTGATCGAATTCTGCTAAAACCCTTCAAATTTGATATTCGAATTTGAAGGGTTAAAATTCGATCAAAATTTGATTGTTCGAATTCAAGAGTTAATTAACCCTCAAATTCGACCAATAGTAAATCTGCACCTATGTGTTATGCAGAAAAGTGTAGACCACAATGAATCTGGTAGTACGTATATCAGAATGCTATGTGAATCCTTTTGGATCAAAACCATTGACAACCTATCCCCACGGGGACTTAACGAGTATTGTTCATTTAATTGTTAATTGTTAATGCTATGTCCCGTGATGTTCTGTATATATTTATGTCTTCCTAATGGGTTTCATTACTTTATTATAGTTGTGCTATATACTTGTATCCAATTAAGGATTGTGATGTCACCATATGGGTTGGATTATGTATATTTTGAATTCTGCAACTTTATTGCTGACATTTGTATGATAAAGCATCTTGAGTGGCACGTCAAAAAACAAGACGCAACACGTTTTCCAAAAATGGCAAATTGTTCAACGAAGCGAAACAGGATAGATTCGCCCATCACTAGTCATAGTCCCTATTTAACACCTTTGGTTATAAAGAGTTTAGTTTATGAATCCACCATACTTCTCTCTGTTTCAAGCGAAGTTCCCTGTCTCCGACATTTTTATATGGAGGAATAATGTCCAACACCATGAATGTTTTCTGAGTTACTAGTGTAAATGACATATGCATTTTTAAAGTGTGTGTCTGCTGAATAAATGCTCAAGAGTTCTAAAATTAAGCCCTATTTTCTTTAAGGTCTAGCAACATAAGTCTGTAATCTTGAGTGCAATCAGTTTTTGTGCTGAGACAGTATCAAGGCAAGGACTTGAAGTAGCAGTATTGCTGAAGTAAAGTACAGCGTGTACCATTTACCTAGCTGATCTGCTCTATTCATATTAAAAACATGATGTTGCTACTTTGCTATTTTTTGAGACTGGAATGTTTCTGTTTCTTTTCTGGGCAGAGACTGATCCTTTCTGCAATAAATAATTTGCACAGTTGTACTGTATATTTTAATACTGCCTTTCACCCTCCTCTGACTTAAAAAGTGCTTTAATATCCATAAATAGAGATGTTTTCATAATTATTTTTGTAATTGATGCCAGGGTTCTATGAGCAACAACTTTAAACACAGTTGTCACATCACTTGTCTTTCCCTGACCCTGTGCATCTACAGCTCAACAACAAGGGCAGAATATATGTGTGTGTATATATATATATAAATATATATATATATATATATGCATTTTAGTGTGGTTTATATATATATATATATAGCATTCAAAAGATCAGCAACACCAGGATTTTAGTGAAACCAATGAAAAATTGTATTCATACAGTATGTGCATATGTTCTAGTCTTAGAAACAGACCGAAACGTTGGCCGAAACTGTTCCTTTAAAGAGCAAATATAAGCAATTATGGCATGAAATGTACATGCTTCGATGTATACTCTACCATTCATATAAAATAATAGGTATGCAGCTTCTACTGAAAAGTAGAAATGTGTGTCCAAACTGCCCGTATCAAAACCATACCTCACTTATGCCATTTAGAGGTAGCAACAGGACTTTATTAGGGGGACATTTCTGAATGCAGTTGCAAGTGCAGTTACATTTAAAAAGACACAAATACTACAGTTATTGACTCTATTAATCTTCCTTATACTGTCCTGTCTCTTCTTCTGATCACCATACTACCATATGCATGCAAAGCTGTTTATCTTATGCAAAAATTATATGGTATGATAAAAAAAGTATAGTTTTATTATGAACATATATAAGATTCTGAAGGTTGCACTTCTTTTTTCACTCACTATCACAACAAGGACCCTATTTATTTTATGTTGTGTAAAACAAAATTTGCCAGTGTAAAATAAGAAAACTGTTATTATTTTCCAGCATGGTCCCCAAGAGTAAAATAAGGCATTGTCTATTTTTTATCTCCTAATTTCCATCCCTAATTACTTGCATGTTGGTAAAGTTAAAGGGAGTTATTACTTGCTTGCAGCAAAAATATAGTCTGTAAAAAGTTGTGCTCATTATTTACATAAAAAGCCTTAAGTTGTGTTGAGGAGACTACCCTGCACTCGACTGTATGTGCTATCTACAATTTGGATTTAGAGCTCAGAAACAAAACTAGCTTTTGTTTAAAAGCCACTGCATAAAACAAGAGCATTTTGATTGCTCAGGAAGACAAAGCGACCTAATTGATATTAATAATTCAGAAAAAATATTTTGGCTCCCAGGATCTGTGAAATAGTGTAGGGCTGTTAGTATAAAGAGAAACTGCAGGATAATGATGTTAGAATACTAATGAGCATGTTTTCCACAAGAAACGATTGTAAGCTAAAGCAAAGTGAGGAAGAATGCAGTATGATTTTCATCAACGTAGGGTAAGGGTGGGGAAAAACGCTGCATCCTTTCAATTCCGTTGGTGCAAGTCCATTCTGTAAGGAAAAACAATCAAACAAAATAACTAATATAAATGTAAATTATCACTCAATAAAATCAGCTTTGCCACAGAAGTGAAAAGTTCTTTGTAGTCTAATTCTTCCCTTTATGAGATTCATAGGCACAGCAGCAGGCATTTTGAAGATGATAAAAGAAGGACATGGTAATAGGTAATATAATGTATAGGTACATGTGTATATGCTTTTATTCATATAATGCTATTTGGTTGCTTAGCTCTGAATCTTACATAAATATATCAGAAGTGCTGGGTGAAAATGGTGCAGGATAAATTGGAGTATGAGGGTAGAGACTAAAGGCAGCCCTGGATTATGTGTTGCAATAAAAAGGACATTTCCTGACCTCAAGATGAAGCAGAAAGAAGAATGAATTAAATAGTATTTGTGGCATTATTAACAATCTCATTCTTTATAGGAATGTTAATCACAGAAATGCACATTTAGGGGCAAATTCACTAAAGCGCAAAGCATCTACCACTAGCGCTTATTTGCCAGCATGACGTCATTTCGCAACTTTGCCAATTTACTAACAGTGTCCCTGGTGAAAATTCGCTAACGAAGTAGAAAGACTAGCGCAACTTTGCGCCCTTACGACAGGCAAAGTTTCGCAATGACGAAGGGATGTAACTATGCTAATTCACTAAGATGACCATTTTACTGAATGTTACCTCTTGCGCTAGACTTTACTTCGCCAGATCTGACTAACAAATAACCGACAGACAGCCCTTGCAAAAACATTTGCAAATAATCACGTGTAATAAATCTATAGTGGAAAGTTGCGTTAATAGTGCAAATGTTTTGGTAATGCAATCCCTTTTAGACAGTTATTTGCTTTGTACAGTTTGCCCTCACATCCCAATAAACACTCAAAACTAAACATTAAAAAACTACACTAGTTGTAATGTACAGCAAATGAACTACAATCAATGCTGTAAGTTACTAAAACAAAAATGATTCAGTTAAAACTGTTGCTGAGATCAAAAGAAGTATTGTGTTGAAATGGGAAATAAGCAGATATGCAAAACTCTGTGTTAATATGTTACATTCAAACAGTTTAGAGAACACAGCTAAAAAAAAACTTATTAAAGGTGCAGTATACCACCTTGTACAACAAGAGTTCAATGTATAGATTTTGTGCTCAACATTCATTTTTTTTAATTACAAAAATTAACCAATTGTTTTACTACTTGAGCTGAATAGGTCAAACAGGGAAATATAAGATTCTCCATGGAGAGTCCTTGCATGGTAGATCATTAGATTAGAAGTGCACAGATAGCGTGTATACTTTACAATAAAGGGAGCATGGAAAGGGTTATATACTGGTAACATAATTAGTTATCTTTCAAGATCAAAAAACATGGTGTAGCTTCGGTCTCCCTGCTTTGCCTGCTTAGCATAAGAAATAACCAAATTTCTAGATTAACTATGATTAATCCAAGCCCCATTGCCCCTTTAAATGCTTTCCATTTGCAAACCTGTAAATGGTGGGTTTTTAATATTAATATATATATATATATATATATATATATCTTGAATGTCATCCCTATGTTGATATCATAGGCATGCCAGAGGCAGGCAGTAACTGAATAGACATACAGTAGATACATTAAAGGAAACAGTAGGCCTATTTGGTCATATGCTATTTCAGACCACATCATGTTTGATACTATTACTTAAAACTGCCAGTTATGATGCTAATTATTGCATGCAATAGTCCCAGTATAAGCAGGATAGTCAAAAAATGTAAACCCATCAAAGGGGCAAATGTGTGGCATCCATCAGACCCATCACTGGGCATGGCCAAGGTAAATGGGAGGCACACAGCTTTTCATTTAACCATGCTGGACTGACTTCATTAATCTCAAGTAATATCTCTGTTTTTTAAACCCCAGGTCAGTAATTTAGTAAGTTAGTCTTTTTAAAGAAAAGAAAATCATCACAACCTTAAAAACATTAATAGTATCTGCCACAGAAATTTCTGATTGAGTTCCCTGATAAACTTTGTAAAAGTATAAAAAGCACAATCATGTTTTAAAAAAATATACCTGCAGTACTAAATGAAAAATGTTTTGAAGGATTGCATTTTTCCAAAATGTTAATACTTTTTAAATATAACAATACAAACATCTATGCTCTCTGAACATTATTTTTGCTAGAGCTAACAATCAACATATTTGGCCTGAGGCATAAGGAGTTGTAGTACTTTTTCCAAGGTCTCAACTGGAATGAAACCAGAATATCTTTACTAAATGGGCAATCCTTTCTTCCTTAATCCTTCCTTTTACCACTTACCACTTATACTTGACACTACTGAAAATCTGAGACTGAACAGCAATGCTGACAGGTGAGAAATGGAGATCAATTTGATTTCGGGTTGTCTAGTGTCTACTTATTAAAGCACATCCTCAATACAAACATTTGTTTGCAAGTGTTTCTCTAGAAAAAAAGCTCTAGCAAATAGGTGTTAAATACAACTAGGAATACAAATAGTAAGCAATCGTTTGGTGTGAGATAGCTGTAATGAGAAGCAGTATTGACTGCAAATCTAAGAGGCTTTATTAATCATTCATTGGTTCTATCAATATAGTTCCCCAAAGCTGAATTAAAAAAAGGAAATCTCCAACAGAGCAATAATGACAAGTTCTATTACAAAGAATACATTCTAAAATTAGAGCTCTATGTAAGACGAGACAAGGCACAAGAAAAAAAACACCCATTGCATTTCATTATTGCATTGTATATGCTAAGGATATTCTAGCACAGGTTCATATATTAATTTATTCAAGCAGTCCAAATATATATCTCTAATCTCTATCTCTAATCTCTATCTCATCAGCATTCACAACATCATCTGTCACAGGCCGGGTATTCACCAATTATAATACAATTCTTTTAGAGAAAGTGCTCACGACAAGTCAGCAGATTTGAACACAATGGTAGAAAAAGCTTTATTCATATATAGTTACATTTATGTGTTTCAATCCCCTGTGGGATCATATATACACAGTATAGATGTTTATATTCATATATTTATATAAAACTAATTGTACATTACTGTTGCACTGGATATATTATATGTTTGTCCATGAAGTCAACCAAGGCATTCATGGAATCTGTTCTTTTTTTTCATGTGAAAAGCTATTTCTATTTTTTCTAATTAGTTACAAACAAATACATGTATAACATATTCAAACCTTCAGGGTGCATTTATTAAACATGCTTGCCATCCTTCCCTCTTTTATTATTGTTTTATTGAATTTATAAAATTAAATCTACCTCAGTCACCATTCTGATGTCAATTCTCAACTGCAAGTGGAGTTGCCCAATTAATTATATATGTCCATGTCTGAGAGGGAATTTTTATGACAATAGCATTGTAGTGGTCTGGAATGTTGTGGGTAGTATCAGTAATTTTTTATGAAGATATGTGTTTTTTTTTATTACTAGTGATGGGCGAAACGGGCGCGTTTCGCCGAAAAATTCGCGAATTTCCAGAGAAATTCGCGAATTTTTCGCCAATTCGCGAAACGCGTCGCGTCGACTCGTTTTTGGCGGCTAATTTTTTTCGGCTAATTTTTCCTGACGTTTCGCGAATTTATTCGCCAGAGGCGAATCGCGGGAATTCGCCCCTGGCGAATAAATTCGCCCATCACTATTTATTACTTTGAATGAACTGGAAGTGTTAGCAAGGTTTGCTTTATTTAAAAAAACGAATCTAAAAAACTTGATCAAGTAAAGCAATGTAATGAATTCATATTCTACTTATTTTCAAGGGGCCTAAAACTATTATATAAATAAAGAAAACTGAGACACTCAAATAAAAAAATAGCTATAATTTTTCCTAGGACAACTTCCAAATATTTCTGCATGAATTTACCATTTTTAAATGGTGAAGTTTTACCTTCAATTTTTATCATTTCATTTTTTATTTTATTTGCTTGTAATTGAGCTATAAGGAAGATGGCCTTCCTGTAATTCGAAGGTTTCTGAATGTGTTTCCTAAGAATGGATTCTATACCTATGCTAGAATGGTCTTTATTAGTTTGCCTACAGCTTGCATTAATATTCTTTGAATTTTAGATTGCAAGCTCTTTTAGTTTGCAAGCTATTTTGGATATGGCCCACTTTACCTTTTGTATTGGTTATTGTTTTTTTTTTGTATATTATCTTCAACCATTAATTGTACAACCCAGTGCTTTATAAGTACTAATTTCAGGTGAATCTGTGTTTAAACTTTATATTCTACTTTGATTACCCCAGAAAATACAGACCTAGCTACCACCTCCAATTTATTTAATTTCCCTACTATATACATTTTACATGTTGCATTAAGTAATAAATCCTGTGACATTTATAACCATTCTGTCACTTTCAACTAGTTACATCTAGAGCAGTAACCCATAGCAACCAATAAGTTGCTTTCTTTAAACAGATAACAAGTAAATTTCAGTCCATAGCCAAGCATCATATCCTCATATTTTACAACAGGAGCCTGGCAAAAATCATGTGACTTTTTTTCTTGAATGTAATCTTTTTTAACAAAAAAGCAACAAAATATTCTCATGGAAAGAAAGTTGAATTCTAGCGGGAAACACTTGACAGTGCAGCATCAGTCTCATGGGCCCCTCCCAACAACACCAAGTATTGCCCCCCGTTTTCCCTAAATAACAAACCAACCACACTTGATATCTTGTGTGAAAAAGGCTGCAGCTTATGTATTAAAATACATAAATAACAACCAACATAACCTAATCATTGAAAGTAGGTCAATACACAGTCACATTTATCAAATATTTAACTATTAACTTACTTAGCTGCTGAAGGCTGCAAAGAATTGTACCCAATAGCGAGGGGCCAGACTGCCGTCCTTCCTAGGCGTCGCTTTCCTCTCATGCCTCTTCCACCGGGCCCCTTCACTTCACTTTGGCGACAGGCCTAACCCCTGTTAAGACCTACACTTACCGCTCTCACGGCTCCCTTCCGTTGTGACATTATGCTAACACTCCCAATTCCCCCTTACCCATCTACCCCTTTATTCTGGGGAGGGCAGGTTGGAGCTGTTCAAGCTAAAAGAGCATGCTCCCTTCATTTCCTTCCTCTTTTAACCCCTTGTGTCTCCAACCACCCCAATAGTAACCCAGGAACTACAACCCCCATAATCCTTAATCTCCTCTTCCAGTTCCCTCATTCCTAGCCCTTTCATGACCCTGTTGTTTCCAGTTCCTGGCTCACTCTCCAGGCATTCTTTGTTTCATTAATTTTGAATGAGGCTGAAAATCTCAAATGTTTTAATAAACTAGGAAAATAAATAGAGAGGTTATAGACCATTCCTATAGACTTATATACAACTTTGCCATCCTTTACTTTCTAAGTTTTTTCTGGTGACTTTTTGCATTGTTTTCTTTAGTATATCTAAAATGTATTGTTTTAGTGTTTGTAGTTATGTTTTGGTAGCCAAGGATGAGAAGAGTTTATGCTTTATTAGCAGGTTCATGCAGCCATTGCACTTCATCAGTAGCCTCAATTCTCACACTTTAAGTAGTATAGAAATTACTGTGTATGCACAGTATAAATCTTGTGAACAGTTACACCTACAGGTAATTAGTTTAAACACCATAGTAGTGTTTTCTGATAGAGTTGTCTCTACAACATAATCTCAAAGCAGACCATGTTATGACCACTATACCCTAAATGATCACCCACACAAATGTTACAGATTAATTTGGCATTAGTTATTATCAGATCCAAAAGAGTCTTTTCTAGTAGGCTCCTGTTTTACCTAAAATGCAGTTCTTTTTTAGCATAATTACCACATCAAAAGTGGCAGGTAGGTAGTTCTGGATTGTCCACATGCATGCCCCTTACTAGTACGCCATTCAATAAGTGATAGAAGAGGCATCTGTAGATGTCAGGTGTAGCAGAAGTCCTGAACCTATTATCTTCCTAAGACCAATATTGAACACATAGCTCCCCTATGCAAGAGAGTGCTCTACGCTGAAAACTAAGGAGTACAAGGGCAAATAGGTGCTCAGCACTCGGTCTGGATATGGCGTTTTATGCCTTTAACTCATGTACAATAACAGCTGTAATATCATATAGATCTTTTCCTCGTTTTCATTATCTGTAGCTGTGTTCTACTTTGCAAAAAGCAATCATCTCAGTATTTACTTTTATGAATACTTTGAAGGAAAACATGCAGAGAACAGAACCTAGCAATACTAGCATAGATTCTAGAGCATAGATTCTATAGATTCAACAGCATAGATTCTATTTCTCTGTGGTATAGAAAGATTTGACCAAAGATCAATTACAATATGTCTGAGAGCATTCCAAACCAAAAGTATGTGAGCTGGAATTGCATACCAGCAGGTTGTCCTGGATACAGGGAACAACAAATTTCTAAACAGGCTGAAGACGTTCATGCAAAAGAAACATTTGATTAAGCTACTCTTAAACATACAGGTAACCCCCTGCCCTTAAAAGTTTAAAATAAGATTGTTTTCTTCCATTCTCTGAAGCATTGCATTATTCTTTAAAATGAACATACATTAGTCAAACCTGTCTTTCTTTAATAGTTTGCTTATATTTTATACATTTAAGAAATAGTAAGGCTACATAATAATAGGCATTGTAATAAAAATATAAAACAATGGTTTACTATATAATACAAGACAGTGGATTTGCTTCTAAAAATATATTACATTTTACATTACAGATGAAGCCACTTGGATTTGTGTGTTAAATGTGTCATGACTCAGGATTAACTGAAGAAACTGTGTAATTTAAAGTCTTCCTAACTCATTTAATGCATTTAACCTTTTCATTAGCATACCAAAAATCCATTGTTCACAATGGTGAACACTTTAATTAGACGGGATGCTGTGACACAATTTTCTGTGTTACGTGGGATAAATGGGGTATCTGGGTTTAGTTATTCTGTGTCAAACACGCAAACCAAAGTGGTTTCATCTGTAGCTGTCATTCTGTAAACTGAGAATATTTTACCTTAATGTAAATGATAAGCATATTATAAAGCACTTAAATTACTATATAAAGGTACATGGCTGCATATATGTAAATTGATATATGCCCTTTGAAGGAATTGTTCAGTATAAAAATAAAACCTAGGTAAGTAGATAAAAAATGTTTTCAATATAGTTAGTTAGTCAAACATGTAATGTATAAAGGTTTGAGTGATTGGATGTCTAGCATAATACCAGAAAAGTACTTCCTGCTTTACAGCTCTTTTGGTTTCCACTGATTGGTTATCAGTAACTTGAGGGGGGCCATTTGAGTCATAATTGTTGCTCTGAATCTGAGCTACATGCTAAGGATCAATTACAAACTCAGTGAAAAGTTATGTTCCATGTAGCCCCCATTAAGCTGACTAAGCTGAGTAACTTAGAGTTAGAGAGCTGAAAAGCAGAAAGTTGTGTTATGCTCTGTTATGTTACATATTCGGTCACTCCAGCCTTTATGCATAACATTTTTGGCTAACTATATTAGAATTTTTTATTTTGCACAGCCTAAATCTTTACCCAGTTTTTATTTTTATATTGAACTGTTCCTTAAAGTGAGGTTATAACAACTTATTTAGTGCATTGTTTTTTAGCTTGTACACCAAAGTAAACTTTTATTTTGTTAGCATATGACAAGGGTTACTAAGCAATAAACTTCTAAGGTAACAAGCTTAAGTTACAGACAAGGAGTTTTTAAACTAAAGGACTAAAAGACAGAGTGGACATTTTGCTTCTGGTCATCAACATCACATCAACATTTTCTTTATTTTCTTTATTTCTTTATGGTGAAAATTTTTCTAGCACATTTTTTCTACTACAATTATTTATGAAAATCAGGAAATTTCACACTTGAGTAGGAATACCCCAATGTAAATCCAAACACATTTCCAGGACAGAGGTACCCTATGTTTTTGTTTTATTTTTATTTTGGGGGTGGTGGGGTAGGTTTCCACCAGGTTTCCAGACTTATTGGAACCGTATATTTGTATAAGGTTACATGGGGAGCTAGTTATACTTCTAAGGAATACATTAAAAACAAATTATTCCAGTGTGAATAATATTCCAATGCTAGGACTTAATATACAATAGGTTTTGAGAACCCATAATACCTTATCTGCAATATTTCATATGTATAGTTTTTATTACAAAAACTTAACTAAATACTTATGTACAATACATAATAAAATGGATTATAAACAGAACTAACAGGGCCTACACTCCAGAAACTGCATGTGCATAATGAACATGTGCTCTAGGTTGCTCTTCACAAGCATGTGATGTAGACTGATCAATGAGTTCCACAACCCTACATCACACGCATGCATATAGCATTAGAGCTGGGGAATGTGCTCATTATACCAATGTACGTGACCCAACGTGACCACAAGAGTGCTTAACATGGGGATTTCCTGCAAAAAATACAATTGTTTTTAGAGTGTGGGCTCTGTTAGGGACCACCAACCAAAGAGTTCCAACTATCTCTTCAAATTTAAGGAATAAAAAAAATTATAAAATTAATTATTTAATAGAAACAAGGTAAAACCTGAAAAGATAAATATAATTTTAATGTTTGCTGTAGGTTTATGCACTCAAATTATATTGTATGAAGCCTTAGGTTGGAAAAATGAATACATTAATAAAATTAAAATATTAGCTCTTTCTGAAGAACTATACAAATTAAAGTTATAGCTTAAGGTCGAGAAATGTCCTACATTATTTTTATGCATATATAAACATGCAAATTACAAAGATATATTTCTAATATTGGAATTCCTATTTTCTTTAATACAAAGTGGCAAGAGGCAAAACATATTTGATTAACTAAAATAAAATGTATTTGATTAAAAAAAAGCTTTCCTCAATTATAAATGATTTGAGATTCACTATCGCTATAAGATGATAAACAATTGTTACTTTTTCCAGTACATCAGGACTCTGTGTTACACTTATTTTATTATATTCATTAATGGCTTCTGTTTCCTATGAGGCTATAATATAGACTGTCTGGAAATAAAGCAGGGGAAATTATAGGCACATTTCATATGTGGAGAAACTCTACGAAGCTTTACAGATCATTTGCCTTATCAGTACTGAGAAAATTGATAGCTTTCTCATGTCTGTGCTATTATAGAAAAGATTTACACTCCATTATACATGGGCCCTTTTCTAGAGGCTCCTTTTCTCTATATTATTTTCCCTGTGGTTACTGCCTATTTTAACTTCATAATTTGTACCAATTTCGATAAACATGGAAGGGGTATTAATTATGGGATATTCTCATGGACAGCAATTTTGTGTATAGATCCATTACAGGTAAGTCAGCTAACTGTACATAGTGGGTTTAGCAAGACCAGTGTCCAGTTGAATGGATAACTTTATGAACTTTCAACCCAATAACCTTCTAGAAGAAAAAGCCAGCCCTGTTTATTTTATACATTAATTGGAGGAAGGACAACAATTTCTCTGTTAACCCTATTAACATAAAAATGTTAAGATTCAACAATACCATTCATTTAATGCATGTAAACTACACTCAGTATTAAAACCTCAGTTTATTCATGCCATAACACATTACTAACTGTGTTAAATAACCTTCTAATGGGAACTATTGACTTTTACCATTATAATAATATAATGGAGTATTTAAAAAAAATTATGGTAGGTAAGTGTAAAGAAATTCATATAGATGGCTGAAGAATCCCTATCTTTAAAAAAAAATATATTAAAAGATTTTTTAGCAACTCAATGGTCTAGCCTTCTACCATTATACACCAATCTCTCTTTTCATGAAATTTGTTGAGGACAAAAATCTAAGAAATAATAGGCAAACTAGGTGATTTGTAGTAAATGATGGAACAAAGAAATATTTCATTTAAGTTTCTGTGAGGGTGGCCCTCTTTATCAGTCAGCATTGTATATATTCTGTTTGATGTGTACTTTTTTACTCTACTGTGAAATATACAACTTCCTTTGAATAAACGACTTGCTAGCAATAATAAATAATAATATAAATAAAAGAAAAGGAGAAGTGATTATGTTAAATGGAGACTCATCCAGCATTGTATGCACTCTGCAATAACTCAGACTCTACCTTGAGACAACTCCAATTCTGCCTTATTTCAGCGTACTTAAAGGAACAGTAACACTAAAAAATTAAAGTGTTTTAAAGTAAAGAAAATATCATGTAGTGTTGCCCTGCACTGTTAAAACTGATATGTTTGCTTCAGAAAGACTACTATAGTTTATATAAATAAGCTGCTAAGTAGCAATGGCGGAAATTGAAAAACGGCTACATGGCACAGGATTAGTCATGGATAACAGATAACATTATATTCTACAGAGCTTATCTGCTATCTGCTGTGTAACTTGAGTCTTTTCTCCTTTAAATGGATGCCCCAATGGCTACACAACAGCTTATTTATATAAACAATAGTAGTGCTTCTGAAGCAAACACTGCAGTTTTACCAGTGCAGGGCAACACTGCATTATATTTTTATTACTTTAAAACTATTTCATTTTTTGATGTTACTGGCCCTTTAAATTTCCTTTTCAATCTACTTTATTATTCTTTACATTACTCTTAAAGGAAAACTATAGCCCCTGAACAATGTAGGTCTCTATAAAAATATATTGCATAAAACAACTCATGTAAAACCCTGCTTCATGTAAATAAACCATTTTCATAATAATATACTTTTTTAGTAGCATGTGCCATTGGGTCATCCTAAATAGAAAATTGCCATTTAAAAAAATAAGGACAGCCTCCTGGGATCATATGGTTCAACCATGCACACAAACATACCAAACAAACTATAAAATTAGGTCACATGAGCCAATTAACAGACAGAGTTGTGTCTTTTGCTTCCACACTTCTTCCTGTTACAGTCAAGAGTTGAAATATTTCTGGTCAGGTGATCTCTGAGGCAGCATACACACCATCACAAAATGGCGGTTCAAGGCAATAGATGTAAAAGGGCAATATTTACTTAAATAAATATACCAGGTTGGTAAGATTCTTTAATATGTTACTTAATTTTATCTGTTGCTCGAGTATTAATTTTTTTTATAGTTTTCCTTTAAACAGTTTAACCGTTTTCTTCTTTCTATAATACCCAATCCCACTTTTCCACCTTTTGCATTTTCCCTTCTAATCAATTCTTGTTGTTTTTTCATCTTCTTTCTGCTCTTGTCAAATGACTTCAACTTTGGTTGAAATTTTGTCTTTTTTTTTTGTTTTCCCTCCAATACATTGCCTTCCTTACCCACCCATTTAATCCAGCATGCTTTTGCATGTTGTATTACAGTTTCTCTTCTGCTTTACAGTTTTATTCATTTCGGCAGCTTTTGATTTATCTGTCATTTCTCATGCTTTTGTAAGAAGCTCCCTGTGCCTAGAATGATGGCTACTGAATTATATCATAATGTGTTTATTTTATTGATATATGTGTTCATTTTACACACATACACAGAAGATTGTGTAGACTTTCCATCTTACAAGCTGAGTGCTTTAAAAAGCAATGCAAGAGAGCACAGGTTTAAGAGCGTGTATGCATGAGCCCTTAGTCTTAGTTTTATATCATAGTATATAAGTGTAGGAGGGTAAAGGTTTTGGTGGTCAACATCACAAACCTTTAAGTGTTTAGCCAGAGGCCCCAATGAGGAGGCTTGTAATGGTTAGTATCCTGCAGTGTCAATAAGTATAGGGACTCAAGCAGCTAGGATCAGGCATAGAGAGATCCTTGGGGAGTGGGACCATTTTGAGCTTCACCTAGTTCTGGGGATTGATCACCAAGGCAGTTAATACTACCTCTGGGAGTGTGAATGCTACATCTGCTATTGTGTGAGTAACAACTGATTGAGAAAGTATTTGAAGCATTTACCATTGTATTGTACCATTTAAATCAGCACCCACCATTATAATCTGTGTACCATCTGTTCAATAAAGAATTTAATTTGTTTTAAAGAAACACTCATGTTATAGTATTTGTTTTATGATGGAGATACAGTATGGTTAACTATTTTTCGAGGGCCCATAAGAATGAGAAGAGTTCATGTAACACCTGTCCTACCAGGAGTTGCTGGGAGTTGAACCCAATCTAACCGGGTCTGAGGTAATCTACCATATCTGAAGAAACTTTCATCTTAGATACCCTGTTCCATATACTTGTTAAGTAGGGAATATTGTTTTCCTCCATGCTTTACTAATCTTCTGGGAATGGTTTATGACATCCTGCATATGTCTGTGTATTGCCATTTTCACTTAAAATTGCACACCAAAACTGGAAAACAATAATTTAATTCAGAAAAAAAATAGTGTACATAAAAAGCCTAATAAATTATTTGTAAAATGCATAACCTTAAAGGAAATCCTGCACATGAAGTAAAGAAATAGTAAAAAATTATTAATTTCAAATATGTTTCAGAAAATGCTGTGCAAAAGCATCTTAGTGGAGCAGCTGAAACTCTAAACTCTAAGCTGAGAGCAGCCTAGTATAAATCAAAACGCAACAAGTTGAAATGGGAAGTGTTAAAATGTTTATTGTGTTAGTGGTCTTCAATACAGACCACAGCTACACATACTTTTATTATTCTGTTAACCTATTCATGTTCCAGAAGAATGGTGCTGTTTAACTGAGAAAGACTGGCAGACAGTAATATGGGATTTAATTGTTATAGACCAAGAACACACACAATATTCAAAGACATTTCATATTGTGAGTACAGTAATTTCCAAATGTACCCACTTTTTACAAAGGGATGTTCTGAAGGTACAGCCAACCTTACACACTATGTTAACAAAATATCTTTATGAAGAGAATATTATTCCAACCACTTAGTTGATCTATTGGAAGGAATAGTAAATTGCAGCAAATTCCAACTCACAGAAATAAAATCAAACAATTGTTTGTACAGGTATGTGATCCATTATCCAGAATTATAGAATAGGCGTATCCCGAGATGTTATTATCAGTTATTTCACAAAGACACCAAATCTGGAGAGAGTGGGTAATAGGGGAGATTTCTTAGATATGTTGGGTGTTGAAGAATTCAGAGATTCCCACTGGGGTGAGCATGGAAGTCAAACCTAAAACTCAGGGAAGGAGCTGGTAAAGTATTAAGACTTGTAATCCTTAGTTATGATCCTAATTGCATATCTATGTATCTCTTCTTCAGTTAAGCTACCAACATACCTATCTTGGAAAGAGAGATACAGTATCAAGCTAACATAGGTACTGCAGAATATTTGAATGCTTTGTAAAATGCAATATTTTCAACAGCTTGCTCATTATTATCTAATAAGGTCCATCTCCACAAAAGCCTTTATTACCTATGCCAGAACAGAAAAAATAAAAAATGTGTGAAACCTCTATTTTTTATTTGTCATCATTCATCTAGCAACTAGAACAAATGAACAGAAACATTGGATAGATTATTGTGTTAATAAGATTTTCTATTAACATAGAATTAATTTTTTAAACAAAATACAGAACTGTGACTTTTTTACAAGGGATTCAGAATAAGTGTGGCTTTACTAAATAGATTTGTCATCAGGATTAAGATTTACTAAGAAGCTGTAGCCAACAATTACTTCACCGTTCAACACTGCCATTTAGAAGATTAATGACGTGTTCTCAAATTCTCTTGTGCTGAAGATACACCAATGTTTTAACAAAAATCTCCTAAATATACATCTAATATACGTACAAAAAAAAGTTTTTCTCTCTGCAACAAATAAAGTAAGGAGTTTGTTTCAAGAATCCATATTCCTTTTGGGGAAATATACTGAATTTATGTAAACCTTCCAGCTGTAAATCTACTGTAAAATTATATAGGCAACATCTAGCATATGCTTTTCCAGACAGGTCCATAAAACCCCTGTTTCCTTCAAATATATTTTATATATTTGTGTATTCAAATATATTTTATTTTCATTGATCATAAAGGCTGATCTGCATGAGATTTTTGCCACTGCAATATACTATGAGTATACACATTTTGTATGCATGGGATTTTAGGAATAACATGTAATTTTGCTTTGTTCATACACAGAACTAATTTAGCACCCCTCTGTCATCAATTACCCTCCGTGCAGTACTGTTTTTAATAACATAGATCCCTACCTGTCTTTTTTCTATTTCTTTTTTCTATTTCCCGACATACAGCACATGACGATTCATCCATACCAGGTTATGATAAGCTCCTGCATAGAGGCACATAAAGGAGAACTTATTGATTAAAGATTTAGCATTTCTACAATAGTAATGACTAGTGATGGGTGAATGTGGCAAGTTTTGCTTCGCCTAAAATTTGTGAAGTGGCGAACATTTACTGAAAGGCATTGAAGCCTATGGGGGACACATTTTTTCACCCTTTAGAGTCTATGGGCATCATTTCAGACTCAGATCTTCAAATCTGTCACAGGCATTCTCCATTTTGGATTTTTTGTTCACTGTGCTTTGAGTAGTTGTTGAAAAGCTAAGCTTAGGAGTCATTGCACGTCATCAAGCAGAAAATTAGGTATGACTGTCATGGCCCAGATCTGCATAATCGGTGCTATGAACATGTGCATCCACTGGCGCACAGACACAATGTGGTGCAGCAGGGCTGGAGGGGGGCCCTGGGACAGCAGCTCTTGTGGGCCATGAGTCCCAAAGTCTGACCTTTGCTGCAGTTGCCTTGGGCTGGTATAGAAGCCCAAAATATAATGAACAACAGTTCTACCCTTTGTTTCTTTAGTTAAGGTGTTGTTGCCCCTTATAGCTTGTTTACACAAGAAATTGTTCTCTGAAATATTGTCCCATTTTACCACCATCTTGTCTTCTTTTTGTGCCCTTCATCAGAATAATGTCACTTAAACCTCCTATACCAGGGACCTCTTAAGCATGGATGCGTGAAATCTTAAATCGTTAAGTAGTAAAAACATTTATTTTATTTTTTGGCCAAATGCTCTTGCTGGTCCAGTTCTGTAAGATTTTCCTGGCATAATAAAAATAAAGGCTCAAAGTACTAATATGTAGTGGTTACTCATAATGAATTATTTATTAGTTTGATTTTTTGCTGGTATGATTTTAAAGGGAATAAACAATGTTTTCCTAGAAAAAAAAACTTAATTATTTAAAGATTTGTTAAACCCGATTGTGTTAAAAGTCTGCATAAAAAGTACTCCAACTCAGACCTGCCAAGTTCATGTAGAAGTCAATGGGGCAAATTGACTAAAGTGCAGAAATTCGTTAGCGCCGCCTTCGCTGCAATTTGCCGCACTTCGCCAGTCCGGCGCTAATTCACTAAAATGCAAATTTGCACTCAGGGAGGCAAAAAATAGCACCGTTACTTCGTCAGGTAAAGCGCATTTAAGCTAATGATGCCTAATTTTGCATAAGTGTAATAGAAGTATATGTTACAGCCACTACATTACACTACACAGGAAACCTTTAATTGATAAAATAAAGTTGTCCTATTGCCCTAAACATGTGCCCACTGTATAGTTGTGTTGCCATATGTTAGGAAATGTAGGGGGGAAGGACGCTAACCCCCCCAAAAAATTAGGCTATTTTTCAGACTATCACCCCAAAAAAAGACACCAACAATTTTTTGGGACTTCAAACTCCTTTCTATTGTATAGAACTTCACCAGGTCTGACCTGGTGAAGTAAAGTCTAGCGCAAGAGGTAACGTTCAGTAAAATGGGCATCTTAGTGAATTACCATAATTAAGTCCCTTCGTCAGTGCACAACTTCGCCTGCTGTAAGAGTGCGAAGTTGCGATAGTCTATCTACTTCGCTAGCGAATTTTCGACAGGGACAACGTTAGTAAATTGGTAAAGTTGCGAAATTACGTCACACTGGCGAATTAGCACTATTGTTAGACTCTTCACGCTTTAGTGAATTTACCCCATTGTCGGATGTCCTGTTGACATTTTGTAGATACCCTGATCTGCCCAGCATTTCGTACAATAATTGGGAGTCAAATCTGAAAAAGTCTCAGGCTGAAATAATGAAGACCAGTTAAAAAGTTGCTTATAATTAGCCATTCTATAACATATTAAAGTTAACTTACAGGTGAACCACCCCTCTAAGTAAATTTTTGCTTCCTCAGGCAACAAAAAAATCCTGGTTTACTTCTGACTGGTGTTACTTTGAATCACTGGCCAGCAAACATACTCACTGCAAAATAGTGTAAAGTTTTCTCATGAGGTAATTTCAGGCTAGTTTGGAAAGTGGGAGTGATGCACATTTTTCCTCACCTGCAGTTCACATTACTGTAGGTGAAAAGGAAACAAGGGACACTGTGTTGCCTGAAGTAGCATAGATTTACCACAGGCAAAAATGTCCTGTGTGCTGTCCAACTTCCGTGGTACAGAGGGATGGACATTTTCTGGCCTACATGGTTACCCACTCCCTGTTTTTAAACCACACCCAACAAATGGTTGGTGCTCATTGCAGGGATATCACTTATCACTCAAATGTGAAAAAAGTTGCCATATTAAGACATGCCCTTAAATCCATATGCCTCCTTCTCCCCTGTGGATAACACAACACCCCCAACACATGATTAAACACTTTTGGAGCCCCTAACAATAATTTTCAAATGACAACAAAACCCCCAGAACAAATACCAGGCTTATGTTCCACAGGCAGAGCAGGGCACACGCATGAAGCATAGGGCAGACAGAGTATGGCACACACAGGGAGCATAGGACAGGCAGCATATGGCACACAGGGAGAATGGGGCAGGCAGTGTATGGCACACACAGGGAGCATAGGGCAGGCATAGTATGGAACACAAGGAGCATAGGATAGGCAGATTATGGCACACACAGGGAGCATAGGGCAGACAGTGTATGGCACACACTGGGAGCATAGGGCAGGCAGAGTATGTCACACACATAAGGAGCATAGGGCAGGCAGAGTATGGCACACCCAAGGAGCATAGGGTAGAGAGTATGGCACAACCAAGGAGCATAGAGTAGACAGAGTATGGCACACATTGGGAGCATAGGGCAGGCAGAGTATGGCACACAAATGGAGCACAGGGCAGACAGAACAGAGCTGGAGACAGAGAAACCTATCAGGACCACTGTAAGATGTGCTACATACAGATGAAGCCACTTTGGATTGTACGTTTGACACAGAATAACTTAACTCAGACATCCCATTTAACTCACTTATCACAGAATATTGTGTCACAGCATCCCATCCAATTAAAGAGTTCACCATTGAAAACAATGGTGCTTTGGTATGCTAATGAAAAGGTTAAATGCATTAAATGAGTTAAGATGACTTTACATAACACAGTTTCTTCAATTAACCCTGATTCATGACGCATTTAACTCACAAATCCAAGTGGCTGCATCTGTACATTGACACAGTTCTGGTGCCACCTGTGTGAACAGGTGAACAATGTGGGCAGTTTCAGTCTGGGTCTCAGGTGTGAACAGTACAGGACTTTAGGTTGTCAACAACAGAGGTGTCACGTGTATGAACAATACAGGGGATTAGTCTGAATTTGAGGTTTAAACAATGCAGAGGCCAGTTCATCTTTGTAGTGATACCTTTTCAAGCTTACACAAGGTAAGCAGACACAGCAGTCAGACTTTCTCTTGGGCCTCCAGTTGGATAGCCCTGCCCTAAAGGTTTTATTGAGCACAACTTGCACAAGTGCAGTGTACCTAGTACAATTTTAAGTAACGGTGGACATTTTTTTTCCACAGTTCCAACATGTTTGCAGCCTTGAGGGGGGTAAATTAATGTTAGACAAGTTAAATAGAACGTAATACTTAACATGAGGATGAGGTGAACAATACTTATGTCCCTAATAAACAATATTTTTTTCTGCATTTATATATATTTATATATATAGATATATATATATATATATATTTATATATATATACAGTATATATATATATATATATAAATATGGTTTTATGCATAATAGATCTTGGCTAGTGATGGGTGAATGTACTCCGTTTCACTTTGCCGAAAAATTGGTGAAAAAATTCACAAAACGAGCCGCGGCACGTTTTTAACGCGCATCACGTCAACTTCGATGCGTTGCGTCAAAAATTTTCGCTGACGTTTTGCAAATTTATTCGCCAGCGGTGACTCACGGGAATTCTCCGCGAATTCACCTCTGGTGAATAAATTCGCCCATCGCTAATTTTAGCAGACTAACTTATTTTTTTTTATGAGAAGGTAAGCAGGGACCTCGATTCTGGGATGGCTGTGGATGTGATTTACTTAGACTTCGATAAAGCATTTGATACAGTGCCACACAGAAGGTTACTGGTTAAATTAATGTTGGCCTGGAACATGGTATTTGTAACTGGATAGAGAACTGGCTAAAAGAGACTACAAAGAGTGGTGGTAAATGGAACATTTTCTGATTGGACCAGTGTTGTTAGTGGGGTACCGCAGGGCTCTGTACTGGGTCCCTTGCTTTTCAACTTGTTTATTAAAGGAACAGTAACACCAAAAAATGTAAGGGTTTTAAAGTAATGAAAATACAATGTACTGTTGCCCTGCGCTGGTAAAACTGATCTGTTTGATTCAGAAACACTACTATAGTTCATATAAACAAGCTGCTTTACAGCAATGGCGGAAATTGAAAAATGGCTATATGGCACAGGTTAACTAATAGATAACAGATAACACCATTAGACAGGCAGAGTTTATCTGCTATCTGCTGTGTAACTTGAGCTTTTTCTCTTTTGAATGGTTGCCCCCATTGCTACACAGCAGCTTTATATTTATTTAAACAATAGTAGTGTTTCTTAAGCAAACACAGCAGTTTTACCAGAGCAGGGCAACACTACATTATATTGTGATTACTTTAAAACACTTTTATTTTTTGATGTTACTGTTTCTTTAATGACCTGGATGTGGGTATTGAAAGTACGGTTTCTATTTTTGTAGATGATACTATATTGTGCAGAACTATAGGTTCCATCCAGGATGCTGCCACTTTGCACTCTAAGTTGGGAAACTGGTCAAGATACTGGAAAATGAGGTTCAATGTTGATAATTGCAAGGTTATGCACTTTGGCAAAAATAATTTAAATGCAAGTTAAACACTAAATGGCAGTGTGTTGGGAGTTTCCTTAAGTAAGAAGGATCTTGGGGTTTTTATAGATAACAAGTTGTCTAATTCTGGGCAGTGTCATTCTGTAGCTACTAAAGCAAATAGGGTTCTGTCCTGCATAAAAAAGGGCATAAACTCAAGGGATGAAAACATAATTATACCTCTTTATAGATTCCTAGTAAGACCTCATCTGGAGTATGCAGTGTAGTTTTGGACTCCAGTCCTTAGGAGGGATGTAAATGAGCTGGAGAGAGTGCAGAGATGTGCAACTAAACTAATTTAAGTCTTCCATCCCATTGCCACACGTAATCATAGGTACACATGTACCTATGATTACGTGTGGCAACACACGAAACGCGTTAGGTGATATGTGTGTGGAATAAAGTTTTTTAACTGAAGCATACCTTTGTCCGGTGGATCCTTGGAAGTGCATGCCAAAGGTGGAAGTATTACGTAGTGTTCAGTGATTACTGATATGACTGTAGCACGGACAGCGCACTGAGAACTATCAGTTAAATATAAAGGGTTTTAGTTTAATAGTTTGCATTTAACATCAATACACCATTTACCTGCCATCCATTTCAGGTGTCATTTATGTCCAAAGGTCCAAAGAGAAATGCCGTCATCCCACTAGGCAGCTCATAGAAACACCATCCTACCAGGCATCTCATAAAAATAGTGATGGACGAATAAATTTGCGAAATGCAGGAGAAATTTTGCCCTGGCGAAAATTCACTGGCGTCTCGTTTTGGACGCACACACAGGCAGCATATAGTGATGACAATACCCTAACAGGTAGCTCATAAGAACACCATCCTACCAGGCAGTTGATATGAACACCATCCTAACAGGCATCTCATTGTGACAACACCATCCTACCAGGCAGCCCATATATATATACCATCCTACCAGGCAGCACATAAAAATACCATCCTACCAGGCAGCTCAAACTGACAACACCATCCCACCAGGCAACTCTTCCTACCAGGCAGCATATAGTGATGACAACACCCTATCAGGTAGCTCATAAGAACACTATCCTACCAGGCAGTTGATATGAACACCATCCTACCCATCATCTCACAGGAAAACCAATCCACAAGGCAACTCATAGGCAAAACATCCTACCAGGCAGCTCATAGGGACAACAACATCCTATCAGGCAGCTCATAGGAAAACCATCCTACCAGGCAGCTCATAGTGACATCACCATCCTACCAGGCAGAACATATATGAGATCATCCTGGGAAGCAGAAAGCACATGGTTACAACTTACCATTTTAGCATTAAGAAACACAATGCAATCACTTGTACAGCACATGTATTTCACAAATAAACAAAAAGCATACTTGAGAAGCTAATTAGTGATGGGCGAATCTCCCGAAAAATTTGCGAATTTCCAGAGATATTCGTGAATTGGCGAAAAATTCGCAAAACGAGTCGCGGCACGCTTTTGACGCGCGTCACGTCAACTTTGGCGCGCCGCGTAGTTTCCGACGCACGTCGTGTCGTTTTCGGCGCGCGTCGCGTCGTTTTCGCCGCGCGAGTCGTTTTTCTTGAGAATTTTAGCCAAGCGAATTTATTTGCCAGCAGCGAATTCGCCCCTGGCGAATAAATTCGCCCATCACTAAAGCTAATATGTTTTGTGCTAGAAAGACAATTTGCAGCTCTCTGCCCTCAGAGTCCCCATGTAACATTTAGATGTCAGTGTAATTCACAAAAAACACAGCCTACACACATACAAACACACACACACAGATTCCTTGTCTGCACCCAGATGTATTCTCTACAGTTATGTGCAGTCTCTTGCATTAAACTTCTCTCTGAAATTCTGCTTCTCTGCAGGAATCCCTTTCTTTTTTCAAATCACTTTCCCTGCAAACTTTAGCAGCCATGCTACAGGAGGAGCTGATGACATCACACAGCACATCATCAAAGGGAGGAGTAGATGGCATCACACACTCCATATCTGGCATATCTTCATTGAAAGCAGTGCTAGAGTATACTGACCTATCAGTTGGGGGAGGTGTGTTTAGCCTAGGCGGAAGGTGTGGCTGAGTTGCTATCTGCCTGGTAGACAGAGCTGCCTTGAAGGCATCCTTCATTCCCTATGCCTCCCTACTCCAAACGTTTACCTGTTTGCTTTTTGGCAGCAAAGGTTTTATGCATATGTCCACTGAGCCTGTGTTCTACACCTTGTGCTGGATTTTTAATGCCAATTTCACAAGTATAACACTAAGGGGCCCATTAACTAACAATTTAATTGTGTTTTTTTCCAAACATCTTGAAAAGTTTGTGGTTTTTCTAAGCTACTACAAAGCTATAAAAGTTCAAGATTTATTAAATGTAAAAACCACGAAAACCTTTCAACAAAACTGTGCCGAGTAAAAGTTGTTGATTTTTTGTATAAGTGCATGGTTGCGCTGATATTAATGGACATCTGAGTTTTAGGTCAAAAAACTTTTTTTAGAGGTTTTCAGCACTTTTATTTGCTCCCACTTTTTATATGCAGATGAAAAGTCAATGACAATTGTAATTTGTAAAGAGTTTGTAAGTTTAGTCGTAGTATCCAAAACCTCTAAAATCACTAAAATCCTTTTATAAATGGACCTCTGAGGGGTGGAATATCCAACCCCTTAGTGTTTATTTCCAGTTAGGATTGCTACCAGGCCTGGTGTCAAGGTCAAAGCTATTGGTGATTGGTCGCAGTGCCGGACCAGGCCAGCCAGGTGCCTTAGGCAACCTGGCCGGCCACTGCGCCCAATAGGTGCATGCACGAGAGAAAGACCGGACCAGTGTGAGTAGGTGTGCGTGTGTGCACCAGTATGAACAGGCGCACATGGGCACCAGCGCGAACAAATGCTCATGCGCAGCAGCGCGTACAGGTCAGGCACTCATGCGCACTAGCACATATCGATGCATTCTCTGTCTGCGGCAGGGTAGAGATGGGACCGGTCTAGGGAAAAGTGGCAGAGAATGTACATGCCTGGTGCCCCCCCAGCTTTGCGCCCTAGGCACGTGCCTACTCTGCCTACCCCTAGTTCCGGCCCTGATTGGTCAATCACTGTGTCATTTAGTTCAAAGTCCAGTCCAGATGAAACAGGTGAAGGTTTAATAGCAAATTGAATGCACAGTGTGGACACTGGACACTGAATCAGTGAGCAGAAGGTCAGGACCAGGACAGAAAATGTATTACAATGGATATCACAGAAGGGGTAGGTGAGAAGTCAAAAGGTCAGGAAAAATGATCAGAAACACAGTTAAGGAATACTTATTATGCCAGATTTCAGGATCTGAGACTAACTCAATAACCAAGCAAGGAAGTTTGTGTGGGGCTGGCCCAGAAATAAAGGAAATGCTTGGAAGCAAGCCCCAGGCTGGACTATACTATTATATCTCAGATATGGAGCCTATTTACGGTCCACCATATTTATTCTTCCACAACACAAATTTACTAAGTTGCAAAGTTTCCTCCCGGCTGATGAACGCTGGAAAATTTTCACTAGTGTTACTTCAGCACAGCAAGCAAATCAAAGCAAAGAAGCGCTAGTGTTCAATTGTGACTAGCAAAACTTCACTTGCGCTCAGGCTAATTTGCATACGGGGAAACTTAAAGTGGAATGGAGCTATTTACCGGGTACACAAAAAAAGGTATTCCTTTTGCAGCCTAACACCCTGAAAAAATAAAAAGATGCCAGCGTTTTTGGGACTAAGAAGATATCCCACTCAACAATTATGATGTAAGTAACTGAAGACTGAGGATGTTCTATGCACTCAGATGCACTTAGTAAATCAGTAAAGTGACTGAAAACGGTAACCCTGGCAAATCATCGCCAGCATTAGTAACTTCACCCTTTAGTAAATCTACCCCATAATGAGTAGAATCAATGTTGCTAATTTCGTATTGCTATTCATGCCATCTTTTCCATTCCATTAACTGTAAATGCTCTAACTAATGTACCCTTTTCACAACCATATAGAACTTTTGAAACTTTTTAAGAATCATTAAGAATTGTCCTGTACTCCCATGCTTAAAAACTGTAAGGATAAATAAATTGCCACTACTAAAGCCATTTACTGTATAAGAAGTACATTTTTATTGTCATAATTAAAAGAATCTAACTGAACAATAGGGCAGCAAAAACCTGAACCTTATATCTTGTAGCCTCCCCTGACACTGATGCATGTATAATAAAAATAAATATATAGTCACTAGAAATCGCTAAAGAGCCAGAAGTGTTTTGTGTCCATACATATTGCATAGTTATCCAGATATTTAGGAGCAGATTTATCAAGGGTCGAATTGAAAATTCAAATTTTTTAATTCAAATTTTGAGTTTATTTTAGTGTAATTCGACTAGAGAATAGCCTAAATTTGATTAGAATTTTAAAATATTAAAAATTTTAATTTTGAAATGTATTATGTACTGTCCCTTTAAGAATTCTAATTTGACTATTCACCATCTAAAACCTGCCAAATTTGTGTTTTAGCCCATGGGGGGCCTCCTACAATCAATTTGGAGTCGTTTGGTAGACTTTTGAAAAAATAAATTCAAAAAAAATTTTTGTCAACAAATTTTTTGTCAGATTATAGACCCCATACCAACATATTTTATCACTGCCAAGAAGACAAGTATTTATTTATTGTTTATCTTCTCCCTAACAAAACCAAATTTATAGATGTTATGGGGCACATTTACTAAGGGTCGAAGTGAATATTAGAATTTACTAAATCCAAAAATTTCTCATTTCTGAAAACCACTTTGACTATATTTATCAATAAAGTAACTTGAAAAAATCTGGTGTTAGAGAAGCCTTGATAAAATTGTAAATAAAAAATCCAAATTGTACTATTTTTTCGGATTTGACACCCAAAAAAAATCAGATTTTTTGTATTAAGACCGCAAAATATTTGGATTATTGTATGAAACCCAGTGCAGAGTGTGTTATATTACAATTGTAAATGCGACATCTGCTACTGACTCCTACATGACCCCTACAGGTTTAAGATGGAGTACTTTTAGCAGCATCTGGGTTTAATAAATCATGAAATCCAAAGAGATAAAATCCAAAGAGATAAGCATGATCAAGTGGTGGTCACATTGTAAATGCAGCTGACCCCTAATGTATTTGCTTTAAATGTAATGCACTCAAACTGCAGTTTTTCATGGCAGTGCAACACATTAGTTAAGTCTGGGTACCACTGTTCTAAACCTGAACAAAGACCATACATTTGTATAATAGGATGGAAAAAATTACAAAAATGCAGTCCATAGCAAGGGATACTGTCATGGGAAAACATGTTTTTTTCAAAATACATCAGTTAACAGTGCTACTCCAGCAGAATTCTGCACTGAAATCCATTTCCCAAAAGATTTATTTATATTTAGTTTTAAAATCTGACATGGGGCTAGACATTTTGTCATTTCCCAGCTGCCTCTGGTAATGTGACCTGTGCCAGCACTTTACGAGGTAACTGTTTTCTTTCAGGCTGTTGTTGTCCATCTCATTGTTACTGAATGGAATGCAGTGGGACATGAGTTTTTACTATTGAGTGTTGTTCTTAGATCTACC
>CM044432.1:133954020-133968249 GCA_024363595.1 Xenopus borealis
AAGTGAGAAAAAATTCTAAAATTACACAACTTGTAATTCAAATACACCCAATATACTATGTTGTTTACCCTTCCTGACTAAATAGCTTATCTTTGTTTCACACTTCATCTGAAGAACAAAGGAGGCAGAATTGCCTGTAAAAATTTAACCTTTATTCAGTTGCACAGTTCTGTTACAATTTGTACAATTCTGTTTACAATTTTTTTTAATAGTTACATTTCTTAGATGCTATTTTAACATGTGGAAAGAAATGTCATGAAACTCTTTAGGAAAGCTTTCTAAATACAGATACACCTCCATATGCAGCCATTATGTTGAGTTTGACGTGTACCTGCTTGAAACAGAAGTGACTTTTTAAAGTCATTGACTTTTCCTGAACAGATTGTAACTGGCCTTTGGTCATGTTGACCTTACATAGCAATCATATTTAATGCATGGTTTTCATTTGACATGCACACTTATTATTTCAGTCCAATAAAAATTTAAGCTCACCTTTCTACACATTTGTCAAGAAGCAACATGTGCATTATGACTTTCAAAGGCAGGTGGGGAGTAAAATTTCAGGAAGGGAGGATCTGTCTCGATACGTGTTCCAAGGGCAGACTGCCAGAGATAAACAGCTTAACAAATGTCTTTGGGATCTATTGCTTCCTTCTGTGAGCAGAAGTTTGTTCTCCCCTTTTCTGCCCAAAAAGGGTTACTATGGTGAAAAACAAAATGTTAAACATGACCTGATCTGACTAGAACAAAATATGCCTGCATATTGTTATTTCATGTGAAAATAGCTTTGCCAGAACTTTCATTTATATATTTATATATTTCACATGTTTCATGTTATATATTTCACTTACAATAAATGCAAAGAATGCATGAATCAAGATTAAAAAAAAATATATATATAAATATATATATATATATATATACAGTATATTGTATTTTTGCTAGAAGAGTTAAATCTCAGTGACACCAAACCCACTAAACATTACTGTCTATGACATCATAAGCCTCTGTTTTGAAACTGGGGATTCACAATTAGGGAGTCCATACACATAAAAGACAAAGAGCAGGAATCCTACAAAAAAGTATCTGGTTTCTTAGGTGCAGATACAAAAGTATGCAAATAGGCTTAGGACATCACTGTTCAGGATATTCGGTCCTGAAAGGGGTCCTGTTACACTAATTCCCCCCAACTTACACATTCTATGTGACAGCAGGCCAGTAAAGGTTTGTGGATTTGTGCAGGATGGTGTGTCTGTCCCAGATTTGAACAGTTTGCTCTCAGTTTCTGGAAATGCAGTCAGCTCATAGGCCAGTTAATAAGCTCAGCAGAATCAAATCTGCTGATCCAGGTTGCTATAAGAATTCCCAGCCTGCAAAGGGATTGGCTCCACCCAGGACCTAGTGTCTGTTGTGAGATATTAGGCTGGGGAGTGCTGTGAAAGATTTATTTTGTTCAGTAAGCAAACTTTTGGGACTTTTACCAATATTTTTACCAATGTCACCAGACTTCCTGAATCGAGTAATGCCACATCCTTTTTACCATTCACATAAATATTGCATAAATGTTTTTCAGTTCTCTGCAGGGCAGTGCAGACAACTGTTGCATACATGGACTGCCGCCTGTCTCTAACCAAGTACATTGCCTAGGCTCTGTTACCACATGACAGTTTGCATCAATATGTCCTTCTTCTCTGCAGTGATAGCAAACAACCCTTTCAGTTATCTCTTGTGAATTCGGCCGTCCAGACCCCTTACGCCATACAGGAGCATAAGTCCCCACATTACCTCTGGCTTTTCCTTTTTCACTCTCTCCACTCCCATCCCTTGGTACAATCTTACCGGAAATTGCGGACAGTCTGGTCTTGGAGTGGAAAGTCAGTGAATCTTTAAGCGATGATGTTAGATTCCCCGCAGCCAAATACCTTCAACAAGATCGACAAGATCCCCCAGTTTATCAGCTGTTGCTGGATCTCCATGGCTCACCCACTTTTGGAGGGCGACAGGCAGGGATCTCAAATACCTATCCATGATGACTCGTTCCACAATCTGAGTTATGGTTGTAGCCCCCTCCTGGTCAAATTATCAGGTCATACATCTGCGATCAGGTTGGTCCCTGCCCCCCCAATAAGTCCAGTTATACACTCGCTGAGCTCGAACAGGTAGGTTTACGCCTAACCATGCAAGTATTTCAAGTGTTCATAGTCTCTGGCTTCCACATGTTCCAGATCAAAGTAAGCTTTTTGGGGCTCACCAGTTAACAAGGGGCCAGCAGTCCAGCCCACCACTGTTTCATTGGCCAGGACTCCCTCTCAGCAGTTCTTTCAAATGTTGTCAGAAACACCTATTACCTTGGGTAATAAACTGCTTACTCTGTATGATGGTGTACTGCTGGGACTACCTTCTGCTGTAGCATGCTGTCTCTGTGGGAATTGTTTCACAATGGCCTCAATCTGCTGTTGATGGCGCTGCTCCTGCTGTAACATTAGCTCTTCTAACTGGGCTTGTTGTTGTACAGCCATACTCTACTGAAACTGCTGCTGCACCTCTTGCTGAATTGCATTCGCCAACACCAGCTTCCTCAATAATTCCTCCATACTGGCCATTTCGACAAAGATTTGTCCACATCCGAAACCATATATAGGGATTAGCCTAGCAGTGGGATAACGGTGACTCCCTGGATGAGTACACTGAATAAATCAGGCACAGTTGAAGTCTGGGTCTGAGTCAAATACACGTGTGGGTTTTTAGTTAAACAGCACTGTTTACAAAAAAAGAAATAAAAACAAAACAGCAAAATAAACCCTTGTCAGCTTGGCAGCTAACTATACATTCAGGCTTCCTGAGCATTTTAGAAACAGCAGTCTTTGCCACACATAAAAGAATGGTTTGTATTCCACTCAAAATCCCAAAAGTTTGCTTAGCGAACACTCCCCAGCTTAATATGTTATGTCAGAACTGTTTCCAGGGTAGAGCCAATCCCTTTGCAGGCTGGGAATTTTTATAGCAATATGGATCATCTTAGATTAGGATTAGATTCTGTGGAGCTCACTAACTGGCCTAAAGTATGAGCTGACTGCATTACCAGAAACTGAGAGCAAACTGTTAAAATCTGGGACAGACATACACACCATTCTGCCCAAATCCACAAACCTTTACTGGCCTGCTGTCACAATACATAATCCATACATACATGAAGAATATCATAAAAGCTCAAAAACACACTACTGGTGGAAATAATTATTCCTTATGAACGTCTTCAACTATATAATAGTTAATATGAAATGTGTTCAGTCAATTGTAAGAGCCAAGCCAGTTAATTTATTGTATAGGAAAAGTTTAAGGCTGTTCTATATCAACCTTAACCAACCACACCTCTGTTACTGTGCTCAGTTTTGGAGACCACATTTCGCTATCGATAACTCTGAAATATAGGATAATCCATAAAATCAATTTTTGTTAAGATAATCTTCTAAAGTCTGTTATAATGATTAGCAAAATTTAAGTTTTCGCCACAACAAAAGAAAAAAAAAACTGTTGCTCGTCAGAAACAATTTGTCGACAATAGACTAAAGTGCATGTGGCAAAACTATACCTGTTTTACGAATTTTCGTCGAAACAAATCAGATCAGATTTGCCCGTCAATAACCGATTATGATCTAAAGAAAATAAGACAGACAGAAGTTTTGACTGCTTAAATATATCAAAGGGTTCAATAGAGTTCCTAAGGGTGTATACAGTAATTCAGAGAAAGAAAATATATTAAGAGAACTTGCCCTGAAGGTTTCATGTTAAACATTTTTAGAACTAGTACTATGAATTTTTGCTCTAAACTCAAAAAATGGGTGCATGTAAGTTTCATTTTGAATTCAAAGTTGTGTTCCACTTGAAACTAGTCACTGGAAAAAAAGAGATTTTTCTGTTATTACTACATACAATCACAGGGGAATTTTCCTTAGGTCGACAAAATGGGTTTAGAGGCATAAATACTAGGTTTCTAGTAACTGGAAACACATTTAAATAACAATATGGAATAACTCTTCATAGTTAATCTATTAACTATTATTTTTTTCCATATCAGGAGGCAAAATATAGACTTTGCCCAAGGGGGTCTTACTAACAGAAATGTGGTGATGAAAGGTAAATAGGTAGGGAGAGTAATATTTGGTTTAATTTGTATTGCCTTCATTTAAGCAGCAAAAGTTTGATTTTTGGAGATGCTCTTATTCACTGGCATCTAGCAACTAGAGATCACAGCTCCTATTCAACTGTCAAGCAGGAAAGTACATGAAGTAGAAAACAGCGATCAATAGTATAGTCTCACGTGCCTCCAGTTATGAAAGGGTTCTAAAGTAATGCTTTTACCCTACCAGCATACCTAATTTTTAAGATGATTTTAAAAGGACATGTAAAGATATCTATTTTATATCTTTTCAGATATCCCCACCTGTAATTGAGTTAGATATTCTCATGGAAGAAAGTTGAACACATAGGGGCAGATTTATCAAGGATTAAAAAACCCTCGAATTTGACCATCGAATCTGTATAGAATTAAAATCCTTCATTTTCAGTGTGTGAGTGTATGATTTTAAAAATATTTGTTTTGTTACTGTTAGTAGCATAATACTGTTGCTACGGTGTACCAATAATGAGCTAAGATTAACTTTATGGAAATACTATCTACTACTCAAATTTTGGAAAACTTGGACAAGTAAGTATTTTTATGATTTTATGATTTGTTATGATATTTTTGTGACCTCAGTTAGATTAGAGCAATGCGAAATGTAATGCATCTAAGGGAATATTCATTTAATATATGAGTGTCTGTCACTAAGAACTGGTAGTCAAGTACAACACTTTTTCTAAAATTTTCAAGCTCACTATATTGTAACCTGCAGAGGAAATATTTAGACATTTAGAAACGTCTGTAAATTTAGAAAAAAATATTGTATTCTTCCATATACCATAGCTATGTAGTGCCTATACAGCAATGGCCTACAACAACAGTGCTATACGTTATGACTATGAAGATTTTCATTCATCCAGGTCATGGGATATCTGATATAAAAAATTCTAAAACAACTGGATTTGCTGAGTAATTATTGAAGACATTTTACTACTCATCCGAGCAGCTTCTTCAGTTCAACTGACTGGTATGGGAAGCTCTCGGCATATAAACTCTTCCACTAATCCAATCACAATGGCACATTGTAACTTTTCAAAAAGGTGACATCTGAATTTGATTCTGTGTAGTTACTGTGATGGGATTACCAATGTGCCATGCAACTCTCAGACACAGGTGTTACTTGTGTGAGTTGCATGAATGGATCTGTGAAGAGTTCTGAAACCACTTGGGTACTGATGTGAGAACATAATTGTATGTAGCAGACAGTGCTATAAGTTAGGTCTCAGTATAAGTTGGATCTCAAGGTCTCTGTGTGTTTGTATGGAAATAAAGAAAATAAAGAGCTCCAGTATCCCCCACAAGATTAATTTCAACATAAATGTATATGTTATGTATTACAGGCTATATTTTACCTGTCAGACCCCTTCCCCCTGACCAAAAAAAAAAAACGCAACATGTCATGGTTCTCTAACTGAATGGGGTGGCACAACACTCCCTGAGCTCCACGCTTATCACAGGTTTTTTTAACATTTTATAAAGCATACTTTTTATGTAGCCTGTGCACAGATGTCCCAAGCCATACCTTTGAAGGAAAATCAGACCACTGATAAAACCATAGGACAAGAAATGCACAAGGCATTGTTTTTGTTGGATACCAAATTAAGTTGTCTTTCTGGAGAGTTTGGTGTGCATATTTATGGGCCAATTCAGTTATTAAAGAGTTGAAATAAAAGTTTGTTGAAAGAATAGATGAGTGTGGGAATATAAAAGCCTGTTGACTGGATGACTGAATGAATGATACTATTACTTTTTAAGGTTAGTAACCTTAACATTTTAGTTACTAACGTCTAAAAATATTCAGTTCCCAGCAGTTTCCTTTTAGAATGTTTAGCTATATTATTCCCTTGTGCTTTTTTCCATAGCTTCTGTTAATGTGCTGATACTACTACAGTTTCATCCTTCAATACTTTCCTACATTTGTCTATAGCAATCAATAAGATCTAGTAAATCATTATTCAGTTATACTGCAATGATACTGAGATTTAACAGGTTTTTAACTAGGTTTATTAACTTTAATGCAAGTTTAAGGAGCAGCAAAAAAAGAAAGTGAACAATATATTTTGTTTCCAAAAATTGTGGTCCTTTTTCTTAAATAAATTAATGTCTTTTTTGTCATTGACACATCAAATGTTATATAATTAATTGTGGCACTTCAACAAGAGTAACAACTAAATTAACATCTCTAAACTATTTTATATTCAGGATTTTTATGTCTTGGCAAACACTGCAGCAGTAATTGTAATTAATGCAATAAACCAAACATAACGATTCATTTCAAAATCCAGCTTGAAAAATTTAGAAGTGCATGAACCTTAAAATAGGCAGAAAGATGAATGGAATACAAAATTATATTTTGTGTGCTGCAGAAGAGAAAGTTATAAGCACATTTGCAATGTACCACTGTATCAAATATCACACTCTATTATAAAGCTGTAGTACTGTATTTGTGGAACCTTGTTGTCTCTTTAAAATGTTTGTTGTATAGCAAAGTTTTATCTTTCAAATATGGACACTTGTTAAAGACAAAATCAATTATATACATTTTGTTATATTTGTGAAATTCAGAGAAAGGATAATTTAATAAGATAATTTGTAATACTGGTACATAGTTATATTGTAACATTGGTAGGGTATTCCACAGTCACCATTAAGAACCAATTATGCTACCTCAAATGAAAGTTCAGTTTTGCAAGACATATTGGGTTGCCTTTTGTTCTGTGTTATTTTCAATATGAAAAAGACCCCCCGATATATTTCAATAATGTCCTCTAACATACTTACAAATTGTTATCATGTTTGCTTGCAAGCACCCCAGCCTGGATAATCCTTCCTCACACTTAATTTTTTTCCTTTTTGTCCAGCTCACTAATATCCTTCTTAAAGACCGTGGCCTAAAACTGTACTGCATACTCAAGATGAGGCCTCACCAGGGATTTAAAAAATGTCTAAACTATGTTTTCATCCCTTCCATTAATGGTATTATATATGCAAGACAGTACTTTAATAGCTTTAGTAGTCACTGACTGATGCTGCCTAGATTTACAGTTTATTACTGTAAGGAGGAACCCCCTACACACTACCATACAGTGTATAAATAAAATATATACTTCAATTCAGTTTAATTATAACTACATGCTGGCAAATATTGTCAGTTGCATGTTTGTGCATTAATGTTTTTAGTACATACTATAACATGAAAATCCCCATGGCTGGTAATTACATTTGATTACATTTGCTGGTATGTATGCGCAGTCAGCAGGTAACTGTTTTATATTGAGTGCTCCTGTTTGATTGAATATTTACAATATTAAGAAAAAAATATACATTAAATAGATATAATTTTTAAGGAGCTTGCAACTGTGTATAAATAACAGCAGATTGAAAAAGCTGGAGCTGCATAGATTAGATAAACTCTTAGAACCTTATTCCAACTGTGTATTGAATGTCAGGAATCACCTGTAGTTGGCTATGTCTCCTTGCTATTCTACCTCCTCTGCCCCCTCATTAATAACATGTCTAGGCAATGTACAATTAAGCTCCTTTATAAGCTTGCTTCTTACAGCCCCTGTTGCTTGATAATCTGAGCTCCCTAGCTAGATCCTGCCATTAAATTGGTGCCTGTTCCTGAGTTTCTAGCCTTGTCCGATTCCCTGCCTTGCTTCATGCTGATCTTCTGGTCTGACCTCAACGTGTTCTTTGGATATATCCTTGTCTTCAGCCTGCCCAGATTTTCCTTGTTTGCCGCCAGCCGTTTGAGCTTTGACCACTTGTCTAGTACTAAGGACTTAAGATACCTCATTAACCTCATACTCATTAACCTTGCTTCATTGTCTTCCTTTATTTATAAAATCACTTTTTAACATAACAACATGTTCCCAGCCTATCCTCCAATCAAATAGCCACTTTACCCATATTATGCAGCACTATAAGCCAGCAATTCACTTGTGGCTCAACCTGACAATGAAGTTCCTAGCACTTCCATATTCATTTAAACTCATTAGCTCAATGTATACAGTACTTCCTGTACCCCTTCTTGTGTCTATGTCTTTTAATGTAGTACATATACTTGAAGTGCTATATAAATATGTACATACAATATGATACAATAAATGAAAAATAACAGTGAGAGGCCAGTCAATGAATACAAGTAGTGCAAATATTATTTGGAACACCAGAAGCCTAATGCTTTGGGGGAGATTTATCAAAGAGTGAAGTTCCGCCACTAGAGGGAATTTGCACAGTTCTCAGTTCATTTCTATGGGATTTTGAAAGGCCTATTTATCAATGGGCGAAGTGAAATTTCACCCTTTGATAAATACACCTTTCAAAATCCCATAGAAATTAATGAAGAGCTGCGGAATTTCCCTCTAGTGGCGAAACTTCACTTCACTCTTTGATGAATCTACCCATTAGTGTTTCAATATTTGTAGTATGGTGTTGCTAAACTATGGTATACTGTAGACTGGAGAAGTCAAATGGTGGTTGAGAGAGAAGGAAATTAGTGTTTGATATTAATGTTACAGATGATGGGAATATGCCCATTGAAAACTATGACCCTCACATATGTAGTGGTGCACACATTGGGGTGTTGATAGCACAGAGGCAGAATGTTATACTGAATGAATGGTTTTAAAAGCTATGGTGGCTCAACCTATGACATAAAATGCTACTTAAATGTGTTTATTGCATTTTACGGCCTTCTATTCCATGTGTTTTAAATATTTTATTAGCTCTGTTCAAATGGAAATGTAGTTCATTAACAATATGTGGGGCTTCAATAATCATGCCCCATCATGCCAAAATAAGCTTATTGGCTTTTGGTAGTGGATAGTAGAGAGGACTTTCTGTAGCTAAAGATACTACTATATGTAGTAATATATGTAGACCTACATAGGTATGAATATGATGTATGTCTCCCAAAACAGTGTGCCTTTCTTCGATAACGCTAGTATTTACCAATGACAGCAGTTTATACATTTCTTAGTTCCTGCCTACTTCAAAGTATTGTCATTAACCCCCAGTTAGGTAGGAGATATCATGAGTTTTTATGACCCAAACTCTAGTAACCATCTGGAGAGGGTCTTTTACATTTCAAAGATGAACTGTTTGTACAGTTGTTATTGGTAAAAAGAACAGCTAACGAAATTAGCTGGTTTTTCTGTTTAAATTGTCATCAGCCAATCAGAACCATTCCCCATTTGGATCAATTGCATAGAAACAGTATAGCAATGCAGCTGTTTTGGTTGAGGAAAGAAATATAGGAGAGAAGGGAAGACAAGTAGATAAAAAGTGGGAGAGAAAGGGAGGGAGGACGTATAACCAGTGGGCACATTTTAAAAGATCTCTTCTGTCTCTGGGCTTGATAATCTGATTTAATCGTTTCATCTCTGGGAACCTTGGTTGCATCATTTTACCTGGCTGTGGTAAACTAAATTTGTCATACACATATGGATATCTACTAATATTCCAAATTGAACAACACTATACACTCCTGGAAAATAATAATTGTACAGATGCAGCCACTTGGATTTGTGAGTTAGATGCGTCATGAATCAGGGTTAATTAAAGAAACTGTGTTATCTAAAGTTATCTTAACTCATTTAATGCATTTAACCTTTTCATTAGCATACCAAAGCACCATTGTTTTCAATGGGGAACTCTTTAATTGGATGGGATGCCGTGACACAATATTCTGTGCTAAGTGTGATAAATGGGATGGATGAGTTAAGTTTTTCTGTGTCATGCACAATCCAAAGTGGCTTCATCTGTATGCCCTATTTTTGCTGTGATACATTTTATAGAGGTTTGCTTTATGATGGGAAAAGTATGGGATAGGTTTGTACTTATGTTCTGAAATATACTTGTACTATACTAGGGTGTTAGGCTGTCATCTGACATTTTTGTATAGAAGACTTTGTATATTACTGTAATACCTATTTTATACAAAAAATTTACCAAGACTTGGTAGCAAGCAAAATAAGATAATTATTAGTGCATTGTGGGGTATAATCACAGTGGAGTGCCCACTCCTACCCAATCAAAAAACAGGCTCAACCTCCACTTGAGTATACCCCATTGCAATGTGTAATCACAGGTATTCCAAAAGATGTTTTATATAAAACGATCGTACGAAATCGAACGATCAGTATCCAATCATACGAATTCATCGAGAAATCGGATATCGAGCAAAATGATAGCCTAAAACAATTCGATAAGCAGTCGATGGTTGAATACTTATCGAATTGCGAATTTGGTTGACCTAATTATGGGGAATAATAGTAAATTTGCCCCTAGATCTAAGTATCAATCTATAATAAGCCCTGTTATTTGACTTAAAAACATTGCACAAACAAGTACTTTTTCTAATGTCTATGTCACGAACGGCACCCAATACCAGAACAGTTGCTAAGCATTTTGGTCTCAGCTCGGCTTCACCAGTTAAGTGACCGACTTTGGCCTCGGGAGGAGCCCTCAGCTTACTCAGATGCCACCTGGACTTATCGAGAGGTACAAAGCTAAGAGTTCTGGCCAGCACAGGGGCACATTCGTCTCACCAATGATACTGGGTTGAAGAATACCGCCAAGTGGAAAAGGCGGGACGGACCAGCACAAGCGGAGTAGAATAGTCAGACAGACCAGAATTAGGATTAGAGAATGAAGACTAGTGATGGGACAGGCAAAAGGTCAGGATTGGAGATATCATAGAATAGTCAGGCAATCAAGGGTCAAAACCAGTATAACAGACAGGAAACCAACAGAAATCACACCCAGGAACTAACTAATAGAACCTAACAACAGGCAATGACAAAATCCAGAATGCCCCTTTAAATAAAGTTAAATTTCACGCCATTGCACGCTGACGTAATTACACCAGCGCGCATGCGCCTACAAAAGCCAGAAGTGCGCGTGCGGCACGCACTAGGAAACCGGCATTAGAGGAAGGATGGCGTGGCGGGCGTCCCCGCCGATGGCGCGGCAACATCCCCGCTGCGCCACCGCTAGATCACCAGGGTAAGCGATCGTTACATTGCCCCCCCTTCTAGGAGGGGCCACCGGACCCTCAAGCTTACCAGGAGACCCGAGACGGAACAGTCTCCTAACGTGGCCAACCCTGACATCAGACTCAACCAGTGAATTCAACACTGGAGGCGGACCGGATTGCTGGTGGACCTGTATAGCAGGCTTCAGAACAGAAACATGAAATAAATTAGACAACAATAACACATTAGGTAACTCAAGACGGACAGAGGTTGGGTCAACAATTTCCACTACAGGGTATGGACCAATAAATCTAGGCCCCTGCTTAAGGAATGGAATTTTAAGCTTGAAGAACGTGAAAAGCTAGTTTTTCACAGTGCATATCATTCACACACATGGATAATGCCTTGGATTTTTGGGTCACCAAATCTGATCCTAGCGGGCTTTTATCAATAGCAGAAATCCTCATAGGAGATGTGAGAGGAATAAAGGGAATATTAAACCTTTCTGCGAAGGCAGCATCCAAGAAATTCCCCCCAGCCCCAGAATCCACCAAAGCAGAGACTTTAACATAACCCCCAGACCATGACAATGCTACAGGTACTAGATTTTTTGGCGTGACTTTTTTAAAAATAGGCCTTTTTTAAAATAACAAATTTTTGGGGATTTTTCAGAGTTTTTCCCACAAAGAAAAATTTCAGGATAAAGTGATAATAAATAAGCATAAAAAACCGACACAGATTTTCTCAGTGTTTCTAAAATAAAATACTGAGATCAATTCCGAGCTTGATAAATAACCCCCTTAAAGTGTGAAAGTTAATATGGAAAATTAATATGGATAATCCTTAGCAAAAAGGACTACAAATTCTCAAGCCCTTTTTTACTCCCTATTTCCCTAGTTGTAAGAGTGGTCTCTGAAACGTGTGAAGCCACGGGTCTGCTATTGTCCTGACTTCCACCATCTGAAGGGATAATGAGGCTCTACATGATACCTGCAACACCCCTTCACCCAATTTTTTTTTTACAGTAACACATACAGTAACTCACTTTTACTCTCAAAATTTTCATGGGGGAAGTTTTTGCACCTTTGACAAGTGTATAGCCAAAAACTCATTTGAAATGCATTTGCAAATGGAGCTGCAGTAGGTTTTTATGATCATTACATGAATTATAATTTTCTTTATCATATTACAAAATATACAAGAGTATCACCTATGTGCTGTATTGTGTGAGCAAACTGATCAAGATGTTGGAACACATTTTTAACAATGTGACAAGTCAAAAGCTTGTTGAATTTTTGTATTGATTTTATTACTACATATTACATTTAATTTAAGTATCTAACACATTCAGTATTCAGTGATTCCATTATAATTCATTATAAATAGCAGGTAGTAAATGTTTCAGTCATATTTTATACCTGGTTGGAAAGCATCACTGAAGAAATGTTTTTTAATGTGCTATATAATCAGGGTGCATTTAGTTAATATGAAATGGAATTTGGTTGTAAAAATTTTAAGATGTGATAAAAAGCTAATACGTTTCAGTTTTATATGATAGTTGACACTGATAGAAATCCTTTCCATATATAAAGTGAGCAGAATATTTATTTATGCTATTAGAAAGTTTAAATAACATGTATAGACTGTAACGATCGCTTACCCTGGTGGTCTAGCGGTGGCGCAGCGGGGACGTCGCCGCACCATTGGCGGGGATGCCTGCCACGCCATCCTTCCTCTAATGCCGGTTTCCTAGTGCACGCCAAAATTCACTTTACGATTTCACGAAAAATTTGTACGATCGTTATTCGATCGAATTCGCTCGAACTTCGATCTATTCATGTGAATTTCGTAAATCGGCCCCTCGGAGTGTAAGTCAGTCAGGTTTGAGCTAAAAAGAGCAGTTATGAGCTCCAACAAATGATCGGTAGTTTGGAGTATCTCTCCCAGGCCATATTGCTTCTATCCCAGTGGAGAGGGAATCAGGATAGAGGATTTCCCTGAGGTGATCCAGATCACTTCTTGGAATATGTCACAGAGGTGAAGTGAGATGCCTGCCGAGTCTGTCCCAAGAGAGTGTCAGCCTGTGTAATGCTTTGTATGTAATGTGCCTGTGCCACTTGTCTCTGAACCCCTGTGATGTGAGAAATGCCCTGTAAATGTTCAATAAATCTTTTGTTCAGTTATTTACAAGAACTTCCAATCTTTTTCCTGTTTTATTGCACAGTAGCCTGTGGGACTTTTAGTTACACTACACCCCACCTTTGCACTTAGCGAAGGCCTTAGCCTGGACTGTTAGGGGCAAATTTACTATTATTCCCCAAAATTAGCTCGATCATATTCGAAATTCGATAAGCATTCGACCATCGAATGCTTATCTAATTGTTTTAGGCTATCATTTTGCTCGACATTTGATTTCTCGAATTCATACGATCGGATACCGATCGTTCGATTTCACGAAAAAAACGTAACATTTCCTACGACCATCTGAAAAATTCGAACTACCGAAAGATAGGAACGCTTCGATCGTACAAATGGATCAAAAGATCAAATATCCGATCATTCGATCTATTCGATAATTTGGTATTCATGATCGAAGAGGCCAAATAAGAATATCCGATTTTACCAAAAATTTGTACGATCGAACTTCGATCATTTCATGTGAATTTTGTAAATCAGCCTTAGAGTCACGTGTAACCTATGCTCCTTTAAACTAGCTGGTGATTAACTTTGTTGGCCTGCAGGGTCCCAAAAATGTATATATATAAAATCCACAGCTAGTGCACACTCAACTAAAGGAATGCATGGGTGCTGGTTATATGAAAATTACAAACATCAAAAAAGAAACTGCATTCTCAGGGCTTTTGTGAAAAAAGTTCTTAGATTTATTGCAACGTTTCGGTTCCTAGACTTGATAATTGCTCAAGTCTAGGAGCCAAAACGTTGCAATAAATCTAGGAACTTTTTTCACAAAAGCCCTGAGAGCGAGGTTTCTTTTTGATGTTTATAATATATATATACAGATGCAGTCACTTGGATTTGTAAGTTAAATGAGTCGTGACTCAGGGC